>CM053611.1:14010933-14057274 GCA_028646535.1 Procyon lotor
GTTTGGCTATTGTGGCCATTGTTGCTATGAACAATGGAGTACACGTGTCCCTTCTTCTCACTACATCTAACCTCTTTTTTTAAAAAGATTTTATTTATTTATCTGTCGCGGAGAGAGAGAGAGAGAGAGAGAGAATGAGCACATACAAGCAGAGGAAGCTGTAGGCAGAGAGAGAAGCAGGCTCCCAGATGAGCAAGGAGCCCGATGTGGGGCTCGATTCCAGGACCCTGAGATCATGAACTGAGCCAAAGGCAGCCCCTTAACTGACTGAGCCACTTTGGAGTCCCAGGTTTCTAAGATTTTTGACTAATCAGATATTGACGTACAGGCATTAAATGACAGGAGAATCTATCCATCTGAGACCAATCTAGACAGTTCTTTGTATTTAGATAATTATTCTGATTACAAATTTGTAACATCTAAGTACGTAGCACTGCGATACTACTAACAAACTACCTTTGAAACATAGCATACTTTCAGTTTCATGGTACATTAATACTCATTATGTGATTGTACTTCAAGGTCTTACCACCCATGAGACTTTCCTATATACTAAATAGTCTTTCTAAGTAAACACTTTTTCCGATTTAGGTTTTTAAAACATAATTTTAGTGAAAATAGATGCTTTTGAAACCAGGGCTTTTAATTTTTTTTTAAGATTTTTATTTATTTAATAGAGAGAGAGAGAAAGCACAAGGCCCGGGGAGCAGCAGGCAGAGGGAGGGAGAAGCAGGCTGCTGACTGAGCAGGGAGCCCAAGTGGGCCTCCGGGAATCAAGATCTGAGCAGAAGGCAGACACTTCACCGACTGAGCCATCGGGCGCCTCAAAACCAGTGCTTTTAATTACATTTTTTTCTCTCTAAAGAGTCACAGTATGCCATTTGAAATATGGCTACTAAGTATTTGCAACTATCAGGTGCAGGTGCACTTTGCAATTGTTCCTTAAATTTGACTTCCTCAAAATAAACATCTTTATTTCCTCCATGTGGAAATGTAAGTAATTATCCCTATTTATTACTGAAGAGCTATTTGAGGGTATTTGTGTTGTTAAACTTAACAGTGGGCATTATAATGTAGCTTTGGGGGGGGGAACCTAGCTTATGGAAATAGATGATTCCACATATATTCATGCTTTAGGCTAAAGTACATAATGGACCTCCCTAAACCACAGAATTACAAGAACACCACAGAGAAATACCCATAAATGTTGCACACCCTTTAACACAGTCACTAAATATCCCTCCCTAAATGCTTGGGAAGTGGGTTAATTTTAACTACAGAGAACTAGAGTACAGTCTACACTGTACTTTACATCCTGGGAAGCCCCTGCAGCCCAAGTCAAATAAAAATAAAAAGCAAGGGGCACCTGGGTGGCTCAGTGGGTTAAAGCCTCTGCCTTCAGCTCAGGTCATGATCTCAGGGTCCTGGGATCGAGCCCCACCTCGGGCTCTCTGCTCAGCAGGCAGCCTGCTTCCCCCCCTCTCTCTGCCTGCCTCTCTGTCTACTTATCTCTGTCTCTCTGTCAAATAAATAAATAAAATCTTTTAAAAAAATAAAAAATAAAAATAAAAAGCAAATACCAATTTCTGGCAAATTAGTATATTACTTCCCCTTGAAAACAGGGAATTGGTTATCAAAACCCCTCTCCTCCACTCTCTGGCGGCTCAGTGGGATGGCCCTTTGTCCCAGTTCCGCCTGAGGAAAATATCCAAGCACAAGTCACCTCAACGTTACCTGACAAGAAATAAGGCTGAGTTCTCCTCTGTTCTCGCCCTCTGGTGGCCACTCTCTGCCCCGGGGCTTCTTTTCAAGAGGAAGAGTCTCCCCCAGTGTTTCCAATCAGAATTTCCTTCAGAGCCCAGGGTCAGAAATCCCAGGTCATTTCCCATGGGGTCTTTCCCCCTCCCACCCAGCCACTCTAGTGCAGGAGAAAATAAGCACTGGGGGCTCGCCAGCCTTTTCGCAGTATCTACACCTCGGTACAGGCACCTTGGGTCTGGTCTTTAGAGACCCAGGCATTTTCCCCAGACACTGCATATAAACCCCAAATCCCAATATTAATAATTGGTAATAATAATAATTAAAATTAATTATGAAATTAATGGAAAATTAATGAAAATAATTAACAATTAATAATATTAATTGTATTAATATACAATACAAACATAACTGGAAATGTGTCTGAATATCTACGCCGGCTGGTGAGGAAGTCTACCTGAACAAAACCAAGATCTGAAGCATGTTTGGTGTGTAGACAGAGTGTTGAGGAGGTGGTGGGGGATATCCTGGAGAGACAGTATCGGTTGTCCATCACACAGAAGGGCATAACGTCCTTTACATAGAACTAAAAACATAGACAAAATCTTCACCAGTAACATAAGCTTATATTAGGGGGCTCCTGGGCGGCTCAGTCGTTAAGCATCTGCCTTCGGCTCAGGTCATGATCCCAGGGTCCTGGGATCAAGCCCTGCATCAGGCTCCCTGCTCGGCAGGAAGCCTGCTTCTCCTGCTACCATTCCCTCTGCTTGTGTTCCCTCTCTCTCTCTGTGTTTCTGTCAAATAAATAAAAAATCTTTAAAAAAAAAAAAAAAAGCAGCTTGTATTAGGAGTATAAAACAACCATTTATGATATTCAGCTATCTGCCATTAACTACATTTAAGTGGGTGTCTTTTTTAAGGCAATGAAGAAAGAATATGGGCCCCTTGATGCTATTTGGTATATAAGCTAAAATGAATAATCCCATTTACAATTCATCTCCAGGTATTTAAAAAATAGACTCAGACATTAAAGTAACTGTGGCTCTTAATTCAGACATCATTTAATCTAATATTTCCTAAACTTGCTTTACCATCAGAATCACTAAGGATTTTTGTTAAAAATACAGATTCTTAGGAATTTTCTCTGGAGTTTCTGATAGGATACGTATAAAGATTGACAATCTGTATTTTTCTTAAAAGACACCAGAGGATTCTGATCACCAGGAACATTGGAGAAGTAATCTAATCCAAATTCTATGTTTAAGAGGACAAAATGGATTCCCAGAAAAGTAAAATCCTTTGCCTGGTAAGCTATTTATATGCACTTTATATATATAATGTAGCTTTATATATATATATATATTTATAATGTTTATATATAAATAAAGTTTATATATAAACTTTATATATATATATAATGTATTATATATATATAATAAATATATATATGTGTATATATATATATATATATATGTATATAAACACAAATAAATGCCCCAGGGACATAGTATTCTGCCTTATAACAGAGATAAGACGTCACATATGAATGCCTCTTAAACCAGATTTTTGTCCATTCAATCATGTTACCAGGAAATATATATTTGGCACATTTATTTATTTTGTTGTTCAAAAGGGAATTTTTCCTTTCTTTTTCCTAAATTCTAGATGATTCCTAGTTGTATCTTGTCGCCTCCTGTATACCAACTAATGCCATGTGAGAAAATCCGTTTCCATTTGGATAAGCTCCCTGTTCAGTTTCTACTACCTAAGAATCGATTCCATTTCCTCTAGTTCTTGAGGTCTACACCCAAAAATACTGCATGTCACAGTGAGCTCTCAGTGCTTGAGCTTCTGCAGGATATGAGTTTTACTTAATGACAATATTTTGATACTGAAACAAAATTAGAACTAGCACAATATGAAAGCCATTTAACACAGATTTTATTTGAACATGCTTTTCATCCCCAGGATTATAAAGGTACACTTGTGCAATGCTGCAAGCTCATCGATAGAAATCACAAGTTACTGATATGCAATTTAAAAATCAGCTGAGAAACCATTCTCACTGGTCCTGATGATCCTGGCTCACTGTCCCCCTGAGGGAGGTACACACAGGTGTCTGCACAACGGGACAACTCACACGCAAGGCTTCAACACTCTCACAAGTGTTGAAGAGACCAAGATACAGAACCAGTCAACATTTTGTCTGGCAGATAAAAGATAAAGTCTGCAATAAATAAGTCTCAAAGTAAATCTAAAATCTAAGTATACATATAAAACAGCTTGGTTTCCGAGCTGCACATTGATGCACCTGCTGGTTCTACAGAAAATACAAGCAAGCAATGGCCTTTTACAGTAAGTCATTAGCCTTGGAACTAATTTTGAATTGGATGGAAATCAAAGTTTCACCTGTCACTAATCCTTTAAAAATTAATTCTACATAAAATTAAGCATGCAAGGAAAGGTAACACCTCAGGAAGAAATTAGTGGAGGAACAAATGTAGTAAATCATATATATAAACAGCATGATGTAATGTGGTACTAAAAAAGAATGTCACCTAACATGTTTTAAAACATGGGTAAAAGGACTTCTCTTAGAAAATGACATATTGGTTTAGGAGGCATTTTTCAATAGAAGAATAGACAGATTAAAAGTGATTCCTTCAGTTTAAATTAAGGATACGACATTCACTTCCATGTAATTCTTTGAGTTAAAAGTAAGTTCCCTTCTCAAACCCTCACTTTTATGCTCTTTGCATCTTCTTCATCCTTGTATTAGGGACCTCTTTCCAATCTGTTCTATTAAACCTTCTGAAAATATCTATTTTGCTTCTAATCTCATCAGAGAACCATCGATCCACATCTAAGCCTTCTGAACCAGAAGAGTGGTTCTATCCCAAGATTCTTCTTAGTAAATACAGTTGATGCTTAAATAGTACAGAGGTCAGAGGTGCCAACTTCTGTGCATTTGAAAATCCTTGTATAACTTTTGACTCCCCAAAAACTTGATTACTAATAATTTATAATTAATCAGAACCCATACCAACAAGAGTTGATTAATACACAGTTTGTATATTATATGTATCACAGATCGTATTCTTAGAATAAAACAAGCTAGAGGGGGGGAAAGTCATTAAGAAAGTCATTAGGGGGGGGCTCCTGGGTGGCTCAGTCATTAAGCGTCTGCCTTCGGCTCAGGTCATGATCCCAGGGTCCTGGGATCGAGCCCCACATCGGACTCTCTGCTCAGTGGGGAGCCAGCTTTCCCCCTCTCTCTCTGCCTGCCTCTCAGCCTACTTGTGATCTCTCTGTCAAATAAATAAATAAAATGTGAAAGAAAGAGGGAGGGAAGGAGGGAGGGAGGGAGGAAAGAGAGAAGAGAAGACAAAGAAAGAAAGTCATTAGGAGAGCCGCCTCAATGGCTTAGTCAGTTGAGCATCCAACTCTTGGTTTTGGCTAAGGTCATGATCTCAGGATCATAAGATCAAGCCCCACATGGGGCTCTGTGCTCAGTGGGGAGTCTGCTCCATATTCAATCTCTCTCTCTGCCACTCCCTTCACTCGCATGCATGCATGTATGCATGCCTGCGCTTTCTTTCTCTCAAAAAAATAAATAAATCCTTTTATAAACTTCACAAAAAAAAGTCTTGAGAAAACCCTTTACAGTACTCTACCATATTTATGGGGAAAAGATCCACGTGTAAGTAAGTGCATCTACATGATGCAAATCCTTGTTGTTCAAGGCTCAATTGTACTCCAAACCCGGATGATAAAGAAGTACTGATACAAAAATACCCAACACACTTTTCAGTGAATGAATGTTTTCTGTCTCCAGGGTAAGAGAAAAAGGGCCTGCAAGTGTTAGTTGTCTGATTGTGGAGTCATGCAAATAAATCTAAACAAATCAAAGTGCTAAAAGTTATGTTCAAAGCAGCAATTGGCAATATGGCAACATAGGGGGGAAAAAAGAATCATGAATAAAGATGACTTAGAATTTCTAAGGTCAACAACAAAAAATACTGCTTCGACTGTATACTGAAAGAATCTAACAATCTTCTGGAACTCACAGTGGCTGATTAGAAAGATCAGAGGTCAACAAACTTGTAAATAATTTTTTAATTTTTTTTAAACTAGAAGCCTTATTAAAAAAAAAGTGGGTTTTTTTTTTTGTTTTTTATTTTTTAATTGGAACATAGCCATACCAATTTATTTTGTATTCTTGAAGCTGCTCTCATACTACAATGACAGAGTTGAACCACCCTGACAGTGACTACAGCTGTGGAGCCTAAAATAGTTAGTACCTCACTCTTGACAGGAGAAGTGTGCAAATGGCTGTTATAGATTAAAACTGTTTTGACTGTCAGAATCAATAACACAATGAAAAGGTCCTTTACAACCTTTGATTTTTTTTTTTTAAGTAACATAACAATACAAAAAGTTCTTAACACATCACTTGATGTTGAATAATTAAGACTCAAGCATTTCAAAGTTGCCCTTTTAGGATCCATAATTCCTTTCTATCACAGTAAATATTAAGAGCCTTGTCTTCAACTCAATTCTAAATCCGAAGGGGGGAAGGGGGGAAGGTAAGGAGTATCTGTGATCTTTGCATTTTTAAGACTCGTACTAAACTTGTGAAATGCAAAACACATTTTATATTGTATACTCTTTAGTGTACTCTTAGGTGAACTCTACTCTTGGCTGAGACCTACAAAAAGGAAAAGTAGATCTGCAATATTTTTAAATATTTTGGAAAACTACAACTTCATCTGTGAAGCCAAATTTTCTACATAGCAATCTTCCATTTTATTTGCTTTTGGTGGTTTTGTAGGTTGGAGTCTATGTTTTGGAGATATACATGGAATATCAAAATATTTTCTCTAATACGAGGCAAAGTATTGAAAGTAGTCATTTTATTTGAGAGGTTAACTGGGAACAAAAGCCAGAAGGGCAGAGTGAGACAAGGAAGAAAGGGTGGCTGATAACGAATTCTCGACTTATCTATCGCTGTTTTAGAACCTAATGGGCCTTCTGCAGAACCTTAAAAACTAATTTAAAAATTCCTAATCTGGGAGGACCAAGTGCCTTATCCTCTATCAGTCAGGAGTGGCCTCATGGGCACAAACTCTCCCCAACTTCTGGGCTGCACCTCCCTGAATATCTCATTTCCTAAAGTGTATAGAACCATGAGAAGTGAGCCAGTCCAAGCACTCACACCTCCACACATTCTGGCAAAGCCAGAGATTGAAATCCATGCTTGAAAAGTCACCTATATCTGCTATCTGCATTTTGGTCCTCCAACACTTTAAATATTCTCCCTACATGACCCAATTCTGTATTTTCAACTACCAAAGACATGCTGATTATCCCAAATCTCACTTTACTCTGTATTTCTGCCCTAAATTGAAGACTTTTGTCCCCAAGCATGGGCTAGGCATTTCTACTTTGATGTCCCACAGAAATGTCAAAGTTTAAAATGTCTTTAAAAAACTCCTTTTTCTCCCTAAAACTCCCTCTCACTTTCTCCATTCTATCTTTCAACCAATGGCTCCTAATGTTGTCCCCAACAGAATCCTGACTTATCCTTGACCATTCCCAATGCTTCATGCTACACATGTAAGCTCAACTGAATTACTTTATAAATATTTCTTAAATCCCTTTCATTTCCTCTGAACTAGCTTATGTTCCCTTTTAGGCCCTGACTGTCTCTTACCTAGACTAATATATATTAGTGTATGTATACATTATATATACATATAAATCATGCATTATATATATATATATCAGATACACACACAACGTATTATATATCCCATTATATGTAAGTATATAAATATAAATACATAATATATAAATGCATAATACATATTTAATGATATATAGTATATAATGGCACATAAACATTTAATAGTGTGTATATGTGTATATACTTAATGACAGCCCTACTTTAAACATGTCCTCCTCATAGGGAGTAAAGCGATTCTATCTAAAGTCTCTTCTGATTAGCTCAGTCAACAGTTTAAAACCTTTAATGGTTCCCCATCACTTGCAGGTCAATGCACGCATTCTAGAACATGCCCTGTGAGACATTCCTTGCTCTAGCTTCCATCTACTTCTTCTTGGCTCAAACTTTATGCACCCTGAATTCCAGAATGACTGGTACTTCTTCACAAGAGCATGCTACTTCTTGTGTATGTAGTTTTGCATAGGTCTCTCCTTGTATCAATTTCTGATCCCCAAACCCAGCATGGCTTTCTCCTACTAATACTTTAAGACATAACTTACAACACCTTCCTTGAAATCACCATGCTAAGTCAGATGCCACTACCTTTTTTATTGTAATTACTTGCTTTTCTCTGTCTCACTTTGTCCCCTATGTGCTCCATTAAGACGACAATCATCTGACATTCATGTCTGTATCCCACAAAGTGGCACATTGCCAAGGGCATTGTAGGACCTAACATCAGCGAACAAATCAATATATTAACAGACAAAAACTAGCACTTAAACAAAAAGGTTATCTTTGAACCAAGTTAAAACTGTTACACAGGGAGATTATACTTAAAAGTTCATTTTTGTTATTCATGTTCCCATTTTCTTTCAGACAATTCATTTCTTACTTTCAAGGTATCAATATTCTTGCAGATATAAAAAAAGAGAGAGGAACTATAATCGCTTTATCTAAGATATATGAAAGTACAGCGACTGACATCCAACAATAAAATTTGGATTATTTGAAAGTAAGTTAAAAACACACTATGATCGTAAGTGTGTTTTAGGTACTCAAAAATAATTGGAATTGATAATAGCTTATACTAGAAATTAAGGAAAGCTTCCTATGAAGATATGTTAAGCTAAGTTTTACTTTCTAATAAAGATTGTTGTGGTTCTTACAATACACAAAAAAATTAAAGAGTTGAATTGTGAATTTAAAAACAGAACTAGTACTATATAACTGAAGTAATTTGTAGATTATTTCATTTTTTTTGTAAAGGCTTTTTTTTATTTGACAAAGAGGAGAGAGATCACAAGTAGGCAGAGAGTGGGGGCGGGGGAAGCAGGCTCCCTGCTGAGCAGAGAGCCCGATGTGGGGCTCGATCCCAGGACCCTGAGATCATGACCTGAGCCGAAGGCAGAGGCTTCAACCCACTGAGCCACCCAGATGTCCCGATTATTTCATTATTCTAATGAGAGGTGAATAAGGAACATCTATAAGATCGCAAGGCCCCTTAGCAAAAAATTTAAACGTATGAATCAAGGTACTGTAACTCCTGAAGTCATTTCTCCTTTATCATATTGTTTCCCCAGTACTTTTAAAAAATAAATTTGCAAATCATTTAAGTTTTACTTCTTTCACACAATGCAATGTTATTCAGCCATAAAAAAAAGAATAAAATCTTGCCATTTGCAACAACATGGATATATCTAGAGTGTATGATGCTAAATGAAATGAGTCAGAGAAAGACAAATACCGTATGATTTCACTCATATGTGGGATTTAAGAAATAAAGGAACAAACAAAGGAAAAAGGAGACAAACACACAAACAAACAAACAAACAATATTAAATACAGAGAACAAGCTGGTGGTTGCCAGAGGGGAAGTGGGTAGTGGGATGGGTAAAACAGATAAAGGGGATTAGGTGTACACTTATCTTGATGAGCACTGAGAAATGTATAGAATTACAGAATCACCACACTGTACACCTGAAACTAATATAACAATGTCATATTTTTTAAAAAATGAGAAATTACATTTGCTTTACATGTATAGCACCAAATAACAAACTCAGCAGTAAGAGCATAACAATCATATGCATTTATCAAAATTCAATAAGAAAATTCCATCTTAAAAGCACCCCAAAATAACTGAATGTAATTAATAGGGTAATCAAACAGGAAAATTTCTTGCAAAGGTATTTTTCTTACCCCTCCAAAAAAAGAAACAAATTGAAAAAATAAGATAAATTTTTTGTAAACATGATGGAATATAAGCTAATTCATTTTAATCCAATTCTTCAAATTGAAGCAAATTGAATTGAGTTATTCTCATTTTTCATTACAATCTTGTTTTCATTACATTATGCTTCATGCTAAATATAAAATCTATTTTTCATATTAACACATGCTAGAATTACAAAGGTTCATCATATTGGAATCAATATGAAGAATATTTGTTTCCAACTAAGCTTTGTTTTTTTGTTTTTTTTTTTTTAAAGCTTATTGGAAAGCTTTTATAATTCAACAGCTTTATTCAAACAAGATGATTCTTCCTCATCCCAAGAACTCAGGTCTATAAGGAAAAATAAAAAGCATCCTGCAGATGACAAAGTGTTAAAGCTAAGGGTGCCTGAACCCATTTTCATTTCTGGAACACTAAAAAGCAAGAGGTAACAAGTTGGAGGTCACATACTCATTTTGGGGACTGTCCCCACTATACTCACTGAAATTCATCTGCAAGCTTGTATACATGTTTTTGATTCTAGCTGATACAGTAAAAATTATAAGAAATTGGCCCCTGTTTTTTAGGCAATTACAATCTCAGTGCTAATATTGCTGAAAATTTATATCACAACTAATATCCATGACACAGCATTGCAGCTATTGTCTGAATACACACCCCATTTCACTTTCTGCAAAAAAAGCAAACATTCATGTTACACTGTCTTGGTTTGAGTTCAAAAGAACTTTTGTTTTAAAAGCAATTTAATAATTAAGAACTTAACTCTGTATCTTAAAAGTGGTTCTACTACTTGATACTTTTTAAAAAATTATTTTGTCTTAACATTAGACTTATAGAAAAGATGCAAAATAACACAAATAATCCCCTTATATCCTTCAACCTACTCCCCGCTAATGTTAACATTTTACAGAAGAGCCTTCATTTTCTCCATGAAAGAACAGAACCCCTGTGTTGGACTTTGAGAGAAATAATAAGATGATAATGTAGAAAACACAGCACCCGGCAAAGAGAGGGTGTTAAATAAGTATTAGCCATAGCAATTATTTTGTTTTATATCTACATGAATAAAGCTTTTGTAGAAATACAGACTTGAGGGACACCTGAGTGGCTCAGTCGGTTAAGCGGCTGCCTTCAGCTCAAATCTCAGGGTCCTGGGATTGAGTTCCACATCTGGCTCTCTGCCCAGTGAGGAGCCTGCTTCTCCCTCTCCCGCTGCCTGCCCCATTTGTGTGCTCCTGCTCTCTCTTTCTGACAAATAAATAAAATCTTAAAAAAGAAAAGAAAAAAGAAAAGGAAAAAGAAAAGTACAGGCTAGAAAAAAAAAAAGGTAAAGCTCTATAATCTCACTTTGAGCTTCTAAATAATTAGGGTTATGGCCAAAACCTAATGGAAAAATGTTTCAGGTCAGAATCTTGTAAAACAGATAGAAATTTGGGCACAGGACTTTTACCAGAGAACTCCCTTGGAAGTAACCCCTGTGGGGAGTGAAAGGAGGAGGAATAGGAAAACTGAGGAGTTCACCTGGGAGGTAATCACAGCAGAGCCCTCAGCCAATCACACAGGGGGCTCAGGACCTGGGATGGCCCTTCAGAGCTGCCTGAAACGGAAGCAAAAGTACTGAGTTTTTAAACCCAGCACGGGCCATTTTTTCAGATAAGGGTGATCTCCATTCCTTGGCATACCAACTCTCTTGAGGACAACTTCTAGAGATAAAGTCAGCTGGGAGACATTAGCTCCCAACAATTACACCATCTTAGAGAGAAGTACTGCAACGTGAGGAAGAATTTGGGTCACGTACAACAAACTACACAGGACCAACTATTCATGAGAAACTCTGTGGGCAGAGCTAACTCATGGCCAGTGAGTTACTACATAACTACATAATCTATTTATTCCATTGGGTGACAGACATTAAAAAGATAAATTGAAATCTATAAATTACTCCACAAAGTCTGCTCTAACTTTTGTCTTCTGCTATGATTTCCCGGCTTTGTTTTTCTGTAGTTTAAAAACCTTTAGAGAGAAATAATGATTAGTCTAACATGGAGTAGCATAGAATTAGGGAAAGAGAGAAGCTAATTCTCTTCCCCCTTCCAGCACTCAGGACTGTTAAAGATCCTAGCGATCATAAGCTTTGGCAGCATCCATCGATGATACCTTTCGACTGAATATAGACAGGCTTTCTTTCAGGGGGCATAAAAGTCCTCAGGTTGCATCAGGAAATTCTGTGAGTAGTGGAAATAAAGGTTGAATCTAGATATTTAGAACAAAGTAAATGACACATGATGACAACAGCCAAAAGCTGTCTGTGTTGTGGTGGTGGTGGTGGTGGTTTTGGTTATGTGTGGACTATAAGTTAAAAAAAAAAAAAAAAAAAAAAAGGAGTTATTAGTAAAGGAGAGAAGAAAAAATCTGTTTTATGTAGGTAAAAGCTATGATAAAATAAATTTGGAATACACCTATCATATACAAGTCAAACTCGAGGGATGGAAGGCAAAGATTAGGCAGCAATTAGAATAGATAGCCGCCAGAAGAACAATGAAAATGCCACAGCCTGAGAGGCTAAAGAAATCGTGGACGCAGTTGCCCTCTCTGTTGCAAAGCTAACTAATGAAATGGAACTCAAAGAGAAATGTGTTATCACGTATAACTGAAACAAAGCAAATTCTGAAATAATCTGATTGAATATTGTTAATGTATTTTGGCATAAATTTCTCCTCCAAACATTCCAGAAAAAGTATATACAGTTCCATTTAATCCCCTTCTAAAAAGTATATAGCTTTCCTATACCAGTTTGTTTTTTCTTTACCTAATATTTTCTGACATACAATTACATGAGTTAAGGACTTATGGTTCATGCCACCATAGAGAACACAATGTAAGCAAAAGAAACCATTTTCGAATTACTTTAGCATGCTCCTTTATTTCAAATAACAATTAAGAATTACACATCAGGTCACGCAAGAAGGACCATTCGTGACGACAGCGCAAAGGCCCTAACCTCACCTACTTCTGTGAACACAATGAATCTGCACTCACATATAAAGCAATTCTTTCTAAAAAAGAACTGAGGACTGACTGAATATCTTCTGCACAACAAATAAGAGAAGTACCACATAAAGATGGGCAGGAGAAAAGGTAACAAGGTAATTATAGGAGTTCCACCCCCCAATGCAATGACCTACAGTAGGAAGGGGTAGCGCTGAGGAGCCCATGTGCAGACTTGCCCTTCCAAAGACACAACAAAAAAATAACAGTTTAAAGAGCAACTAGATAATAAATAATAAAATGAATAATAAATAATAAAATTAAGGACATCTATTTACTAAACCTAGAGCATCTACCAAATGTGCAAGGAACTTCTACTATTCTCAACAAGGACAGAGGTGCCAGTGAATGCCAATTTTTAATTATCCCTCCACTTTGATAGTGAAAGCAGAGTCCAGGTACTCTAGCTGGTGTGCGAGGGCCACCCCAGCATGCCCTGGGCCCCTGGCCCAAAGCAGCCCCAGCCATACCCAAGAAGGCCTTAGTGAGGGGTGCCTAAGAACAACTCCCAACCTACACCCACTTCAGCTGTGCCATCCCACCAAAGCAGGCCCCGTATGGCATAAGTTCAGATCTCTGGCCCTGCGAGCTCCAGCCAACCTACCAGGGGGAGTCCCATCACAGTGCACTCCAGGACAATGTCCCCACACTCAACAACACACATCCCTGACCCATGAGTGCTCAAGCTCCAGCAGGCCTGACACAGCCACCAAGCACAAATAATCTAGGAAATACTCCTACAGGAGGGCTCAGCTTTAAAACCAGAAGAGGTAGCTGTTCTACCTAATAGAAATACAGAAAGTCAACCAAAATGAGGAGAGAGAGGAATATATGCCAAATCAAAGAATAAAATAAAACCCAGAGTGGGGGTGGGGGTGAGAAATACCAATAAAACAGAAACAAGTAACTTATCTGATAAAGGGTTCAAAGTAACAGGCATAAAGATGCTAAGTTCAGAAGAATAGAGAAACACAGTAAGAACCTCAACAAAGAGTTAAATTTATGAAAGCGTAAGAGCTGAATAATATAGTAACTGAAATAAAACATACACTAGAGGAAAACCACGGAAGATTAGAGGACACAGAAGACAAATCGGGGCTCTGTAAGACAAAAAGAGTACAAATCACACGATCAAAAATATAAAAAGAAAAATAAATTTAAAAAAATGAAGACAATTTAAGAGTCCTCCCTCCACGACACTATCAAACGTACTAATATTCACACTATACAAGTCCCACAATGAGAAAAGATGGAGAAAGAGGCAGAAAATGTATATGAAGAAATAATGGCTGAAATTTTCTTAATCTGGAGAAGAAAACATACATCTAAGTCCAGGATACACAGAGAATCCCAAATAAGATGAACCCAGAGAGATCCACGCCAAGGGATACCTGGCTGGCTCAGTCATTTAAGCATCTGACTCTTGATTTTGGCTCAGGTCATGATCTCAGGATCATGGGATTGAGAGCCCTGCATTGGGCTGTCTCCATGCTCAGTATGAAGTCTGCTTGTTGCTTTCCCTCTGCTCCTCCCCTCACTGTCACTCTCTCTAATAAATAAATAAATAAAATCTTTAAAAAAAAAACCCCACACACAAAGAGATCCACACCAAGATATGTTACAATTAAAACTGTGAAAGTTAGGAGTGCCTGGGTAGCTCGGTAGGTTAAGCATCTAACTTTGGCTCAGGTCATGATCCCAGGTTCCTGAGATCGAGTCCCTCCTTGGGCTCCCTGCTCAGTGGATAGCCTGCTTCTCCTTCTGCCTCTGCAGCTCCCCCTGCTTGTGCTTGCTCTGTCAAATAAATAAATAAAATCCTTAAAAAATAATAATGAATAAATAAATAATAAAATAAAATTTCAAAAGTTAAAGTCCATCTTATAGGCAGCAATAAAATAATAACTAGTCACACACAAGGGAAACCCCCTAATACTATGAGCTGATTTTTCAGCAGAGATGTTTAGGCCAAAAGGGAGTGGCAAGATATATATTTAAAGCACTGAAAGGGAAAAACTTACAACCAAGAATACCCTACTCAGCCAGGTTATCATTAGGAATTGAAGAAGAAAAGCAAAAACTAAAGGAGTTCAACACCACTAAATCAATCCTATAAGAAATGTTAATGGGTCTTCTTCAAGCATAAAGACTCTAACTGGAAATAAAGAAAATATATGGGGGGGAAAAAAAAACACCTCAGTGGTAATGGCAAATATATAGTAAAATCAGTGGTTAAGCTACTTTAAATGCTAGTATGAAGGGTGAAAGGCAAAAATAGTAAGATCAACTATAAGGGATACTCAAAATAAAAAGATGTAAAATGAAGTCAAAAATGTACAATGTGAAGGGGGTAAAAATGTAGTGTTTTCATAATGCATTTGAACTTATAGAGCTGTGGCAACTCTTGATCTCAGCATTGTGAGTTCAAGCCCCACACTGGGTGTTGATGATAAAATCTCTAGAAAAAAAATCTCAAATAATCAAACTTTACATCTAAAGCAATACAAAAATAAGACCAAAGCCTAAATTTGCAAGGAAGGGAATAACAAAGATATTTGTGGAAATGAAAGAGAGAGACTAAAAAAGTACAAAAAGTTAATGAAACTAAAACTGGTTCTTTGAAAAGAAAAACAAAATCAATAAATCTCTAGCCACACTCAGTAAAGAAAAAAAAGAGAGGGCCCAATTAATTAAAATCAGAAGTAAAAGAGAAGTTATAACTGACACCATTGAAATACACTATTACAAACAATTGTGTGCCAACCAACTGAAAAGCCTAGAAGTCGTAGACACATTTCCCAGAAACACACAGCCTTCGGAGATGGAATCACGAAGAACTTGAAACTCTGAATAGACCGATTATGAGTAATGACACTGAATCAGTAATTTAAAAACTCTGAAAACACAAAATAATAGGACCAGACAGCTGCACAGATGAATTCCAGCAAACATTTAAAAGAGAGTTAAATACCTATCCCCCCTTTTTTTCTTTTTAAGATTTTATTTATTTATTTAACAGACAGAGACACAGTGAGAGAGGGAACACAAGCAGGGGCAAGGGGAGTGGGAATGGGAGAGGAAAAACAGGTTTCCCACTGAGCAGGGAGCCCGATGACACAGGGCTTGATCCTGGAACCCCAAGATCATAATCTGAGCCAAAGACAGGCACTTAACTGACTGAGCCACCCAGGCGCCCTTAAACACTTTTATTTTACTCCAAAGTTCATACTGCATCTTGTTCAATAGCTTGAATTCATTCTACAATAAACAATTAAATTTATTTTACCAAAAAGACAACAGTAGCTTCAAGGTGATATAAAGTTTTAACATTGTATAACATTATAATGTGTAATTTAACAGTACAGATTGCAGTAAGAAGGTATAGAAAGCCTGCTTAAAATAGAATGACATGTAAGTTACCTACCTCCATCATTAGCAGTTATCTGAGCAGAGATAAAGTCAGGAGTTACAGAAGAGGGTGCCATTGCCTATACGAGCAGAGAGAGCAGAGAAGGCAAGAAAGGAGCAAGAATAAGTCTTCAAGTGTGATCATATCAAAGATCAGAAAGCAACAGGAAGAGCAATAGGGTTTTGGAGGTCAAAACTAGTAGATACAGTTTATATGATAAGGAAACATAAAGCCTTATCCTGTGATAGAATCTGGGTGCTCTCTAGCTTCTTTTGCACTTCTCAGTGGATTCTGATTGCTTTTAACGGTTAAAATTTCGATGAAGTTACAGCCAGGGATACTGCAGGTGACTCTGTGCTGATTAAAGCAATAATGAGAACACTGCAGTTAAAAGGGTAATCACACTAATAATATACATGAATGAAAAATTATAGTAATCATGTTAATGACAGAGAAAATATTAACATATGTATTTGCACACACATAGATGATCACAGAACCATGTATTTAGAGACAGGGGAACAGTGAAACAGCCTATACCTAATAAAGACACTATGAACAAGGATGCACATTTCCAGATTTTCCACAACAATCTCCACTTCGAATAGACTAAGAAGTTTCTACAGACCTCTCAAATGCCCTGAGAATTGTAATGGGTGTAAACACAAATGAAATTTCCATACACAGCAACTCACACAGAAATTGGAAGGAAAAAAGTCAAATATTCAGTGTAAATACAGGCTTTACGTACATAATGAAATTTCCCAATAGATCCTAAGTTCAGTGTTATGGGGACTGATTCCTATTTTTATCATTTTTTAGGGTTTTTCTCCATCTTCATTGTCTACTCTTAACCTTCCTAGAGATCGATTCAGGATCAATAAGCATCTTGAACCCTAAACATTTCAGAATTGCATTCATTCATTCATATATTTTTCTCCCCTTTGCAGAAGGCTTTATATCATAAAATGTAAAGAATATCTACACAAGCACAAAGCAGGACGGATAATTTTTAAGTTCACTAAAAAGTTCAAGATGATAACAAAGAAATACTCTATTTCCAACATAAACAATGACATCAGAAAGCAAACTAGAATGTGTATTTGAGTAAAAATGTACTTGAAAGATAATACCTTGCATTCCATTTCAAGAAATTAGTTTTCAAAAGTTTATAATCCAATTTCAGTTTGGCAAGAGTTGACAAAGCAGTTTTGAAAATAATTTCAGAAGAGCCCCTCAAGCAGTTCCAAATGGGAATCCTGATCTAAGTAAGGGAAATTTTGTCAAGACCAAGAATACTGAGTTTCTTTTCAGACCTTCAAATTCTGGGAAGCACTGGAAATAATAATTACCTACAATCTCCTTTTAACTTATAAAGAAGTATTTTTACCAAAAATTTTAATTTGAAAATTTGGATATGAACCTGAATCACCAATCCGAAATATTTAAGAAAGAAAAACATGGTGTCCCTAATCTATACAGTTGATATATTCCATCAACAATTCTGGAAGGAGGCTGTGCTGAGAGCATAAATTGGTATAGATCGTTTTGCTCTCACAGCAACACAATATTTTCTGCTGAATGAGAAAAAGTTTGAAGGCATAAATCAAGATAAAGCAATCATCTGACAAAGAATTACAAAAAAGGTCCCTACTTTCTCTTAGTGAACACTATGACACACTGATTTTCTACTGAAGATAAAAGCCAAAATCATGTGTCATCAACATAAGCAAGCAAATCTATTTGGTTCAGTAGGTTATACTTGGGAATAGCGGAGAAAAGGTAAATCTGAAACATTTCACATGATTAAAACAAGTTTAGATCAGCAGAGGAAAAACACATTTAAAAGAAATTTCACAGAATTTTTTCCTGGAGAGTGAACACTACATTGAAGGAGAAAAGACATTGGCTTGTGTTTGTCTAGAGAGTTACAGAGATATGATCTCAATAAGAAGGATCATATCCAGTGTGTTATTTGAATGTTTAATTTTTTGCAAAATCATTCATCCCTAATAATCTAATGCACTTAATGCACTTCATATGGTAGCTTCACATAAGTATATTTGAATACTTCCTTGTAAAAAGGAGGCCAGGAGGGCAGCTGTTATCCTGTAGCACTTTTGCATGAACGCCAAATGGCACGTAAATTCCACGACTGATGATTTCAACCCCACTCAGGCCCTCCGCTGGACAGCCTCGCTGGGGCAAAATCTGCAAAATCTAATATGGCAACACCCAAACTAGGTCAATGTTTTCTCCTTCCATTCTACTAAATCTAGCCAGAAGGAAAGGTAAAGGGATTTGGGAGTATTCCTGAGCAGGGGGCCCAAATAGTTTATGTAACACCAAGGACAAAAAGTAACAAACACAACCATAGTTATGTGAAGTTTCAAAATAGGGCATAGACTAAGAAGGGGTTAAAAAACACACTGGGATTAAAGCATTGATTTGTACTTAGTATTTTTCCTGACCACCCCTCTTTTTTTTTTTAACTAACCGGCAATTTAAAAAATATCCAACCCAACAACCCAAATCTTATTTCTCTCTCTTTCAATATGGATTATACAAATATTTGGGTATCACAATACGATATACAAATGTTTATGATTTCCCAATGCTTAATGACCTACAATAATATGTATTATTAATAATATATAAAGAATATATTCAATGTTTAATGACCCATAATAATGTTCTACTGTTATTATGCAGGGTCAAAAATATTAGATGCCACTTAGTATTATAGAAGTCATAACAAATACAGTAGGATTTAAATAATGGATTTACTAGGAAATCAGGCTTGTTTTCTCATCTATACACTCTTGTAATAACCTCTACCTAAACTTTTCTTCTCCTCTTTTCTAATTGGCTCTTCACAGTGGAAACCAATCTCATTAATTTGCATCAGGAATTAATGAAGAGGTGACATAATAAGCTGTGGTTATATTTGAATTCTGCTTAAAACGACAGCCTGTGAGAAACTAAAGATTGTAAAATAAGATTTAGTGTGCTGTTCAGTAAGCAACAAATCTATGAGAGTTGCTTACGCAGGCTTCAAGCCAGCAGACTCCAACCAAAATGTTTCAATGCAAATTTTAGCAAACTGTACACACTTGGAAGAAAAATGTTATATGAGGCTGCATATATAATTTATTCTTTTAGCATTTCTGTATACAATTTCACAGAAAGTAGGATCAACTTAACATTATTAAATATGACCCTGTTTTATTTATAACTTCAGAAAGATTTTTTCCTAGAAGTACTGAAAAGTGATGTACCATCTAAAATTTAAAGGCATATTCCACAAATGAAACAAAAATTATAATTATGATGTTTTTAATCTTTCCCCTCAAAATCTACCTGGGAAAATCCTCTTTTTCTTTATTGCTGAAGATTTTAGAATCCAGCAAAATCATTTCAGATTTAGTCATAAACTTCTATGGCATTAAAAGGCTGAGCAGAAGAATTCTTTCTTTGAAAGCCAATGACCCCTCCCCAGGTCTACCTCATACATAAATATACACTTCACGAAAAGAGGTCACATTAGGAAGAAGTGAGTTGAGGCCAGCAAGTCCCAGTTTCTTTAGTGTCAAAGAAAAAACAAGTTGAATTCAAGTGGGTTTTTATAATACTTACCAGTGACTACCACAGATACTGAAGTTATACTAAGAAACTCAATCCTTTCAACAGAAAAGAAAAAGAGGAACAGATTTCAATGCTGTATAAGAAAACATTTTCTGTCAGTATGTCCTCAGGTAAGATAGAAAACATCATAAAGCAATAAATTCTTAACATTAGAGGTGCCATAGGATACCTCTGGGTCAAATGCCTGGAAAAAAAGTATTCGAACTAACTTTATTGTGACATAATTCAGAATATTTCATGATTCTGATATAACACTCAAGGTACACAAACAATAAAGGCAACTGAGAATATCAGGTAATAACTACTTGGGTAAGATAGTTATTTTTCATTACATACCTAGACCCTCATTTAAGTGTTAGCAAAATGAGATAACATAGGTAAGACCAGATACAGTAAAGAATCTCACTGTTTCCTTTGTTAGAAATAGCCCTTCAGGGGCGCCTGGGTGGCTCAGTGGTTAATCATCTGCCTTCGGCTCAGGTCATGATCCCAGAGTCCTGGGATCGAGCCCCACATCGGGCTCCTTGCTCAGCAGGGAGCCTGCTTCTCCCACTACCATTCCCTCTGCTTGTGTTCCCTCTCTCGCTGTGTTTCTCTCTGTCAAATAAATAAAATCTTTAAAACAAAAAAAAAAAAAGAAATAGCCCTTCAGAAAGTCAGTAATAGGCTCACTATTATGAGTTGAAACATCTTTAAAAGTTATAATTAGAAATTTTCTTCAAAACAGTTGTGATAAAGTATCCTTTCTCTATTATTTCCATACAAAAGCCTCTACAACTGAGCATGACTCGAGTATCCTTCCCTTTTGACTTGTGAGTATCCCCCAACACATAGGGTACTCTATAACAACTTGTTTTGCTGTGTTGATTTTTTATGGAAAATCCATGCTAGTAGTATGGCCTCAAGAGAAAAAGAGGTATCTCCTATCCAAAATTCATTCTGAGAAAATGAAAATAATAGTAAGTCCTAAGAAATTTTTTTTTTTTTTAAGATTTTTTTTTTATTTATTTGACAGACAGAGAGAGCGAGAGATCACAAGTAGGCGGAGAGGCAGGCAGAGAGAGAGGAGGAAGCAGGCTCCCTGCTGAGCAGAGAGCCCGATGCGGGGCTGGATCCCAGGACCCTGAGATCATGACCTGAGCTGAAGGCAGAGGCTTTAACCCACTGAGCCACCCAGGCAACCCAGTCCTAAGAAATTCTAAATAACTTCTAAATAACTGAAGCAAGTATTAGTGAACACCTTTATTAAAACCAGCTTAGAAAAAAACAATGAGAATTCTTCTAAGAAAAAAATTAACATCTGGGCTTTAAAATTTTAAGACTGCCAACCCAAGAGCAATCTAATCCAGGTTAAGAAGTACAATAATCTGGGGCACCGAGGTGGCTCAGTCTTTAAGCGGCTGCCTTCAGCTCAGGTCAAGACCCCAAGGTCCTGGGATAGAGCCCCGCACTGGGCTCCCTGCTGGACTGGAGGCCTGCTTCTCCCTCTCCCTCTGTCCCTGTTAGTGTTTCCTTCTCGCTGAGTCTCTCTGTCAAATAAATAAATAAAATCTTTATTTAAAAAAATGAAGTACAATAATCTGTATTGGATCTAAAGATTTAGTGATAAAGTTTAGTTATATTCTTCTGGTGACAGTATTCTGAAATGAATGGAACATCTGGGTGGCTGGGTGGCTCAGTCAGTTAAGTGGCTGCCAAGGCTCAGGTCATGATCCCAGGTCCTGAGATCAAATCCCACATCAGGCTCCCCACTCAGCGGGGAAATCTGCTCTTCCCTCTCCCTCTGCCCTTCCCCTGTCTTGTGCTCGCTCTAACTCTCTCTCTCTCAAATAAATAAAACCTTAAAAAAAAAAATGGAACATCTGCTTGTCAAACATGATAGTATCCCACAATATTAGTATGTAGGATCACAGTTTTACAGGTTCAATACCTCATCCTCAGATCCACACTTCAAAGAGTATTCCATTGAAAATATAAAACACTGAAGAGTATCTTTTGGAAAAGGAAACATAATGATCTACCCTCCAGTATCCATATACAAACCATTTCTCTGTAGTATTCTATATGACTTCATTTAGATCAACACTTAATAAATCAGCATAGTGTAATATTACTATTGGTAAGTATATTATATAATTAGTATAAATGACCAGCGCTACAGCAACCATATTCCAAAAATAACTGGAATTTCCTGAAGTTACAATATATGCCATTACTCTCCTTCATAAAGCTATTACATAATTTTTTCTGCATGATGAAAATCTGAAAATGCCCTCTAAAATACATCTAGAAAAACTGTGAGAAACATAAGTATAACTTCGTAAGATTCGTATATTTGAAAATTAGTTCTTCAATTAGTTCTAGAACTAATTGAAAATTAGTTCTAATTTTAAATAAATAAATAAATATTTATTTATTAAATACTTATTATTTAAATAAATATTTATTTAAAAAACAAATAAATTTTTCTCCATGGCACATACATTTTTCAGACCACAAGGGTAGAATTTGGAACAGTCAAAATTATATTACAAAATTGTTGTCTTCTTTGAAAAATGGTTTACTAAGGAATCACTGGAGTTATTAATCTTTGACTTATTACATACGAAGTTTGAGTATCAAAACATGCAAGATAATGTATTTTGCAGTGTAATATGCCTTAGTACTTTTGCTTATTTTAACATGCAATTATGTTTAATTATACAGATAATGTTGATCAAGGGTATTACAGTGTCAAGATTGTTGAGTCTAAGTATGAAACCCAGAACCTAGTCTTTTTAAGTACCTATAAAGACATTAATTCTGGATCTTCATTTTTTCACCCATAGAACAAAAGGGTTGTACCCAAATAATCCCATTCTGCCTGTAAGTTTTCTAATTCTATGACTGAACTTCCACCTGGAAAACAAAGTCTGTCTCCCATACCAATTGAGGATGGAAATGAAGACAATCATGTCTTATGAAATTAACTTCAAATATTAATGTCAATTGCTTTGAGGGACTCACGTGCATGTGTCACAGGAACTCTGAGATAATACAGAACTAAAAGTAAGAAACATAACAATTTTTACATGTCTGAAAAAGATTTAAATAATTTCTATGTACACAGTTTGTACAGAAGAAAAGAGGAAGGCACAGTCTTGCCTAGTCAAAATCTAACCGAACTTTTACTACTTCAAAGTAAACCTAGAGTGATACTCACCTAACTGTCCTAATGAACATGAGTATTTTTCAGGTGAAACATAGCTTGATATTATATTTAAAATGTACATAACAATAATCTAAAACATAAGAAATCAATTAGATTGATTACTGAAACTGAAATAAAAATTTCAAATTATGAAAGCCCCACGTATGTGTAAGCTGATTGCTGTTTAAGTGACTCTGAAAAAAATAAATAAATGACTCTGACATAATAGCTCCATATCTTCAGATCAGTAAGAAATAATGATGAATATACACTAAAGGAATCAAAATTAAGTACAAAAAACAAAAAAACAAAGGACTGGAAAGGAGTCCTGGCTCTCCACTTACTAAGTATGACTTTAATTATGCAGCCAAATAGTTCTTCAACATTTACTACATATCACCCTTACCATTCTTACCTGAACCTGAACTTTTATCGTTACCTGAAGATTAAATAATATTTTGTAACATCTAATATTCAGGAAATATTCACTAAGTCTTGAGAGTTGGAAAGGAGTAAAGAGAGAGGAAAGGAAGAGAGAAAGATGAAAGTAAGAAGAGAGGAAAACCAGGGGCACCTGGGTGGCTCAGTGGGTTAAGCCTCTGCCTTCAGCTCAGGTCATGATCTCAGGGTCCTGGGATGGAGCCCTGCATCAGGCTCTCTGATCGGCAGAGAGCCTGCTTCTCCCTCTCTCTCCGCCTGCCTCTCTGCCTACATGTGATCTGAAAGTGGGTATTTGAAGGCCCCTACAATTATCATATTGATGTTTCTTCTCCTTTCATTCTGTTACTATTTGCTTTATATATCTAAGTGTTCTAATGTTGTGTGCATATATATTTACTATTTATACATGCTCTGAATGAACTGTCCCTTTCTTCCATTACTTAATGATTTTATGTGGCTCTTCTGACTATAAGTCTTTTTTACCCAAAATATAACCACCCCTGCTCGCTTTTGGTTACCATTTGTATAGAAAATCTTTTCCAACTCTTCACTTCCAGCCTTTGTGTTAAGTCTTAAAACTACGACGTATCTCATAGGAAGCTTATTATTGGATCTTGTATATTGTTTTAAACCATTCATCCTCCCCATGCAGGGCTTGAACTCATAACCCTGAGATTAAGATCTAAGCTGATATCAAGAGTCAGACACTTAACTGACTGAGCCACCCAGGCACACTAGAGTTCATTTATATTTTTAAATATTATTGATAGTTAAGGACTTACTATATCCATTGTTTGCATGGTTTTCTGAATATTTTGTTTTTCTTTTCCTCCTCTTGCTGTCTTCTTTTGTAATGTTTTATAACGTTTTGCTTTGATTCCTTTCTCTTTATATTAGGTTTATCTACTGCAGTTTTTGTTTGTGGTTATCATGGGGCTTACATAAACCATCTTAGTTATAACAATCTATTTTAAGCTGATAACCTCCACTGCATTTCAAAACTCTATAAATTTACTGCTACCCTCTCTCCATATTTTATGCTATTGATGCTTTTATATTGTGTATAAATTTTATCTTTTTATATTGTGTATTCAACAAGTTATTATAACTATAGTTATTTTTAATACATTTTTGTGCTTTTATACTAGAGTTACACTAGATTTATGCATCACTATAGTATTAGGGCATTCTGAATTTGACGAAATTTATCTTTATCAGTAAATTTTATACTTACACATGTATTCATGTTGTTACTCAGCATCCTTTTGCTTCAACTGAAAGAGTCACCATTACCATTTATTAGAAGGCATATCTACTGGTGATGAACTCTCGCAGCTTTTGTTTATCTAGGAATGTCTTTATCTCTACTTCATTTATGAAGAACAACTTTACCAGATATAGTGTTCATGGTTGCCATTTTTTTTCTTTCATTACTTTGAATATAGTATTCCATTCCCACCTGGCCTGTAAAGTTTCTGCTAAGAATATCACTGAGAGCCATGTGGTGGGAGTTCCCTTGCATGTGACAAGTCACTTTTCCTTATTGCTTTCAAAATTTTTGTCTTTGACTTTTGACCGCTTGAATATAAGGGGTCTCAGAGATATCTTCTTTGAGATAATCTTGCTTGAGAATCCTGACCTTCACATCTAAATGGCCAAATCCCTCTCATGATATGAGAACTTTTCAGTCATAATTTCTTTAAATAAGCTGTCTGCTCATTTCTCATTTCTCTTTCTGGGACTCCCATAATGCACATATTTATTCTCTAGTTGATTTTCCAGAGTCCCCATATGCTTTCTTCACTCTTGTTTTTCTTTCTCTTCCTCTTACTAGCTCATTTTAAGTATCTGCCTTTAAATTTCCTGACTCTCTTGTATGGTCTAGTCTGCTGTTGAAGCTCTGTAATGAGGTTTTCAGTTGTGCCACTATTCTTCAGCCCCAGAACTTGTTTGGTTTTATTTTAAAGATTTACATTTCTTCATTAAATTTCTAATTTTGCTCACGCATTATTTTCTCAATTTCATTCAGTTGTGTAACTTTGTTCACTTGAATGTCAGTGACCTTCCTTAAGAAAATTATTTTGAATTTTTTGTCAGAAAATTTGTAAATCTCCTTCTTCGGGGTCTGTTACCGGAGGTTTATTAATTTATTCTGGCAGCATCATGTTGGCCTGAATCTTCATGATCCATGTAGCTTTGCTTTTCCATCTGTGCACTTGAAAGACAAAACCCACTTCCAATCTTTATGGACTGGTTCAGCAGTTAAAGACCTTCTTCTGTCAGTCCCCAGGCTCACAATACCACAGGTGACCAGAACTGAAGCCAAGTCATGTGTCTGTTCCTGAATATGCTCAGTGGATTTTGCGGTTGTCAGGCCTGTTACTAGTGGCTTAGGTTAACAGAGATCTTGCCTGGTCCCTGCTTAGAAAGAACTGCCTCCAAAACCTTGATCCGTATGGCTGGCACAGGACAGAGGTTTGCCTCATGGTCTGCATTTAGGCATGCAAATGGCAGGCCTGTTACCAGATATGCAGACAAATGTGGTTCCCGTGTGGTCCTTAAGCAGGCTCCTGTCAGATCACTAGAAGTTTCCTGGGTAGAATGGACCACCCTTGAGCATGGCAGTGAGAAGGTGGAACTGGCTTACAGGGATGCTTTAAGATCTGAAGTGAGATGAAGGTCTGAAGGCCTGCCTCTAGAAGAATGGATGTCTACATCTCCTGCTGGGTCCCTGAAAAGGTAGGATCACTTCTGTACCATGAATGAGAGCTAATGGGGTCGTTATAGTGCTAATTCAATATTGTTGTTGGACTGAGATTGGTGGGGCAACCTCTTGAGGGCATGGATGTAACTTTTGGCAGCTCAGTAAGCAAGCAGGATGGCTCCCAGCCTGTGGCCATAACCCATAGTTTCCTCAAAGTCATTTTGTCCATGGATGATTACACCAAATTATTTTTGAAAGGAATACAACAGGGGATCTTCCTTACTCTTACATTCTTTTTATCACTTCAGTTATCTAAAACAGGAAGGGCACCTTCAACAGTTATGAAGGGTTAAAGCTTACGCCTTTAGGTCAGGTCATGAACTCATGGTCCTAGGATTGAGCCCCACATCGGGTTCTCTGCTCATCGGGGAGCCTGCCTCCCCCCTGCCTGCCTCTTTGCCTACTTGTGATCTTTCTCTCTCTCTGTCACATTAATTAATTAATTAATTAATTAATTAAAAACAATTATGAAAACTAGTCTATAAGTCTAAAATAGAGACATGGAAAATAAAATAAAGGCCCAAATCAAAATTTACATATAAAACTGACAATGTCAGAGAAGAAAATGTACACTGGAAAGGAGTAATAGTAGCTTAGGCATTGAAGATATAAAGGTAGATACTATTTAAAATAAAACACAAAAGGAAAAGTAAATTAGGAAAAATTGAATAAAGCAATAATAAGCTCTGGAACAACAACTTCCAACAGCTTAATGTACATGTACTCAAAGTTTGCAAAGGAGAGGAAAAAGAGGAAAGGAAAGCTTTGGGAGTCTGAGTTGGTAATAAATTGGATTTCATCAAAATTAAAAAGTGCCTCCTTTTCTAAGAATCTATTAAAGGATTACAACACAAGCTGAGAGAAAATATTTGTAATTAACATATTCAAGAAAAAGCTTGCATCCAGAAAATATAAAAAAAGTTCAAAAGTCAATAAGAAGACAAAAATACAATTTAAGTATTAAGCAAAAGATTTAAACAGACACTTCAAATTATGCTCCATTTGGCAACTAAGCACAGGAAATATGTCCAACATAAGTAATGCTTAGGGCAATGCAAATTAACACCATAATAAGATATCATTATATACTTCCAATAACTAACATTAAGAAGACTGATAATAACAAGTACTGGCTAAGATGTGGAGGAACTGGAACTAATATATTCTGCTGATGGGAATAAAAAATGGCTCACTGTGAAAAAACAGCTTAAGAGTTTCTTAAAATGTTAAACATACTTCTGGCATGTGATCTAGCCATTCCACTCCTGGGTATTTGCCAAGATAAATAAAAGCAGATGTTTATATAAACATTTACATGCAAATATTCATAGCAAATTTACTTATGGTACCCCAAACTACAAGCAACCCAAATATAGATTAATAACTGAATAAACTGTGTTGTAGCCATATAAAATGATATTCGGCAATAGATACAAATGAATTACAGATACATTCCTTAACATAAAAGAATCTACTGAATGCAATAAATCAGAAAAAAGATATGCTGTACAATTTACTTAAAAGTTTGGGAAAAAAAAGTTTGGAAAACATAAATTAATGTATACTAAGAAAAACCAATTCAGTGGTTGTTAAGATATGGGAATGAGGGCCAGATATAGATATTACAAGGTAATAGCAGTGCTCAATTATATCAACTGACATTAACAAGTCAAACAGTTCCTATACTTACATGTGCAATCTAGTTCTAGCCTATGCATTTCACTTTAAACAAATGATCCTGAACGGAAAACACACAAACTAAATAGTAAAATGAGAAAAGAACTTTAAAAAAAATATAGGGTAGGTTAAGAGAGCTCTTTGACAACATTAAGCAAACATTCACATTTCAGAGGTCCCAGAAGAAGAGAAAAAGTGTAGAAAACTGATTTGAAGAAATAATAAATAAAACCTTCCTAACATAGGAAAGGAAATAGACATCCAAGTCCAAAAAGTAGAATTACAAATGAGATGATCCCAAGGGGGTCCATATTAGCACACATAATCATTAAAATGTCAGAGGTTATCATACTTAAAAGGTCTACATAACAAGAAGATCTAACAATTGTAAATATGCCACCAATATGGGAGCAACCAATTATATAAACCAATTAATAACCAAAATAAAAATACTGATAATAATATATTAATAGTGGGAGACCTCAACATTCCACTCACAGCAAGAGACAGATCATCTAAGCAGAAGACGAATAAAGAAATAAGTACTTTGAATGACACACTGGACCAGATGAACTTCGTAGATATATATAGAACATTCCATCCTAAAACAACAGAATACTCATTCTTTCCAGTGCACTTGGAACTTTTTCCAGAATAGAGCACATACTGGGTCATGAATCAGGTCTTAACTGATACCAAAGGACTGAAATGATTCCTTGCATATTTTCAGACCACAGTGCTTTGAAACTGGAACTGAACCACAAGAAGAAATTTGGAAGGAACTGAAACATTTGAAAGTTAAAGTGCATCCTGCTAAAGAATGAGTGAGTCAACCAGGAAATTAAAGAAGAACTTAAATAATTCATGGAAACTAATGAGAATGAAAACACATTGGCCCAAAACCTATATGATACTGCAAAGGTGGTCCAAAGAGGGAAATACATAGCCATCCAAGCCTCTCTCCAAAAATTAGAAAAATCCCAAATGCACAAGCTACCTTTACACCGAAAGGACCTGGAGAAAGAACAACAAATAAGGCCTAAATTAAGTAGGAGAAGACACATAATAAAAGTCACAACAAAAATCAATTAAATAGAAACTAGAAAAAAAGTAGAACAGATCAACGAAGCTAGTAGCTGGTTCTTGAAAGAATTAATAAGATCAATAAACCTCTGGCCAGATTTATACAAAAGAAAAGGGAAAGAGCCCAAATGAATAAAATCGTGACTAAAAGGGGAGACATCACGACAAACACCAAGGAAATAGAACAATTACTAGAAATTATTACCAGCAACTACATGCCAACAAATTAAGCAATCTAGAGGAAATGGATGCATTCCTGGAAACTTATAAACTACCAGGACTGAAACAGGAAAAAACAGACAATCTGAACAGACCAATATCCAGTAAGGAAATCGAAGCAGTAATCAAAAACCTCCCAAAAACAAGAGTCCAGGACCAGATGGCCTCCCAGGGGAATTCTACCAAACATTTAAAGAAGAAATAATACCTATTCTACTGAAGCTGTTTCAAAAATAGAAACAGAAGGAAAACTTCCAAACTTGTTCTATGAGGCCAGCATTACTCTGATCCCAAAACCAGACAAATACCTCACCAAAAAGGAGAATTACAAACCAATATCCCTGGTGCACACGGATGCCAAAATACTCAACAAGATCCTAGCCAATAGAATCCAACAGTACATTAAAAAGATTACTCACCGTGACCAGGTGGGATTTATTCCTGGGAGGCAAGGGTGGATCAACATTTGGAAATCAGTCAATGTGATAGAGCACATTAATAAAAGAAACAAGAACCATATGATCCTCTCAATTGATGCAGAAAAAGCATTTGGCAAAATACAGAATCCTTTCCTGATTAAAACTCTTCAAAGTACAGGGAAGGAGGGAACATATCTCAATATCACAAAAGCCATGTATGAAAAGCCCACAGTGGATATCATTCTCAATGGGAAAAAACTGAGAGCTTTTCCCTTAAGGTCAGGAACACAACAGGGATGTCCACTATCACCATTATTGTTCAAAATAGTACTAAAAGTCCTACCATCAGCAATCAGACAACAAAAAGAAATAAAAGGCATTGGTAAAGAAGTCAAACTCTCTCTCTTCACAGATGACAAGATACTTTATGTGGAAAACCCAAAAGACTCTACCTCCAAATTACTAGAACTCATACAGCAATTCAGCAACATGGTAGGATACAAAATCAATGCACAGAAATCAGTTGCATTTCTATACACTAACAATGTAACTAAAGAAAGAGAAGTAAAGGAATTTATTCCAGTTACAATAGCACCAAAATCATAAGATATCTAGAAATAAACCTAACCAAAGAGGTAAAGGATCTATACTCTAGAAACTACAGAACACTTATGAAAGAAATTGAGGAAGACACAAAGAGATGGAAAAACATCCCATGCTCATGGCTTGGAAGAATAAACATTATTAAAATATCTGTGCAGCCTAGAGCAATCTATACTTTCGATGCAATCCCTATCAAACTACCTTCGACATTTTTCACAGAGCTGCAATAAATAATCCTAAAATTTGTATGGAACCAGAAGGACCCAGAAACCAGAAAAGACCCTGACCCATTCCACCAGGGGAATGCTGAAAAAGAAAACCAAAGCTGGGAGCATCATGATGCCTGACTCCCAAGTTATATTACAAAGCTGTGATCATCAAGACAGGATAGTATTGGCACAAAAACAGACACATAGATCAATGGAACAAAACAGAGACCCCAGAAAAGGACCTTCAACTCTATGGTCAACTAATCTGTGACAAAGGTGGCTAAAATATCCAGTGGATCAGAGACAGACTCTTCAATAAATGGTGCTGTGAAAATTGGATAGCCACCTGCAGAAGAATGAAACGCGACCATTCTCTTATACCATACACAAAGACAATGGATGAAAGGCCTCAATGTGAGACAGGAATCCACCAAAATCCTAGAGGAGAACACAGGCAGCAATCTCTTCAACCTCAGCGGCAGCAACTTCTTTCTAGAAACATACCCAAACGCAAGGGAAGGAAGGGCAAAAATGAACTTTTGGGACTTCATCAAGATAAAAAAGCTTCTGCAGAGCAAAGGAAACAGTCAACAAATCTAAGAGGCAACCTGTGAAATGGGAGAAGATATTTGCAAATTACATTATAAAGGGCTAGTATCCAAGATCTATCAACACCCAAAAAACAAATAACCCAGTCAAGAAATGGGCAGAAGACATGAACAGACAATTCTCCAAAGAAGACATACATATGGCCAACAGACACATGAAAAAATCTTCAACATCACTAGCCATCAGGGAAATACAAATCAAAACCATGATGAGATACCACCTTACACCAGTTAATACCACAAAAACTAACAAGACAGGAAACAACAAATGTTGATGAGGATGTGGTGAAAGGGGAATCATCTTACATTGTTGGTGGGAATGCAAGCTGATACAGCCACTCTGGAATACACTATGGAGGTTCCTCAAGACATTAAAAATAAAGCTACCCTATGACACAGCAATTGTACTATTAGGTATTTACCCCAAAGATACAATTGTAGTATTCCAAAGGGGTACATGCACCTCATTGTTTATAGTAGCAATGTCCACAATACCCAAACTATGGAAAGAGTCCAGATGTCCACTGACAGATGAATGGATAAAGAAGTTGTGGTATATATACACAAAGGAATATTACTCAGCCAACAAAAAGGATGAATACCCACCATTTGCATCAACATGGATGGAACTGGAAGGGATTATGCTAAGTGAAGTAAGTCAAGCAGAGAAAGACAATTATCACATCGTTTCACCCATATGTGGAACATAAGGAATAACATGGAAGACCACAGAGGAAGGGAGGGAAAACTAAATGGGAAAAAATCAGAGAGGGAGATAAACCATGAGAGACTCTAAACTCCAGGAACCAAACTGAGGGTTACAGAAGGCAGGGAGGGTGGGGCATTAGGGTAACTGGGTGATGGGTATTAAGGAAGGCACATATGGTGATAAGCACAGGTGCTGCATGCAACTAATGAATCACTGAATATTACATCAAAAACTAATGTACTATATGTTGGCTAACTGAACATAATAATAAAAAAAGAAATGTAATGTTAGCTAAAACATGAAAAATCACAGAAAAATACAAAATAAAATAAAAAATAAAATAAAATAAAATGTCAGAGGTTAAAGATAAGAGAATCTATTGTAGACCTAGGGAAGTAAATAAATAGGATGATCCCAGAATCATTGCATCTCATGGATACACCTAGATAACACTTTATCAAAGAAAATAAATGATAAAATTACCCAAAAACTTCCAGAACTGATTTTCCACAGCCAAATGTAGAGAAAGAGGCCACATCAAAGAAGGTAGGAAGGGTGGAAATGCAATCAGGAGCCAAAGTGACCAGTGAGATTGTCTGCAAAATGAGACACACCAGGACACAGAAGGAAAGAAAACCAAACTTCACATCAGGCACCCCAGGCAGGGGGATCCATCTGGAAAGACAAATCCCCATAACATTTGGCTTTGAAACCCAGAGGGGCCTAATTTTGTGAGTTCTTACAGTAAGTGGGGTTTAAAATTAGAATATTAAAAATCAGCAAATTTAGCTCTAGGAGAGGGAAAGCCCAAGAGGAAGCTGAGCCTCTACCATTAAACAGACATAACAAACAGCCCCACTGTTTGATATAAGAGATAGAAGTAGCAGTTTGAAAAACACCTGGGGTATACAGGAGGGAGATTTTTTTACTAATCTCAGAGGATGTGCTAGAAAGGTAGGATCTTTGGAATACTACTCCAAGAACAAAAGAGCTGATGGGTACCATTTCCTTCCCCCAGCCCCCATACATGGACACCTTCAGGAACCAGCATAGCACCAACATTCTCCACCTCACTTTCCAAAAGCTCATCCAACCTCTGTGATTTTCTGCAGATTCACGCCCCTATCCTGGCCTGCACTCTGTATGAGTTTCCCATTGGGCTAAAGGTCCCCTCTAGCAGCTGACCTGCATGGACCTTGCTGCCATTGTGCACTCATGACCCCCACTGTCTGGTGGACATGCACCCTCCAAAATGACCTTGCAAGGGACCATCCAGAATGGTGCCAAAAGCCTGGCAGGGTGCAAGCAAACCCAACAGGGACCAGCACCACTCCAAAGTGACTCCTTCCCCAGGAGAGAGGAAAAAACCACACACACGTGACAGGTCACAGCAGTGAGCTGTAGGCAGACATCTGCTCTGCTTATAGGCCACACTCAGGAATGAAACTTCTGAGGAAACAAAAGACGGGTGCCCTGCAGGTTGGTGCTGAGGCAGCTCTGGCAAACACTGGGTCTGACTCAACTCAAGCCCCACGTGGCCCCAAACTGGCTCACTAAAAATAAAAGGAACAAACTCTGACCACAACAGGTCAAGGTTGTGGCAATAAGAGCCATGCCAGAGAGGAAGGCAAACCTGGCTCAGCCACAAACAGCAGGGCCCACAGTACACATAAAAGACACCTCTGAAGTGACATATTCTGCTAACATGGGAAATTGTACTGCAGGGCACTCTAGGACCTCCTCTTCATAAGGTCACTACTTTCAAGAGCAGGAGACATAGCTGGATTTCCCAAAACACAGAAACAGACACAGAGAGTTATAAAAATTGGGGAGACAGAGGAATATGGCCCAAATGAAAGAACAGAACAAAATCATAGCAAGGGATCTAAATGAAATACAGATAAGTAATATACCTGACAGAGAATTTAAAGTAATGCGGGTAAAAATACTCACAGCACTTGAAAAAGGAGCGAAGGACTTCAGGTAGACCTTCAATAAAGAGACAGATAAAATAAAAAAGATCCAATTGGAGATAAAGAATTCAATAACTGAAATTAAAAATATAGTAGAGAATAAATAGTAGACTAGAGGAAGCAGAATGGATCAGCAACCTGGACACAATAATGGAAAACAATCAAGTTGAACAGGAGAGAGAAAAGAATAATAAGAAAAGAGAAGAGAGTATAAGGGAACTCAGTGACACCATCAAGCATAGTAACATTCATATCAGAGGACTCCCAGAAGAGAGAGCAAAGGGGGCAGAAAATGTATTTGAAGAAATAATAGCTGAAAACAACTTAATCTGAGGAAGGAAACAGAAATCTGGACTGAGGAGGCACAGAGAGTCTCCAACAAAATCAACACAAGGAGGTCCACACCAAGACATAGTAATAAAAATGTCAAAAAAAAAAAAAAAAAAGTGATGAAGAATTTTAAAAACAGCAAGGGGGGGGAAGGGGGAATCACACAGAAGGGAAATCCGATAAGGCTATCAGCTGATTTTTCAGCAGAAATTCTGCAAGACAGAATAGAGTAGCATGATATATTCAAAGTGCTGAAAGAAAAAACCTGCAACCAAGAATACTCTATACAGCAAGGACATCATGCCCAATAGGAGAGAGAAAGAGTTCCCAGACAACCAAAAATGAAAGAAATTTATCACCATAAAGCAGCATTAGAAGAAAGGTTAAAGGAAAGACCATAAACAGGAATAAGAAAATTAGGAATCACAAAAGCAGCAAACAAATCTATAAAACAAATAAGTAAAGGGAGTCACAAAATAAAGGATGGAAGGGGGTGCCTCGGTGGCTTATTCAGTCTTATGTCCACTCCTGATTTCATCTCTGGTCATGATCTCAGGGTTGTGAGATCAAGCACCACATCAGGCTATGTACTCAGCATGGAGCCTGCTTGAGAAACTCTCTCTTCCTCTACCTCTGTCCATCCATCTTCTCCATCTCTCAAGAAATAATAAAAAATTTTAAAAAAAGGAGTAAAAGGATGTAAAGTATGACAGCATATACCTAAAATGTGGTGGAGAGAGGAGTAAATATGTAGTTTTTTTAGAATGCACCAAACTTCAGTGACCACCAACTTTATACAGACTTTGTATAAATAAGATGCTATATATAAATGTAATGATAACCACAAATCAAACAAGGTAATAGATATACAAATGATAAAGAGAAAGAAATCCAAGTACATTACTAAAGAAAGCTAGCAAACCTTGAGAGAAAAGAGCAAGAGAAGAAAGGAACAAGAACACAAAACCACCATAAAACAAGGGGGAAAAATGCAAATAAATACACACCAATATATAATTACTTCAATGTAAATGGACTAAATGTTTCAAGCCAAAGACATAGGGTGATGGAATAAATAAAAAATTAAAAAAGCAAAGCCAACCTATATTCTGCCTACAAGAGACTCATTTCAGACCTAATGAAACATGCTGACTGAAAGTGAAAAGATGGAAGAGTATTTATCATGAAACAGAATTGAAAAGAAAACTGGGAGAGCAATACTTGTATAAGACAAAACAGACTTTAAAACAAAGACTGTAACAAGAGACAAAGAAGGACACTATATCATAATAAAGGGGACAAACCAACAAGAAGATAGAAAAATTGTAAATATTTATGCATCCAACATGGGAGAACCCATATTATAATATATGGATATATATTATTATATATATTATATATTATTATATACAAAATATATTATATATATTATATATTATATCCATATTATATGGATATATAATATAATGGGGAGAACCCATTAGAAAGCATTAATAACAAACATAAAGTAATCAATAGTAATACATAATAGTCAGGGACTTTGATAACCAAGTTTCATCAACAGACAGATAATTCAAACAGAAAATCAACAAGGAAACTGGCTTTAAATGACACGTGGACAAGACAGATCTAACAGATATATTCAAAACATATAAACAGTGGAATATACATTCTTTTTAAGTGCACATGGAACCTTCTCCACAAAAGATCCAATGTTAGGCCCCAAAACAAATATAAACAAATTCAAAAACACTGAAGTCACACCATGCATCTTTTCTGACCGTAAGGCTATGAAACTAGAAATCAACAGCAAGAAAAAATCGGGAGAATAAGCTAATACATGTATGTTAAATATCACACTACTAAACAATTAAAGAGTCCACCAAGAAATCAAAGAAAAAAAAATATGTGGAGACAAATTAAAGTGAAAATACAATAGTCCAAAAATCATTTGGATGCAGCAAAAGCAATTCTAACAGGGAAGTTTATATCAATACAGGCTTTACCTCAAGAAGCAAGAAAAATCTCAAACAACTAACCTTACACCTAAAGGACCTAGAAAGAGGAGAAAAAAAACAAAACCAGTAGAATAAACAGTAAAGATTAGAGCAGAAATAAATAGAAACAAGAAAAATTAAAGTGATCAATGAAATCAGGAAATGATTCTTTGAAAAGATCAACAAAACGCACCAACATCTAGCCAAACTCCCAAGAAAAAAGTGGGGGGGTGTGGACTCAAGATATGAAAGAGAAGAAACAACTGACATCACAGAAATATAAAGAATTATAAATTACAAAAAATTATATGCTAACAAAATAGACAACACAGAAAACATGGATAAATTCCTAGAAAACATATAATCTCCCAAAACTGATTCAGGAAGAAATAGTAAATTTGAACAGACTGAGTACCAGCAATGAAATTGAATCAATAATAAAAAAAACTCCCAACCAACAAAAGTCTAACACCATAGAGCTTCACAGGTGAATTTTACCAAACAGTTAAATAAGAGTTAATACCTATACTTCTCAAACTATTTCAAAAAATAAAAGAGGAAGGAACGCTTTCAAATTCATTCTATTAAACCAAACCAGATAAAGATACAACAAAAAAAAGCGAGAACTAATGGCTGATAGCTCTGTGAACAAACAAGAAAAAATCCTAAACTATGTTAGCAAACCAAATCCAACAGTACGTTAAACAAATCATTTGCCATAATTAAGTGGGATTTATTCCTGGAATGTGAGTGTAGTTCAGTATTTGCATATCAATCAATGTGAATCATCACATCAAAAAAAGAAAGAACAAAAAAAAAAAGAAAGAATAAAAACCATATGATCATTTCAATAGATGCAGAAAAAGCACTTCATGCATTATAACATCCATTCATGACAGAAACCCTCAAAAAAGTAGGTTCAGAGGGAACACACCTCAAAATAATAAAGGATATATATGAAAAAAACACAGCTAACATCATCCTCAATGGGGAAAAACTAAGAGCTTTTCCTCTATGATAAAGAACAAGACAAGGATGTCCCCTCTCAGTTTTTGGTTCTTATTTTTGGGTTTCTTTTTTTTTTTTTTTTTTAAATATTTATTTATTTATATTAGAAAGAAAGAACAAGCATGTGGTGGGGGGGGAGGGGCAGCAGGAGAGGGATAGAGAATTCTAAGCAGACTCCCAGCTGAACACAAAGTGTGACACAGGGCTTGATCCCACTACCCTGAGATCATGACCTGGGTCAAAATTAAGTCAGTAGCTTAACCAACTGAGCACCATCCAGGTGCCTCTGTCTATTGTTTTATTCAACATAGTACTGGGAATCTTAGCTACAGTAATCAGACAAGAAAAAGAAATTATAGGAATCCATATTGATAAACAGGAAGTAAAACTTTCCCTACTTGCAGATGATATGAAAATCCTACTAGAAGCAATAAATGAATTCAGTAAAATTGCAGAAACCAAAATCAATACCCAGAAGTTCATAGTGTTTCTATACACTATAAATGAAGTAGCAGAAAGAGAAATTTAGGAAATACCACTATTTAAAATTGCATCAGAAGGAATAAATACCTAAGAAGTGTAAGGTTTATACTCTAAAAACTATAAAACACTGATAAAAGGAATTGAGGATAATACCAAAAAAATGGAAAGATATTTCATTCTCATGGACTGGACAAATTATATTAAAATGTCCACATTACTCAAAGCAAACTACAGATTTAATGCAATCCCTATTAAAATGCAGTAGCATTTTTCACAGAACTAAAACAAATAATACTGAAATCTGTATGGAACCAAAGACGACTCTGAACAGCCAAAGCAATATTGAGAAATAAGAGTAAAGCTAGAGGTACTGCAGTTCCAGATGTCAAGATATACTACAAAGCTATTGTAATCAAAGCATGTGGTACTGGTACAAAAAATAGAGACATATATCAATAAAATAAAAGAGAGAGTTCAGAAATAAATACATGATTATCTTGTCAATTAATCTATGAATAAGGAGGCAAGAATACACAATGGAGAAAACATAATCACTTCAATAAATGTGCTGGGAAAACTGGACAGCTACACAAAAAAGAGTGAAACTAGACCACTTTTTAAGACCACACACAAAGTCAAAATGGATTAAAGACCTAAATGTGAGACCTGAAATCATAAAAATTCTAGAAGAGATCACAGGCAGTAATTTCCCAGACCTCAGCTTAGCTGAGCACTAAGCTAAGTGCTATTTAAACCAAATAGCACTATTTAAATAGCACTATTTAAATCAAAAATAAACTATTGGGACTACAACAACAAAAAAGTTTCTGTACAGCAAAGGCAACCAACAAAACAAAAAGACAACCTACCGAATGGGAGAAGATATTCACAAATGATATATGTAATTGGGGGTTAATATCCAAAATATATAAAGAACTTAAATAACTCAACACCAAAAAAAAATAAAAAAATCCAATTAAAAATGGGCAGATGACATTTACAGACATTTCTCCAAAGACATACAGATGGCCAACAGACACATGAGAAGATGCTCAACATCACTAATCATTAGGTAGCTGCAAATTAGAACCATCATGAGATATTACTATATACCTGTCAAATGGCTAAAACCAAAAACACAAGAGATAAAGGATTTTAGCAAGGATGTGGATAAAAAGGAACACTCTTGCACTGTTGGTGGGAATGGAGATTGGAGTAGCCACTGTGAAAACAGTATGGAGGTTGCTCAAGAAATTAAAAGTAGAAATACTGTATGACCCAACAGTTCCAGTATTATTTACCCAAAAAACACAAAGACACTAATTTGAAAAGATATATGCACCCATATGTTTCCTACAACATTATTTATAATAGTCAACATATGGAAGCAAACTAAGTGTCCATCAAAAGACAAATGGATAAGAAAGAAGTGGTATGTATACACAAGTACACAGACAGTAGAATATTATATAGCCATAAAAATGATGAGATATGCCATTTGAGACAACTCTGATTAACCTAGAGGGAATTGTGCTAAGTGAAATACATCAGACAAATACTATATAATTCCACTAACTGGAAGTTTTTTAAAAAATTAATAAACAAAAAGCAAAACGAGACCTATAAACACAGACCACTAACATACTGTTGCCAGAGGGGAGGAACGTGTAGTATTGAGCAAAACAGTTAAAGGTGAATGGGAGATACAGACTTCTAGTTATTGAATGTGTAAGTCATAGTAATGAATGCACAGCATGAGAATATAGCTTACAATGGGGTAAGAACAGTGTATCCAACAGGTAGTAGCTACACTTGTGGTGAACACAGCACAATGCATAGTCTTATTGAATCACTATGTTATAAACTTGAAACTAATATAACACTATGTGTCAACTATACATACATACATACCCCCTGAAAAATCCTTGAATTTTTCTTTTAAATAAACATTTAATGAACATGTTACCTGCTGGATTAATACTAGGTAATTTCACTAACAATATCACAGTTAAATAAAATCTTGGTTATTGCTGCTCTTGCAACAACTATGTATACTCATTGTTCAATGAAGAAAAATAACTGGTTGCTTAAATTGGACTCAATTTTTACAGTCTTAAATAATTAATCTACAGAGCATGCACAATCTGACTGCACCTTTTCATGCCTGAATGTCATTAAAAAAAAAAAAAAAAAAAACAAGAAGCCTAGAAGAACCACGGGATGAAATCAAACAGAGAACTCCAGGTATAACCCCAAAATGGGTTTCAAACCCCAATTTCTGTATTTCAGATTCATAACTAAAGGATTCCTTGGTTAGTTCCATTTTCATCTGAATGTGAAGGAGCTCCCTTGCCGGGGTGATTTTCTCCTGGCAACCAATTCTTGAGTAAATATCATATGGAGAGTTTATCCACTGAGTACTAGTGTGGCCCAAATTACAATTCACCTGATTAAATATTAAGAATGAATTTGAAGCAGATGAGCGATTATTAAATAAAAGTCAAAGAACTTCCCTTCGATTTCATTTCTTAGGATTACACCTACCTTACCACTGCGGCTGAACTCTGCATGCAGTAGATTAGTTCTCATAATTTCAGTTTATGTCTGTCTAGACAAATAATCAATTTCAGTGTGTTTTCCAGCGACTCATAAATGATGTATATCTATGATGGCTCTTAACGGGGGCCTGGAGCTAAGTTCTTGGCTACAAAGTGGTTAAGACAATTAAATAAAGATGGTTCTTTAAAATTAGGGTAACAGAGAAATTCAGTCTATATAAGAAAGCAAAAAAAAAAAAAAAAAAATTTAGGCAAGAGAAGTAAGAAGCCTGTCCTACATGTGACAGGCTATATGATATAGAAGAAAGGGAATGAATGAGATTTAATTGGAAACTGCAGCTTCTAGTCCAAGTCCCCATTGTGCTGCTCACCATCTCTTTGACCAGATATAAATAACCACCTCTCTGGGTTTTATTTTTTTTTCTTCCTAGCTTTAAAACTGACAAAAAGGATCCTGACTTACCCACTTCAGGGAATTGCTGAGGGAATCAAAGAGATAACAGACGGAAAATTCCTTCACAAAACTGCAGAAGTCACACAAGCATTTAAACTTGCCATTCTAGGTTTTCCTTTTAGAAGGTACGTGAGACTCACAGTAAAGAATACTCCTCCAGGAGTCAGGAGACCTAGGTAGACTAACCTCTGGCCTGGCCCCAGAGTGGCTGTGTGATTCTCCAACAAAGCATGCACTCTTCTCTCGAATTTTTGTTACTTACCTATAAACTGTGAAGAAGTCAAATGAAATATTCAAAATAACAGATCTTAGAATCTGAACATTTGGCAGAATACCAGAAATTGTGCAGAACTCTTTTTCCCTCCAGATTTTTTATTTCAGTAGAAAAATGACTTCAAGTCAGAGGGACCGGCAGCTGCCAATACCATGTGTCCACCTTTAGAAATTTTAATCACACATTATTGGGGGTAGTCGAGGAGGCAAACAACTTAACAAGCTTTGGTACACCTTTAATTGAATGATAAATGTACTTCGAGATAACTTTGATCAAATTCCACTTGCTTTTAATTCAAGGCAATCTTTCATATTCCTTAGACATTCTGATGCATTTTAAATACACATTATGAAATCCATTATCCATACCTGAAAAGGCTGCCTGCTGGAAAGAGTGAGGTGTTTCCTTATCCATCTGTTGCCTTGATTCCCAAATATCTGCCACAGCAGCTGTCCTCTTGTGTTACTCCAGACGCGCTGGTAGATGGCCAGCCTGTAAACGTGCCTTCCAAACATGTGATAATAGAAGCGGAAGGTACAGCCCTCTGCATCGGTGGTGTTGAGGACAGGGCTGAGTAATGCAGCTCTGTTTTGGAAAACCTGTGGCTCTGAAGATTCTATGTAGAGATAGTGTCCTTTAGCTGTGCCCAGAGTGTTGTCCTTCATGGGCCCTGTATTAAGTGTCGAGGTGGGACCGCGCTTCCTGGTCCAATCAAAGTCATCTTCTGCATCTTGTTCCCAGTTACAAATTCCATTTTCAAAGTTACACTGGAGTTCAGGTACTAAAATTGCATTAAATAATAGCAAAATAAATAAATAATTTAGGACAAAAATAACTACGATTAAGAAAACTCGTTAATATTTCGCTCCTGCCGAGGTTAACCATCTTAGCTGATTTTTAAATATAACGTTAAAGTTTCTAAAAGGTGAGTAAATTCTAGATTTATATCAAGTGATAATATTTTAGACTGAAGGCAGCATTACTTCAGCCATTATTTTCCAAATGCCTTTTATGGCCATCCCTTCACCATTTCTAGCACTGTAACTCCATGCAAATGATCGTGACACCATGGCGGACTCCATGCTACCAACTCCTGGCTCAGCTGATTTCAACGTTAGTCAAATGTTCCACTCACCAGCGAGCATTAAATATCAAAACAAAACAAACAAAACACAAAGGCCCAGAATTCATCTCCAGAGATGTTACTTTTTTTTTTTTGAGGATTTATTTATTTAGGACAGAGTGTGTGTGTGTGAGGAGGACGGGGAGGCAAAGGGAGAGGGACTCTAAAGCAGACTCCCCGCTGCGCACAAAATCCAACGCAGGGTTCAATCTCACAACCCTGAGATCATGGCCTGAGCCAAAATCAAGAGTGGGACGCTTAACCTATCGAGCCACCCGGGCGCCCCCGGGGATGTTGATGTAACTGGTGCAAACGGTGCACCGAATACCAGGATACTGCATCATTTCCCTTGGTGATTCTAACATGCAGACCTGAGAACAGTCACACTTTAATAGGGCTCAATCTTCCAGAATCACCTGAAGCGTGGTAGAATCGCTCACTCCATGGCGAAGCCCTGCACACGTACTAGCTCGTCAGATATGCAGTGAAGCCCAGGAATTCATTATTTTTAACAAGCACCCAACATGATTCTGACGCCAGCATTTTCCTGACCTCACGCTGCAAAACTCCTCCCTCTGGTTCCATCTGGGCCCAGTTCCAAATGTCCCTCGGCACCAGTCCAGAATGGCCATTCTTCCATCCTCCACAGAAATTTACCGGTTTCCTCCTCTGTTCAAAATCCTGTAGTATACACTCATTTAACCTAAACTTAAATCTAAACTCTTCTTTCAAGCTTCACCTCTCCCAAATTAAATAACTTCTTATTCGTCCCTAACTCTCCTTTCACTTTGCATATACTGTCTTCCCCATATGCCTTAAACACCTCACCCCTCTCCTTCGCTATGCTTCCTGTTGTGCTGTGTCCTGGGAGGGAGTCTTTTCTTCTCACTGCATTGCGGCTCCTTTGAGCTGGAGCTTTTAAACTTTAAACTCCTCTCACTCCCTAGAAGAATTCAAAGCACTTATGAAGAACTGACTTCTCCCTTGTCAACTAGACAATCTACCATAATTTCTAGCATGATATAGGAATGTATTTATTTGGGGGGATGTGAGCATTTTGTTGACACCAAGGATTTGTGTAGAATAAATGCCACAGAATGTACATTTAGCATTATTTGGGCAAAAGGAACAGGATTTAGAATTAACAAGGAATTCTACCTTTTAGCTTCATTTACATAAGTTAATATTTTTTTAAAAAATAAATGTCAGCTGTCCTTAAACTATTCATCTTGGTAAATGCACTTGGTGCCAAAGGGGAATAAATATTCTGAAACAATAAATATAAGCATATGTGGATAAATGCAGCCAGGCAAGAACAAATCATCTGTCTTTGCAAACCACAGAACAGGAGCTTAGACCTAATGAAGGGAACCCAGTGAGTAAATGTCAAATGAGAGATGAGCTTTCATTTGATATTTCCTCACTTGTGACTAATCAAGCCCAGCTGTGACGTGAACTGGGGACCCAGGGCATACTCCCCAGGTGTCAGTCTTTGGTTGTGGAGCAGAAGGAGAATGTCAAGCGGCTAAGTTTTCTGACATAGAACTGGCACTCAAGTCAACAGATTTTGATACTGCCTGTCTTCATACGGACTGTATGTGCAATCTGTTTTTCAAAAGGGAATCCGTGCAGCTCCACCTTTAAATAAAAGACCCTGTCTCTAAACATAGGAAACTTTAGGAAATACAACAGTGATTCCGGGATGTCTAATGCATTCTATGTGATCCAGTAATATGTCTACATGGACAGCTGTGAGAGAAACTAACCGTCTAATGCCACTCCTATATTCCTTCATTAATATTCAGTCACAAGAAGTATTCTGATGTTATATTTGTACTGCTGTAATTCCATTCTAAATTAACACTGAGTGGTCTGAGGGATAATTTGCTTATTTTTAGCAACATATCAATGTTTTTTTGAGGTGTGGGATTCAGAGAGCTTCAAAAAGATGAAAAAGCTTTCTAAATCTGCACAAATAAATTACCTTGAGGAAAAGTAACTCAAGGCTAACTTGTGTTAGCCATGTCTAAATTATCAACTTTATTTCTATCCACTCAAGGTATTAGTTCTGTAATGAGATACATGGTAATTCTGACTTCAATCCACCTGACTGTATCAAAGACCACATATATGCAGCACTCTCTACAATAATTTATATGGAAATTTCTTAATGCAGTGTTTCCTATGATGTACCCAGTGTTTCATGGCTTCACTCTGATTTATAATTAGCCTCTCAATGTAATAAACATATAGCTTGAATTTTAAGAATCGTTGTTATTCCTGAAAAATGGAAGGTGCTTTTTTTTTCTTTTTTCTATTTTTTGTAATTGAAAAAACAAAACAAAACAAACAAAAAATCAGCTATGAGCTTCTGATTCATTTTCAGGAGGAAGTGCAGTGGGCACGCTCTGGAGCTAGATTCATAAAACTGTAAAACACATACAATCATCAGATACCATAAGCTTTCTGGTGATTTAAACCAAAAACTCAAGACTTACCTTTGACAGCCCACTCTCTGTTCCCTGTAGCCAAAACCTCATCAAATGTCCCTTCTCAATATTTCCTCGAACATCAGTCCCTCCATCTCCATCACTCTGGCTGTGATGCACCCGCCCCGCCCCCCACCGTGTGGCTACCGCAACGGCTCTTCGGAATCCACTCTCCTCCAATTGTGGATACATAACACTGTATTCACAGTGACATGTTTTAATATGCCAATTTTATTATAGTACCTTCCTTATTAAAAAACCCTCAAGTGAAGAGGGGCGCCTGGGTGGCTCAGTGGGTTAAAGCCTCTGCCTTCGGCTCAGGTCATGATCCCAGGGCCCTGGGATCGAGCCCTGCATCAGGCTCTCTGCTCAGCGGGGAGCCTGCTTCCCCTCTGCCTCTGCCTGCCTCTCTGCCTACTTGTGATCTCTCTCTCTCTCTCTGTCAAATAAATAAATAAAATATTTAAAAAAAAAAAAAAAAAAAAACCTTCAAGTGAAGAAGAACTTCCCTAGCGGGACAATAAAGATCTGCAAATCTGGCCTGCCCCACATTTCTGTCCTTACGCTGCACTCTCTCTCCCCTTCACCTCTCGCTCCAGCCACAACAGCTGGCCTCCATCCACCATGCAGTCACTTATCAGGGCTTTTGCACAGATGCCTTGACTTCTTCTCAGATCTCAGCTAAGTTGCCACCTCTAGGAAGCTCAATACCATTATTATAAAAAGTCACAGCTCTCTTCTCTGTATCTCCCATCAAATCTGCCAGTTCGTATTTATTTTTTGAATATTCAAATAACATCTATCTCCCCGATTAGACCGTAAGCTCCCTGAGATCTGAGTCGTGTTCCGCACTGGATCCCTAGTGTCTAGTTCCTCAGTCACCATAACAAATATTGGTAGCCCAACTAACTCATCACTCATCACAGTCATTAACTCCAGTACAATGCTTCGTGTCTTTGCCTCGATTGGTTAGAAAACAGTGAACTAAATGGAGATCCCCACTACCAAAATAAGGACCAAAAAAAGAAAAAGGAAAAGGAGAAAGTACTTACCACAGTCATCCTCATCAGTGTGATCACCGCAATCATCTACCAGATCACACAACAGGAGCCTTTCGATGCAAGCCTTGCTACGTCGACACCAGAAGAAATCCGGCCCTTCACAGCTGTCCGCAGGAAGGGGAAGAGCACAGTTTTCAAATCTGATGTCGTCAATTGCGGAGACGCCATCATAAATGCCAAGACTGACTTTATCCAGTGACAAATGGAAAGGCTGGCGGAGGCGTCCAAGCTGAACAGTCGCCCGTGACCACTGGTCGCCCTGGTTATATAATACTCTCCAGAGTACTGTGGGGTCACTGGAATTTTCCACGTGTAGCTGGAGCTCAGCTGCTCCCACTGACAGACCATAGTTATAAAACCTGAAAAAAGAACAAACACAAGGAATGGAAATGATTTATAGCACAGACTAAGCATTTAACTTATGGGCTCTCCCATTCGATCAACAGTCAATTAATAATTAGCGATCGTAACGGACGCCCTTTCTTTCCTGCAATAAGTGTGGCTGCTCATATGTGAGAGCTTATCTGCTGAGAGGGCATACTCTGGCTCGCAGGACCCGGGGAGACTTTCTCAAGGAGTTTGGTCCAGAACAGGGGAGGCAGAGTTAATTAAATTATAATCCACCGTTAGAGGGATAGAGTCCCTTTCATCTAAAGAAAGAACACAACAAATGCTGACAATGTGCTCCTAAGAAAAATCCTGATTAATCCATCAAAATCCTTGAAGAGAACACAGGCAGCAATCTCTTCGACCTTAGCCGCAGCAACTTCTTCCTTTCTACATCCCCAAAGGCAAGGGAAGCAAGGGCAAAAATGAACTATTGGGACTTCATCAAGATCAAAAGCTTTTGC
>CM053611.1:14057774-14080840 GCA_028646535.1 Procyon lotor
GGGGAGGGTATGTGCTGTTAAGTGCTGTGAAATGTGTAAGCCCGAAGATTCACAGACATGTACCCTGGGGCAAATAATACATTATATGTTAATAAAAATTAATAAAAAAAAAAAAAGAAAAGAAAAAGAAAAATCCTGATTGTATAAATCTGACACAGTATCTATTTTTAAAGCCAAACCAGGGGCAAATCAAAGCCTGGTACGTGCAGGAGTGTGCCTGCAACCACTGGGCTGTGAGGGTAGCTGACCACAGTTTTTAAAATTTACCAGAAGGAAAGGGTGCATCCGGGTCCCGCCTGGCTAAAGGTTGGGCTCTGGAGTTTGGCAACTTGTGACAAGCTTCTGCTTTTCTTCAGAATGAACATAAAATGCCCTATTGGGACACAAATACAAATCATAAGTTAGCCTACTGAGTTGATACACCTGCCCCGTAACCCGAACCTAAGCTCTGTGTCTGACTAAAATTAAGACTATACAATTAAAAGTCAATAAAAGTGATTGTTAGATATATTTGCTCTTGTGAAAACTAAACTAGCCTCCACCTCTAGGTGAAAATGATGCAAAAAGTTACTAATTTCACTGAATTCATCCAAAAACATCTATAATGCTCTCCCCACTGCCTATAAAGGAGTCACTTCATAATGACAAACATAAGCATAACTGACAAAATTCAGCTGTCACACTATTTGTTGCACTAACATAGAACTTCAAAGCTTCTCTTTCTCTGAACAGATCTGACCAAGGGTGAGTGGAAGGAGTAACAGAGAGCCTCTCCTTGTTTCTTACCTTGAGCTGTGTTGTGAGTATGATCCCAAGGTGGGGCCTGTCGCTCAAATTCAGCCGAAAGGTTACTTCTAGAGTTCCATACCCAGTCAAAATTGTCACCACTAATTGCTTCAAACCAACCACAGCTATTTGCTTCAAAGTCGCATCTGGAATCTGAGAAAACAAAAATCTAAACTCCTTGGGTGGCTCTCCAAAGTGTTCACATACTTTAGAAAGGGTAGAACTCAACTGTCACCTTGTTATGCCTAAGTACATTAAAGGACACCCTGGAGGAAAAGAAGGATCCTGTTTGATCTAAAAAAAAAAAAAAATGACAACAGAGTTCTGCTTTTCATACTGGAAATTGATAAGCAGAATTACCAACTCAAGAAATTATATTTATACCAAATATTTTTTCAAAGAAACAATATTATTAGCCATTTTGGTTATAGAATTGCTTAGGTCTATCTAGTTTATCTGATACTCATTTTACTTCTCTGCTATGACATCATCTGGAAGACTTAATTATTCCTACAGATTATTTTACATTAAACCATAAGTAGCTACTTCCAAAAATATTCAATATTTGAAATATCCAGATTATATTTAATATGTTTAATATATTTAAATAATTAAATAATTTAATGTGCTTAATAAATAATTTCATAAATAATTTGTTTGGATTTATTTATTTAACTTTATTTAAATTTAATGAATAATTCAAAATTGTTATTTAATAATTAAATAATATTGATATATTGATAAATATATTAATATATTTAAATAACTGAATATTTGATATGTTTAATATATTTAAACATTCACCACCAATTTTGTAAAGCTTAATATTTCCCAAAGCATTGTATGCATTGCATGATTAGTGTGGGAAGAATAATTTTACCCACTTTTCAGGACAATATGTAAGAAATAGTGAATTTCCACAAAGCCTTAAGAAAAGAGGAAGTGAAAGGACAAGACTGGGAAGTTATAATAGTGTTGAATTATAACGAATATTTAATTGGTACCTATGTCCTAGACCCTGTACCAAATGCTTTATATAGACCCAACTTTCACAATAACCCAAGCTGCTTTACAGATGAAGAAAGGAAAGCCCAGGGAAGTTGTTAACCTAACCAAGGTCAGATAGTTTGGAAACTATACAGATGGGTTGAAGTCCAAAGATTTTTACTCCAAATCTAACATTCTTTCTTCAGCTGTTAACAATAACTGTTAATTGCTATAATTCTGGAAAAAAGATAAACCCAAAAGGCATAATCTGAGTTCTTTCAGCATGAATATTCAATGTTACTATATATCCCAACACAAAATGAGGTTTGCTCCTATAGATATTATTGCACTGGAATCCTTGGTCATTGGTTATTTATATCCAAGGATATATAAATAATTTGCATAGATGTTCCCTTGTAAAAAGACTTAGGAAGTAAGCGATAAGTTTAGGGAATAAAAGCATACAGTAAGTCACTCACTGAGATTACAAAATTCAAAATTGCAAGAAAACTTTTAACCTAAAGATAAATCATTTTCAATTTTGAAAATGCTACAGAGGGAGGAAGGTGAGGTGAGCTGTAATATTATAAACATAAATTTTTTTAAAATACTTATGTTTTTTTTTTTTACTTTCTATAAAATATCTGATTTCAAAAACATACATGCTTTCTATCATATATGCTTTCCTGCTATGGCCGGTACAGTAACTGAAAATGTGACCAAAAGTCAATGAGAATGTATGATACTTGTAAAATGCTGCATCAAATTTGGGGCACCTGGGTGGCTCAGTTGGTTAAGCATCTAACTCTTGATTTGGATCACATCATGATCTCAGGGTTGTGGGACTGAGCCCTGCCATCAGGCTCCCATGCTTATCAGTGAGCCTGCTGGAGATTCTCTCTCCCTGTCCTTCTGCCCCTCCCCCCCACTAAAATAAATAAATCTTTAAAAACCACACAAAATAATAAAATGTTGCATCAGCTTTAATAAGCAAGGGATAACTATATTTCATTAGGAATCAGAAAAATCAACAAATTAGTTATATTTAGAATGAAGATCTCTCCGGTAAAGTTTACAAATTTGTGGAGACACAATTAAATGCTGCTTAAAGGTAAAAAATAATAATGATAATCATGACAAGTTAGAGAGAAATGCTCAGAATATTTAAGACTATTTTCAAAGGCCATCTGTTTATAAGTATATAATATATAAATAATCCATAAATATACATAGATTCGAGGGGTTTCAAAGTATGTAGTTGCCATTTCAATCCCAGGGAAAGCAATGTTTTTGGTTCCTATTTCAGACAATCCAAAAATTAAAAAAAAAAAAAGATCCAGGAGTTCTTTTATGCAAAGGAAAGGAAAGGAATTATTGCTGCTTTGGAATAGCTATCCCCCATAGCTACCTGAAAAGGAAGGCTTATCATCTATCATCTGCTTTCCAGGGAGGTACAGATGCAGAAATAAATGAATATTCTATTGGTAGTAAAATTTCAGAAACTACTGCGGCAATGTTTTCTAGATAAGGTCCATCAAAAATAGCAATTTTTAACAGATGATTATGTTGTTAAAGTTCTAGTATGCCTGTCTCATCTACTTTGTTCCTAAATATTTAGATTTCTATGCACATTTTAAAACAGACCTCAGCTGATCAGAGATGTACTAAGTCACCTGAAATTAATCTGGTTAGTTGTTAACCACATAGACACTTCATTAGAACAGTTGTTGAAAATTATGTATGCCTTTTCCTGACTTAGAAATATAATATCCTGGTACATTTTGATAATTGAGGTTCAAAGATTGTTCACTTCTCTGGAGCCTCATGATCGAGGATGATTTATCATCCTCATCAGAAACAACATGATTTGCAAGAACAATCGCAGTTACCACTACTTTAGGGATATTGTATACCAAGCTTTGTGCGTGGGCTATTATGTCCATAACAGGGTATCTGTTGATAAAAATTTCTAAAAATTATCTATTTCTACAGATATGGGGTAAAAAATCTAGTGACTCTATAGTAGCTTTTATTAATTTTCAGCAAAATTACCCTTGTTGCCTCTATTCGTCATGTAAATATAATTACAGTAGCTACCCCAGAGGAAAGGGTGCCGGGGATATTCAGTGGACTGACACACAGCTCTGTGACCTTACATTGTCACGGGCATGCTGAGAACTTCTCACTGAGACAGGAGGAGATAAATTTATGTAGGAGCCAAGGAACCTTGTGAGCGGAACAGAAAATACAGAATCAGATGGTCTTATATCAAATTCACTGTCACAACTTCTTTGATGGTTAGAGTTGATCCCTACAGAAAATCATGTGTACGAAATAAACATGAAAGATAGAGTGTCCGAGCTGATAATCTGAGTGTCATGCAAAGAATTAAAAATTTATAGAAGAGTGCTTCTTAATATCTACCCAAGGAACCGAAAAATTTACATTCCCACAAAAACCTGTACTTGAATATTTACAGCAGCTTTATTCCCCTTTTTTTTTTTTTAGCAGCTTTATTCCTAATTGCCAAAACTCAGAAGCGCAAAAGTGTCCCTCAGCAGGTGAATTAACTATGGTACACTCAGCTAGTGGATTATCAGTCAGCACTAAAAAGAAATGAACTATCAAGCCATGAAAAGACATGGAGGAAACTTAAATGCATATTATGAAGTGAAAGAAGCCACTCTGAAAAGGATCCACAATATAGGCTTTCAACTATATGACATTCTGGAAAAGGCAAAACCGTGAAGACAGTCAAAGGAGCAGGGCTGACTAGGTGGAGCACAGAGCATCTTTATGGCAAAGAAAATGCTCTGCATGACACCATATTCACAAACAGATTTTACCACACATTCTTCCAAACCCACAGAATGTATAACACCAAAAATAAACCCTAATATAAATTATGGGATTTGGGTAATTATTATGTGTCAGTGTAGATTCATTAGTTGTAACACCCCCTGCCCCCAACACTGGAAAATGCTGATGTAGAAGAGAGAGAGAGAGAGAGAGGTGAAGAAGTAGATGGGAAATCTCTACTTTTTCCTCAACTTTTCTGTGACTCTAAAACTACTCTGAAAAAAAAGTCTTACTAATTAGTTAAGGTAAGTGCTTTAAAGAAAAACAAAACAAAAATTCATAGGAGGAAATATGTCTGACACATCGTGTAGCTGAACCCCCAAACTCCTGGTTTCAGCCACATCAGCAAATGATTCTCAGGTTTAGGAGAAAAAGGGAAAATGGCTAAACATGTAAGCGGTAACTGTAAAAATTAGAAACCTAAGCCCAGCTGAAGGGCAAAGTATGGTTTACAGAGAGATCGAAACCAGTGAAGACATAACTGTCGTGTGAAAGACATCCATTTACTGCATAAGTCACATCATCTCTAATTCTCTTGAAATACAGAACATATTACTGCACCCATTTTAGAGATGAGAAAGATAAGGGTAAAAGAGGATTAACGTAATTTATAGGGGTCATTATTACTGACACAATTCCAACCCAGACTTGATGTCAAAGGCTGAGCTCTTAAAAAATTACACTGCTTTGGTAGTTAAAGTAATAACAATGATAACTAACAATTTTAGAACTATTACATGCCAAGCACTGTGCTATGAGGTTTTTTTTCAAAGATTTTATTTATTTGACAGAGAGAGAGATCACAAGCAGGCAGAGAGAAAGGGAAGCAGGCTCCCTACTGAGCGGAGAGCCCGATGTGGGGCTCAATCCCAGGACCCTGAGATCATGACCTGAGCCGAAGGCAGAGGCTTTAACCCACTAAGCCACCCAGGCGTCCCTGTGCTATGAGTTTTAAATGCAAGATCATATAAAATCTAAACATGTATAATTACAGGACATGCTCTAAAAGTAGATTGTAAACCGTTTAATAATAAAAGCATACCTTGTCTTATTGCACTTCACACTTTTTTTTTTAAACAAATGGAGGGCTTATGACAACTGTATGTTTAACAAGTCTACAGGCTCCATTTACTCACTTCATTCTAGTAATTCTGGTCACATTCTGGTAATTCTCACAGTATTTCAAACTTACTATTATTGTATTTGCTATGGTGATCTATAATCGGTTATCGTTGATGTTACCATAATAATTGTTTTGAAGCACCACACACTGTGCCCATTCGAGATGGCAAACTTGATCAATTCATGTTGTGTGTGTTCTGACTGCTCCATGGACTGGACATTCCTCTCTCTCTCTCAATACTGAAAGTAAGTCCATTCATAACCCTACAGTGGCCTCTAAGTGTTCAAGTGAGAGGAAAAGCCACATGTCTCTCACTTTAAATCAAAAATTAGAAATGATTAAGCTTAGAGAGGAAGACATGTCAACAGCAGAGATAAGCCAAAAGCTACGTCTCTTCACCTAGGAAATAGTTAGCCAAGTTGTGAATGCAGAGGAAACGTTCTGGAAGGAAATTAAAAGTGCTTCCAGTAAACCAACAAATGATAAGAAAATGAAGCAGTGTTATTGCCAATTTGGAGAAAGCTTGAGTGGTCTGGACAGAAGATCAAACCAGCCACAACATTCCCCCAAGCCAAAGCCTCACCCAGAGCAAGGGCCTGACTCTCTTCAATTCCATGAAGGCTGGAGAGAGGTGGGGAAGCTACAGAAGAAGAGTTTGAAACTAGCAGAGATTCGTTCATGAGGTTTAAGGAAAGAAGTCGTCTTCATAACATGAAAGTCCAAGGTGAAGAAGCAAGTGTTGATGTAGAAGCTACAGCAAGTTCTCCGGAAGATCTAGCTAAGGTCCTTACTGAAAGTGGTCACACTGAACAGTGGATTTTCAATGTAGATGAAAGAGCCTTCTAGTGGAAGAGGATGTCATCCAGGACTTTCATAGCTAGAGGAACTCAATGCCTGGCTTCAAAGTTTGAAAGGGCAATTGTTAGGGGCTTTTCAGGGGCTAACGCAGCTGGTGACTTTAACTGAAGCCAACGCTCACTTACCATTCCGAAAATCCTAGGGCCCTAAGAATCCTTAGGGTCCTAAGAATCATGCTCAATCTCCCCTGTCTTTGCTCTATAAATGGAACTACAAAGCCCGGATAACTGTACATCTATTTATGACAGAGTTTCCTGACTATTTTAAGCTCACTGTTGAACCTACTGCTCAGAAAAAAAAAAAAAAAAAAAATTCCTTTCAAAATATGACTGTTCACTAACAATGCACCTGGTCACCCAAGAGCTCTCATGGAGAGGTACAATGAGATTAGTGTTGTTTTATGCTTGCTAATACAACATCCACTCTGCAGCCCGTGAATCAAGTAGTCATTCAACTTTCAAGGTTTATTATTTCAGAAATAAATTTCAAAATGCTAAAGCTGCCAAGGATAGTGATTCCTCTCTGGTGGATCTGGGCAAAGTCAACTGAAAGCCTGCTGGAAAGGACTGACTATACTAGATGCCATTTAGAACATTCGAGACTCATGAGAAGAGGTCAAAATATCAACATAAACAGGAATTTGGAAGAAGTTGATTCTAACCCCCAGGGATGACTTTGAGGGGCTCAAAATTTCAGTGGGAGAAGAAACTGCAGATGGGGTAAAAACAGCAAGAGAACTAGAATTAGAGGTAGAGCCTGAAGATGTGACTAAATTGCTGCAATCTCATACTAAAACTTGGATGAAATAAGTCAGAGGACAAATACCATCTGATTTCACTCACATGTGGAACTTAAGAAATAAAACAGATGAACATAGGGGAAGGGGAAAAAAAAGAGAAAAAGAGGGAAGCAAGCCATTAGAGACTCTTAGCTACAGAGAACATGCTGAGGCTTGCTGGAGGGGAGATGGGCGGGCAATGGGCTAAATGGGTGATAGGTATTAAGGGGGGGCACTTGTGATGAGCACCTGGTCTTATACCTAAGTGATAAATCACTGAATTCTACTCCTGAAACCGGAATTCTACTCCTGAAATGTTGCACTTCATGTTAACTAGAATTTAAGTAAAAACTTGAAATTTTTTTAAAAAAAAAAAAAGTATGAATGCCAAAAATAATGATTTTAAAAGTGAACAAAATAAATAAATAAAACGAACAGGAAAGGATTTGCTTGTTATGGATGTGCAAAGTGGTTTTTCTGGAGATATAACCTACTCCTACTCCTGGGGAAGGATCTGTGAAGACTGTTGAAATGACAACAAAGGACGCAGGACACTACACAAACTTAGTGGATCAAGCAGCAGCAGCAGGGTTTGAGAGGACTGACTCTGATTCTGGCAGGTCATACTGTGGGTAAGATGCTACCAAACAGCATCACATGCAACAGAGAACTGTTGATGAAAGGAAGAGCCAATTGATGTGGCAAATTTCATTGCTGTCCTATTTTAACAAATTGTCGTAGCTACTCCAACCTTCAGCAAATACCACCCTGATCAGCCAGCAGCCATCAACACACATAGAGGCAAGAACTTCCACCAGCACAACAATTACGACTCCTTGAAAGCTTAGATGATGACATTTTTTAGCAATAAACTATTTTTTAATTAAGGCGTGTACATTGTTATTCTAGACATAATGCCCCTGCACACTTACCAGACTGCAGCATAGTGCGAACATAACTGGAAAACCAAAGAACTGATTTGCTTAATCGTGATACTTGCTTCGCTGCAGTGGTTTGGAACTTAGCCCGCAATATCTCAGAGGCATGTTTATAATAACCATAAGTCCCCTACATTAGCTCTCCATCAGTTTCTTTTTTTGCTAGATTGCACGACCCTCCTGAAAGTTGCATGAAGTTAACAAAAGTTAACTGAGTATTCTAGGACACTGTCTTAAGTTCATCAAGGCTGTACTTTATTTGATTAAGCAGAGGTTATTATAAATTTCAAATGAATTAATACCATGTACACTATTTTAGAACATGATCTCTATCAATAGTATTTCTTTGAGTTTCAGACTTTTTCATGCATTCGAATGGGTATATGTTTGAAGTTATGATAATGTTAAAATAACTGAACTGCAGACTTCATCAATAGTTAATATTCATTAGTTATTTAAAACATAAAATAGTCAAGAAATACGTATAAAAGTACCATGAAATAATAAAGACGTCTATATAAATAAATAGAAGTAATGAAATCTTTTAAAGGGGCACCAATGCATAAATAATATCTGGCATTCAAAATTATTGCATTTGAAAAAAAAATGATTAATTACATTATTCTACATATAGTTTTAAGGGTCTCCTGTAATCTGACCAACAAAGACTATGTTGGGACACATGGTCTTATAAGCTGAGCCATTAACTGCCCTTTGTTCCAGACCATCCTTTTAAGGATATTTCAATAGCAGATACTCATGAAAAACAGAGGTAGTGACTCCACCTTTAACAGATGGCAAATTATTACCTTGTATAATATAAAAAGGAAAATGTCTTCCTCTAAAACATAGGTCAGGCGCATATGTTTGAATCCCACTACAAAAGATTTGGGTTCTATCAACTCAGGCTTTCTTAGCTATGATGCAAAAGCAATTCCATGTGTACATCCACCTGGGCCTCTCGGTCTTGCTCCTAGGACTCAGGGAGCAAGAGGACTATGGCGATCTTGACACTTCTGCTGCGTGTTAGACCATTAATAATATGTCCTTTTGTCCTGACCAAGGAGTCTCATCTACTCTGCCAGCATCCATGAAACTATGGCAGGCTAGCTTGCTGGCTTACAGGTAGGGGAAAGTTTCAGGCCTTTCACATCTCTCAACAACCCACGCTACATTAAATATTGTCATTGTACATATAAAATACAGAAGTATTATATATATAGTAATCACAATAAGGAGCTTAGAGTCTAGTGTGGGAAATTTATAAGCAAACAGGCAGTGATGACAACAGAATAACTAATGTACTCATTCATTCATTCACTCTTCATTCATGTGGCAAACATGCACTGAGTACATGCTACACATTTGGCACAGGCACAGGGTCTTCTAAGAACATAGTAAAGTAAAATGGGGGAAAGAAAGCAGAAAAAAAAAAAACTGTCCTCATGGAATTTAAATAGTGTTGAGTGAGGAGGGTAGGGACATTTAGGGAGATAGTGAAAAAAACAAAAGAATTAAGTAAAATATATATAATTCATTTGACGATAATAAGGCAAAGAACAAAAATAAAGAAATAAATAGAGCATTACAGAGAAGGGTTGAAAATTCATGGACGGTGATCAGGGGAGGTGTCAGAGAGAAGCTGGCAACTAGGGAAACTTCTGAAGGATGCAGGTAAGGAAGTAAGGTGTGTGACTATGTAGGTAAAGACGACTCAACACAAAGGAAGAGAAAGGAAAAGAGTACTGAGGCAAGAGTATGCTTCTGATATTCCAGAAACATAGAGACCATGGTATCTCCAGAAGAGTGAGTGAGGGAGAGGAACAGATGAAATCAGAACAGTGGCTTCCCTTTTTTTTTTGGCTTTAATTTTGAGATACTGGAAACAATTGGGATGTTTTAAGCAGAAGAGTGACAAATTCTGACTTAATGTCATCCCCATGGCTACCATACTGAAAGAAGACAAAAGTGGGTGACATCAGCAAGAAAAGAAAAGGATACTTCAAAAATTCAGATAGGAAGTGATAATGGTCTAGACCATGGTGGTAACAATGAGATAAAAATGAGGCATTCTGGTTACATATTACAGACAGACATAATAGAATTAACTGACATCAGTTATGGAGTGAGAGAAGTCTTTGACCTGAGCATTTGAAACAATGGAAATACCATTTATGAAATGGAAAAGACTGGGAAGAAGCAGGTTTGGGGGGGAGGAAGAGGAAACAGGACCTCAGTTTCAGACTTGCTGTATTTGAGATTCCTATTAGGTATACAAGTGATCACGTAATAAAGCAGGATATATTAATTAGTCTATAGTTCCAGTGAAAAGTTCAGGCTCGAAATATAAATCAGAAAATAGCTAAAGTGGCGAGATTAAGGCACAAAAATAAAGATCAAGAGTGGCTCCTAGTGTCATGGAGATCAAGTCAGGTAACTATTAATATAGTTGGGGTCAAATGCTGATGATAGGCCCACTGGATCTAGATCACTGGTGACTTTAATGAGAACACTGTCTGCTTGATGGTGACAGCAAGGCCCTGAAGGAAGTGAGTTAAAAAGAAAATCTGAAGAGTAAAGCTAAAGGCAGTAAATGTAATTAATTCTTTTGAGGTGTCTGTATACTTTATAAAGGAAAGGGGGAAAAGGATGTGATAGCTGAGGAAGAAGTAGGATCAGGAGAAAAAAAAATCTGAAGATGTGAGAAATAAGAACACGTTTTGATGCTAATGGAAAAGATATGGTAGAGAGGGAAAATCACTGGAGCAATGTCAGATGGGCTCTACTTTACAGGAGAATGGGGTGACCATTGTTAGGAGCATGGACAGGTTATCCAGGATAAAGGAGAAAAGAGAGAGTTTGCAGGTGGGGTGAAGGGGTGTTGGGGCTTCTAAAAGTCCTTTTGATATAAGATCATCAGCTGAGGCTAGGGATGGGAATGCAGAATATGGACGTAGGAGAAGACAGGAGAAAAATATGCTATTCGCTGAAGTAAGAGGGTGAGGAATGGAGAACCACAATATGATGCTTGGAAAGCACCAGACCACAAGTAGGTCCGCGATCATCGATGTACAGTGAGGACAGATGACACTGCCCTGTCTTCTTCCTCAGCCACATTCAGCTGTGCAGCTAAGGGGGCTGCGCAGCTGAGCTGAGCTGAGGGGGCTGAGAGCCACGGCTAATCAGTTGGTGCTTCAGTGACGGTCAAAGGACAGCAAGGCAGTTGAATCAGGTCAACGTAAGGCGGTCATTCCAATGTTAGGCCACGGAATTTAAACTGCATAAGAAGGGAAGTGAGTACACGAAAGGATCAGGGGGCGCTGAAGTATTGGTACGATCAACAGATTGTTAAGTGTCGGTGATGCTGATATACTGTTGGGACAGCAGAAACAGAGGAAAACATCTAAAAAATAATAGGAAGTAGCTAAAAACAGGAAGACAGTCGTACACAAGGGGAGGGGTTCTGGTTGCTGCTAAGAAAACACGTTACTTTCTATGCAAAAGGAAGAATGACTCAGAAGGTAGAACCAAGTGTCCAGACAGCCAAAGAATCCAGATTGTGCAGCCTAATCAAAGAACTCCAGCTCAAGTTTTCCCAGCTGAATTTCAAAACTGCTTTGAACCAGTGACTTTCTTTTTTTTTTTTTTTTTAAATCTTCCTTTCTCCCTTCCCTTTTTAACTAAAATGTCAGGTGTTATCCTAATGCATGCTTGTCTTATGATTCTATGTTAAGAATGTTAGAGTCAGATAACTTCTATGTTTGGGGTGCCAGGGTGGCTCAGTCAGTTTGAGCATCGGCCTTTGGCTCAGGTCATGATCCTGGGACCCAACCCTGCATTGGGCTCTCTGCTCAGCAGAGAGCCTGCTTCTCCCTCTCCTTCCACTGGCCACTCCCCCCGCTTGTGTGTGTGTTCTCGCTCTGTCAAAAGAATAAATAAAATCTTAAAAGAAAAAAAAAATTTCTATCTTTAATTTCACAGGTCAACAGAGGGAAGGAATTCCGCCCAGAAGATGTACCACACCTAAATCTGATTAGATCATTTAGGTGATGAGGGTTCTTCATGGCCACTCCTAAAAGAAAACTTGTTTGGGGACATGTGAGAAAGGTCAGGAGGGCTCCTCCCAATTCCATCCAGACAAGTGAGCTGAAACACAGCCATACCCACTATGGCTCCCAGGCCACATTTGACCAGAAGGTCTGGCAAGGACACCTGGAAGCTAAGTAACCAGTAATGCTTAAGCCAGTAACAGAAGCAAAGCCAGTACTAGGTGTAAAGGGATGGCCTGCTACACCTACGCAGGGTGATTAATTCATAGCCAAAAGTGAGTGTAGTTCTTGACCTCTACTGACTGGGAAGACAGAAAAGCAGAGAAGCCTGGAGCAGCCCCTCCCCATCCCATTCAGAAAAGGGAACTGAGACAGCCCCCCCATTGCAGATAGCATCTCCCAGCCCCATCTTGACCAGAAGGGCTGGTGAAAATACCTGGAGGGACAAAAAAGCTGCCAATGCCGTAGCCAAGAGACAGGCAGATGCAACAGTGAGCAGAGGAAAGTCAGTGGCTCTATTTGGCCAGGGAACTTGGGACACCGGTCAGGTTAAGACAACATACAAAGAGCTTTATTGCCTTTAAGGGTGCTTCTCTCACTGCTCCCAGGCAGAGAAATTAATTCATAGCCCTAGTCATCGCTAATGTAGCCTTCAGCACGTACCACCAGGGAAGAACACACGGGAGGCTGCTGTGTAGGCCATCCAAAAGCTCTGCTTCTGGCTGCACTTGAGAAGAGAGAAGAGTCCATGGCCTTCTATATCTGCAGAGCAAACTGTTGGCCTCACATGACCAAGAAATTCAAATGCACACTCTCATATTGTTTCAAGTAACCCCAGATACCCTGGGTCCTGTCCTGCCATCCTGCTAGTGAAGGAAAATGAATTCACAGCACTGTCTACAACTGAAGATGGTACCCAGTGACCATCTAGTAAGCTTGACCAAAAATCCAGGCAACTGGGGAGCCCATCCTACAAATTCACTTGGCTAGAAAACTAAGCCAGGAGTCCTATCCAACTGTTCTCAGCCAGTGGCCCACTTCCTTCCCCATATCCAACCTTAGAGCTTGGAAAGTTGCCTTGCCAAAAAATAGACAACAGCAAGCACCACTTGCCCAAAGCCACATCCATAAAAACCCAAACTGAGCTGACTGCTGAAGATCTATCTCTGCCAAAGCAAATCTATAAAGTCTAGAAGAAGAGCTCAATATTTCAAATGTGCAGACACCAATGTAAGAAATCAAGGATAACAAAAAACCAAGTAAATGTGAAATCACCAAAGGAAACTAAAAAAGTTCTAAAAACTGATCCTAAGAAAATGAAGATCTATGAACTGTAAGATTTATAATAATTATCTTAAGTTTAGGTAACTACAAGAACACGTAGACAATTAAATGAAATTGGGAAAATAATACATGAACAAAACAAGAAGTATGACAAAGAAATAGCAACCAGAAAAGAAAAAAAGCAGAAATAAAGAGAAATCCTAGAATTGAAAAAATAGTAATTGAGCTGAAGTATTCAATAGTTTCAAAAGTACATTTAGCCATGCAGAGGAAAGAATTAGTGACCTAAAAAGTAAGACACAAGAAGTTATCTAGTCAGAAAACAAAAAGATAAAATGACAAAGAATGAAAAAATCCTACGGGACTCACAGGACTCAACAGGAATTCCAGAAGAAGATAATGAGAGGAAGAGAACGTAAATTTAAAGCAATAATGGCTGAAAACTTCCCAACCCTGGAAAGAGAAATGGACATACAGATCCATGAGGCCCAAAGGACCTAAAATAGGTTGAACTTAAAGAAGGTTACACCAAGACACATTATAATTAAATTGTAAAAGCCAAAAAAAAAAAAAAAAAAGAATTTTAAAAACAGTAAGAAAAAAAGAGAAAAGCTACATATACGGGAACCTGCATAAGACTATAAGCCGATTTCTCCACAGAAACTTTTCAGGCCAAGACAAAATGGGATGATATATTCAAAATATTGAAGAATAATTAAAAATTCTATACCAGTCGAGCTTTCCTGTAGAAATGGAGAAATAAAAGACTTTTCCAAACAAAAGATGAGAGAGTTCATTACCACTAGACCTCCCTTATAAGACAGACTAAGGGAATCTTCTCAGTAAAAGATACATGAAAAATATAAACAGAAAATCTTATGAAAAATATATTATGAAAAATATAAATCTTATGAAAAATATAAAAAGAAAGCATAAAACTCACTGGTAATAGTAAGTCAACAAAATTAGATTCTGTAATATGATGATGGTTATAATTCACTTACAACTCCATTTTAAAAGTTAAAATAAGTGTAGTAAAACTACCATAACTACAATAATTGTTATTAGTTACACGTACAAAAAATATGTAAATTGTATCAGAAATTACCTAAAATATGAGGGGAAGAAGAAGTAGAATGACAATTTTAGGAATTCTATGAAGTAAAGTTGTTATCAGCTTAAAATACGGTTTTAATTTTAAGATGTTTTCTCTAAGCCTCATGAAAATCACAAGGAAAAAACCTGCAGCAATTACACAAAAGAACTTAACAAAAAAGGCAAAGCATACTAATACCAAAAAACATTAAAACACAAAAATAAAATATGGAACAATGCATCTACAAAACAACCAGAAAACAATTTATTAAATGGCAAAAATAAGTCCTGACCTATCAATAATTACCTTAAATGTAAATGAAATAATTCTTCAATCAAAAGAGACGGAATGGCTGAATGGATTATTAAAAAAAAAAGTAGGTATAGTTACACTATCAAACCAAGATACTTTAAAATTATAAAAAAGAGACAGAAAAATTCATTATTTAACAATAAAGGGGTCACTATATCACTAAGACATAACAATTATAGATATTTATGGAACCAACATCAAAGCATCTGAATAAATGAAGCAAAAACTAACAGAAATAAAAGAAGAAATAAACAGTAATACAATGACAACTTAAAACTTTAACACCATACTCTCAACAATGGATACATCATCCAGAGAATCACTGAGTTAACAGCAGATTTAAACACTAGAGACCCAGTGGACCTAACAGGCATATACAAAACATTATATGCAGCAACAGCAGAATTCATTCTTCTTAAGTGCACATGGAACATTTTCTAGCATAGAATATATAGTAGGCCATAAAACAGGTCTTAGCAAATTCAAGAAGACTGAAATCATTTCAAATACCTTCTCTGACAACAATGGTGTGAAAACAGAAATCAAAAATAAAGAAAACAGGATAAGTCTGAATACACAGAAATTAAATAACACATTCCTGAACAACCCATAATTCAAAGAAAAAAAATTAAAGGGGAAATAAAAGTTCCTTGAGACAAATAAAAATGGAAACATAATAGAAATTAAGGAATGGAGCAAAAGCAGTTCTAAGAGGAAAGTTCATAGCAATAAATGCCTACAGTAAGAGGCAAGAAAGGTCCCAAATAAATAACCTAACTCCATCCTTAATGAACTAGAAAAGATAGAACCTAACTGAACCCAAAGTTAACAGAGAAAAAGGAAGTAATAAATATTAGAGCAGAAATAAATGAAATGGAGAAATGAAAAACAATAGAAAAAAATTAACCAAGGGTCGGTTCTTTGAAAAGATCAACAAAATTGACAAACTTTTAAGAGTTAAAAAAAAATAAAGGACTCAAATTACAAAATTATAAATGGAAAAGGAGATATTACAATAAGTACCACCAAAGTACAAAAAAATCATAAAAGGCTACTACAAACAACTATATACCAATAAACTGGACAACCAAGAAGAAATGAAAAAATTCTCTGAAACACAAAACTTACTGAAACTGAATCAGGAAGGAATAGAAAAATCTGCCTAGACTAATTACTAGTAAGGAGATTGAATCAGTAATAATAATAATAATAAAAGTCCCAATGAAGAAAAGCCTAGAACCAGATGGCTGGTGAATTCTACCAAACTTTAAAGATTTAAAACACCAATCTTCTCAAACTTTTGCAAAAAATCAAAATGCTTATGAGGTCAGCATTATCTTGATACCCAAAGCCAGATGAGAACCCTACAAGGAAGGAAAACTATAGGTCAATATCCCTGATGATTATAAATGCAAACATTCTCAACAAAATACTACAAAAAATTCAGCAGCCTATTAAAAGGATCATTCACTATAATCAATTGGGATTTATCCCTGGGATGAAAGGATGGCTCCAAATATGGAAATTGACCAATGCGATACATCACACTGATAGAATGAAAGAAAAAGAATCCTATAATCATCTTAAGAGACTCAGGAAATGCATGAGACAAAATCCAAAAGCCATTCATGATAAAAATAGTTAACAAATTAGGTATGGAAATAATGTATCACCATATCTGACAAGCCCAGGGCTTAACATCACACTCAATGGTGTAAGGCTGAAAGCTTTTCCTCCATGATCAGGAACAACATAAGGTGCCCACTCTCACCACTTCTACCCAATATAGTACTAAAAGTCCTAGCTAGAGCAACCAGTCCACAAACAGAATAAGGCATCAGAATTCAAAGTAGGGGCACCTGGGTGTCTCAGTCGTTAAGCATCTGCCTTCGGCTCAGGTCATGATCCCAGAGTTCTGGGATCGAGCCCCGCATCGGGCTCCCTGCTCTGCGAGAAGCCTGCTTCTCCCTCTACCATTCCCTCTGCTTGTGTTCCCTTTCTTGCTGTGTTTCTCGGTCAAATAAATAAAATCTTTAAAAAAAAAAATTATTCAAAAGTAAATAAAATGATCTCTATTTGTAGATGATATGTTTCTATACAGAGAAAATCCTAAATACTCAACTAAAAACCTGTTAAAACTAATCAGCAAACTCAGTAAAGTTGCAATATACAAAATTAACATACAAAAGTGAATAGAGTTTCTACGTGCTGACCCCACACAGTCAAAAATCTGCATATAAATTTTGACTCTCCAAAAACTTAATAGCCTACCATTGACCGGAAGACTTACTGATAGCATAAACAGTCAATAAATACATACGTCATATATTGTATTCTTAAAATTAAACTGGAGAAAGGTAAACACTATGATGTGTACCTTAAACTTCATACAGTGAGGTATGCCAACTATCTCTCAATAAAACTAGAAAAAAATAATATGAAAAAAGACACAATTTCACTTGCCTTTTTGAAATATTTGTAGTAGCCTACTGACTCCTTCCCTGAAGGACCCTAAAGGTATAATATCCTAAGCTGGGAGTCATTAATCCAGTAAGTGAAAAAAATGTGTTTTTTTTTTTCCTCACTTTCAGTCTTTTGTATTACCAAGAATCTTCTATTTCCTCATTATTCCCAGTTTCTAAAGCAAAATTTCCACAATGATCATGACCACATCTCCCCACCTTGCAGAGTCTACCCCTATACGGTCCAGCTCTCCTCTGTTACAACTGTCTGGGCTCCTAGCTGAGGTCATTCTCTGCTTATGCACTAGATCATATCCTCTCTTGAAAATTCAACTGCATCTCTCCAGAAAATGCTCCCTCTTTTACATCACACACTATCCCTGTCTATTCTACTTGGTCCACAAGCCTATAGAAACGTGCTGTTCGACTCTCTTGACCCCATTTCATAGAACAGCCACCAACTCATTTCTCAATTTTCCTTTCTGAAGCCTTAGAAAGAGGTTGATGAGAGTTACTATCTTCCCAATTTTTTCTTGCACTCCCTCCAATTAGGCTTCACTCCTCTTATTAAGACCCACAATGACCTCATTATATTACATCCAAAGTCAATTCTCAGTCCTTATCTTGATCCCTCAGCGATATGTGGCAGTTAACCATGTCTTGAAACACTGAGTACTTGCCTTCCAAGATAGGAAAATCTCTGAATTTCCCTCCTTCTTTGCTAGTTATTCCCTTCTTCATCTTCTCTGGTGGTTTTTTCTTTTATCCTTGCTTCTAGATCTTTTATCTTTACTACTCTAAAGAACTCTTCCAGTCTCAGGATTTAAATGCCATCTGTATGCTGTTGTCTCACAAATTTGTATCACCAGCCTGAACCTCTTCCTTGAACTACAGATTCATAGATCTAATTCTCTATTAGACATATTCACCTGAATATCTAATTAGCATCTCAAATATCATCCACGCAGGATTGAGCTAATGAGCTTTTCCTTCAAACATGTCCTTCTAGTAGTTTTCCTGGGTCAGAAATGGCACCACCACCCTTCCAGTTTCTACAGGCAAAGCCTGCGGACTCTTGAACCCACTCTTTTTCTCTTCCCCCATAAATCAACAAATCCCTTTTCTTCTTCCTATTTCAGAATTCATCCAGAATCTTCCCATTTCACATACCTCCCCTCCATCACCCCGGTTCAAGTCACTGTCATTTCTCCCCTCGATTTTAGAATACCCTCCTATTTGGTCTTCCTGCGTCTAATCTTGCCCCTGATAGTTATTAGCTGGCAGCTTTCTGGAGCCCTGTCAGCGAGACCTCGGTGTCACCAGAAGCCGGCCTGGCAATAATGGCAGGGCTGCAACGCTCCTTTGTTGAACATAAAGATTTTCACATAGCGTGAATCTCAAGGACACTATGTCAACTGAGAAAAACTAGACAAATGTCTGTAATCGTATTTGAGTCCAGGCAAAAGGGTCACTATGCAGGAGCACCTGGGTGGCTCAGTCAGTTGGGCATCTGACTCTTGGTTTTGGCTCAGTTTATAATCTCAGGGGTTGTGGGACTGAGCCCCACACTGGGCTTCACACTCAGTGGGGAGTCTGCTTGAAGATTCTCTCCTGCTGCCCCTTCCCCCACTCACACACCATGCACCTGCGCTCCTGAGCACTCTCAAATAAATAAATCTTTTTTTTTTTTTTAAAGAATCACTGTGTAAACTCAAAATTTGTGCAAATATCCTGGATAACATGAGTTAACTGTTGCATCTTTAAGAATTACAATATTAGTTCCATTTCTCTCACTTTCCAAATAAAATTTATTTAGACACACAATCATAGAATTACCCTGTTCTTGTAAATATCCAAACCAGAGAATTCCAGCTTCCTTGCATCCTCCTGCAAATCACCCAACACAAGCCCAAATACTGTAACAAGTTCCTCCTAACACTTTCTTGCTGAGATGGCTCACAGAACCCCATGCTAAGCCATTTTCCTTATTCACCAAGGATCAATAAACCTAACTTTGTTACAGACATTTTATTGGTGGTGTCTGACACACATTAATACCCTCCTATTTTCCCTACAGCAAGCATGGTAATCCTGTTAAGTCAAATCCTGTAAGTCCTCTGTTCCAAATGTTCCAGTACCTCCCCCTCAGGCCCATTTAAAAGCCAAGTGCCCCTTACAGTGAATCATAAGGTCCTAGCTGAATGACTGTGAACCTTGGCTGCATGTTAAAATCACATGAGGGGGCCTGGGTTCCACCTCCCAGTGATTGTAACTTAACTGGTCATGGCATCCAGAGTTTTAGAAGCTCTCCAAGTGGCTTCTCCAGAGAAGCCACGATTGAGGACCACAGCTCTGGATGGGCTGCTTATTCCTTTCACCTCATCTCTAATTATTTTTTCCTCTCTTCTCTCTTTCAGCCCCACTGCCCCCCCTTGCTATTGCTCAAACTCACCAACTATCCTCCTGTTTCAATTCCCTCTTTCTGCATGGAACATTTTTACGTAAAACATCCTCAGGACTTATTTTCTGACCTTTTCAAGCCTTTGCTTTAAATCACGTTAGCACTGAGACCTACTATGACCACTGTATTTAAACTCGCGAAGCCCTCTGCCTACCACTTCATTTCCCCGTTACCCTTACCCTGCCTTTCTTTGGCACAGATTCCCTTCAAAAATATGAAACTTACTCATTTATTATAGGTTTAGACTTTCCCCAATTAGGAAGCAAGCTCCAAGAGCACAGGAATGTCTGCCTGTTTGCTTACTGTGAGACTCAGTCCATGCATAGCATACAGTAGGCACACAACACACACTTGTTATGAACACTAGTGGCCCTCCTTTCTCCAACATGAAATTTTCTCCTTCCTCATTTCCCCCAAATTCTTGGTTCTATTAAAGAGTTAAACCTACTTAGTTGGTATCCTAAAACAATCCTACTTAATAGTTCATCCATTACTAATTTTTTTCCAAAGCCTTATCTTCCCCCACATTTCTTCAATTGTGAATTTCTCCTTAGGGTTTGGTAATTGACCCTTTACACTTCTTTATATTTACACTTAATAACCTCTCTCCTTGGAATAGAGAAGACTTCATCTTCCATATGACAGCTAGAATGGAAAACGTTAAGCAGTGCCATCATGCCAAAGTTGTAGTTAAAAACACTGGAATCTTCCTCTATACTCCCATCCTGGTAAATCCAACACAGTACCAAAGCTTTAATTATTTGTGTCAATAAATCCAAAAACTGTTTATATAATGCACTGCTCCTGTAGTGTCAAAACTCAAAAAAAAAAAAAAAAAAAAACAGAAAATAATGATTTCCTCCCTCCCTCCTGCTCCCCTTCTCTTTGTAAGTCAAGATAAAAACTAAGGAGTATTACTTAAAACATTCCTTTCCCTTTCTCCCAAAACTCAGTCAAGTGTTTCTTTATTCTACTTACCGAACTTTTATTAGGACCTATCTCTACGCGTCACTTGTGTTCATGATAATCTCTTACCTTTCCTCTTAAAGCCTCCCAGCTGAAACCATTATTTCCATACTTTCCCTTTCAATTCATTCTACACACTGCAGCCAACGTATAAACATTTAAAGACTTCTAAAATTCAAACTTGATAATGCAACTGCATTAAAATCCTTAAATGGTTTTCTTATCATTTAGTATAATAATCCTTACCATGGTTAAGCTAAGACTCAACAACCTCTGTGTTTCTCCTGCATTTATGCTCAAACTACCTCTATTATCACAGTTTCTTTAATAAATCAAGATTATTTTCCTCCTCACTCATTTTAATGCCTTACTACAGTCCATTTCTTCTGTTTGGAACTCCCCCATTTATGTTCACTTAGCTATTCAAATTCATTCTATCACCGTCCTTTTAAAAGTTAATGAGACTCATATAGTCAATGGATCTTGACAAAAGACTAGACAACACAATGCAATAAAAAGACAGTATTTTCAACAAATGATAATGAACAACTGGATATCACATGCCAAAAAAATAATAAGTTCATAAAGACCTCACACCCTTCACAAATATAAACTCAACATTCTAAAGATAAAATGCATAACTGTGAAATTTCTAGAAGATGCAGGAGAAAATGTAGGTGACCCTGGGTAATGACTTTTTAGATGCAACACCAAAACACTATCCATGAAAGAAATAATGATACATTGGACTCCATTAAAATTAAATATTTCTGCTCTGCAAAAGACAATGTCAAGAGAATAAGAAGAAAAAGCACAGACTGGGAGGAAATATTTACAAAAGACCCATCTGATAGAGAACTGTTATCCAAAATATGTAAAAACAAAACTACCTGAGTAAACAATAGGCCAAATACCTGAAGAGACAACTTCACCAAAAAAGATATACATATAGCAAATAAGTATATGAAAAGATGCTCCACATCACATGTCATCAAGGAAATGCAAATTAAAGCAGATAACCACTAAACATCTATTAGAATGGCTAAAATCCAGAACACTGACAACACCAAATGATGGTAAGGATGTGGAGCAATAGGAACTCTCATTCATTGGTGGTGAGAATACAAAACGGTACCACCATTTTGGAAGACATTTTGGCAGTTTTTTATAAAATAAAATGTATCCTTATAATATGATCCAGCAGTGATGCTCCTTGGAATTTACTCAAAAGAATTAAAAGCTTATGTCCACACAAAAACCAGACATGGATGTTTACAGCAGCATTACTCATATGGAATACTGAGCAATGTAATATTATTCAACACTAAAAAGTAATGAACCTACAAGACACGAAAAAAAAAAAACATGGAGGAAGCTTAAATGCACATTACTAAGTGAAAAAAATCTGAAAATGCTATGTACTATATGATTCCAACTATATGACATTCTAGAAAAGGCAATGAGGACTATGTAGATAGTGAAAAGATCAGTGGTTGACAATAGTTGAGGGCAAGGGAGAGATGAACAGAGCACAGAGGATTTTTAGGACAGTGAAAATACTCTGTATGATACCATAATGATGGATTCATGTTGTTGCACATTTGTCCAAAGCTATACAATGTACAACATCCAGAGTGAACCCTGAGGTACACTATGAACTTTGGATGATCATGATGTGTCAAAGTAGGTTCATCAGTTTTAACAAATGCCCCATTCTGGTTAGGGATGTTGATAATGGGCGAGGTATTGCAAGTGTCATGACAGGGGCTGTACAGGAAATCTCTGAACCTTCCTCTTCAATTTTGCTGTGAACCTAAAACTGCTCTAAAAAAATCTTAAAGAAAATTTCAAAAAAAAAGTTAATGCATATTTAAATCCTGCTATCTCCACAATAGTACTAATCAGAAAGTCAATCTATAACTTTCACAGCCCACTCTGTAGGCTCGTCAAGATTGGAATTATGTATATATGGGTGTAATGTAGTTCTCCCCACTGGACTATAATCTCTATGAAGGCAGGAACCATATATGTCTTGTACACTCTGTAAACAGCTAGAGTCAAGTACGGGGCTTGATAAATATTTATCGAATGAATGACGTGACCCTGA
>CM053611.1:14081340-14106916 GCA_028646535.1 Procyon lotor
AGAAAGAATGGACTTTTTCTCTACTTCTCGGTTTTATGTCACAGTAATGATGAGCCTTTTACCTCACCAACTACTCATTCCAGTCTTTTACAATCATTTCTGTCAAGGGAACTGTGTTTGTTGACTGCAAAACAGTGTCTAAATTAGAATTTGAGGACAATATGAAGAAGACAATGAAAATCCACTTTACTAAGAAAAAAATAACTAGGAACCCTTTTTTATACAAGGACTTACTAATATGCACTTAATAAAAAAATAAGTTGCTCAGAAATTAGCAAATTTAGGTTTATTTGGTAGTTAGGCCTACAGAAAAGAGCGTAAGCTGGAAAAGAGAAAATAGTAGCTTCATTTCCCATCTTCTATTAAAATAAAAAAGCAATTTGTGGTTATACAGAGAGGGGCATTTTAGGAAGACTTTAATTCTGTAAGTTTAAAATGTCAAAATTCACAAAAAATACCTTCTTGAAATATTTTTTCAGAATATATTCAGAAAAAGCACAGCCCTAAATAGAAGATCAAGATACACACACACACACAATAAATACACAGCCAAAGACACAAGGCTATGGGCAATTCAAGTTTTTTTGGAGGGCAAATATGGGATGAAGGAAATACCTAAGTCTCAATGCAGAATACAACAATTACTATGGGAGGGTAATGAATTATGAAAATACAAATACGGATCCTACTAGAAGTGGCTTCCAAAGCACCAACACATAAACTCATTCAGGTTCTATTTTATATCTAGCTTCAAACTGCCAGGCACCATTCCTAAATTTAGCAGATATAGTAGTTTGAATATACAACTAGTATTTAAGTTTGAAAATGTAAATCAGAAAAATAATAAATCACACCTTTTTCCTATATCGCTTCACCTGTCTTTGCTGAGCCTTAACTGAATTCAAATACTACGTATTGACTTATGTGGTTTTTCCTGTGAAAAGGTAAAGTAGAAAATGAGAAATAGTTTAGATCTTTTTTTTTTTTAAAGCACATGACTCAACAGTTTGCAGGCAGGAATAAATTACAGTGCTCAAAAATATTGTTTGAGAATATTAAAATATCTTTACCATGTACAGAGTTGTTCATGAAAACTTGGGCTTTCTCATCTACATGACATAATGCAGACTAGAACAAAATAATTTATATATGTCCTGTTTATACAACATGGACCTGAGAAAATGTACCACTGACGCTATTTGACATATGAAATCATCATTTTCCAGTATATAAGTTATTTTTTGGAATTAAACCAAGCTCAGTGTAAAGTAGTATTCTTTATTTTAGTCTTTGAAAAGCTAATATTTGTTCACAAAAATAAAAACTTCTGAAGAGTATCTTCATGACCATGGAAGGAGTAAAAGCAAATTTCAAAATGCACTTCAAGCACAGAGAAACTAAAACACTTCTACTTTGCTGGTATGGCCGGTTTTTCTTAACACACTAACCCTTAGGGGAAAAAGTGGGAGGGGCAGGATGGCAGGAAGACAAGGTTCATAAAATATACTTAGGTCAATTAAAGTAGTTGTAGCTTTATTATTATAAATAATGAAACATTCAAATAAATATTCCAAGATTATTGAGAATCTACAAATGCTATAACCTCCATTTTAACATCCCCAATTATTGGAAAAAAAATTGACTTTTCCCTCCCAAAATTGTGTTAAAATATATATTTCATATTTTTTTCTAAAACATTTGAAGATATTTTAGAGGCACCAAAAATTTAAATCCATGGTAAGTTTAATAATTCTATGAGGGTAAGTAATAGTCTCATCTAAAAGAAAAATCAAATTGTATTAGAGATGCTTATGAAAAATGAGAAAATTAGAATAAACTGCATTAAAAATATTAAATATCTGAAATTCTAGAATACCAATACTCATAAACAGAAATCCTGAGGGTGGTATTGTGTTTTTCTCCTCATAGGAAACGCCTGTTTTGTCAAGCAAATAAGGTTCTCTGTGGGGAAACTGATATTCTAGTCAGTCCACTGCCAGACTCTCAGCCTAAAATCCATGGGCTTCTCTCCTTTTGCTACAAAACAGAAAAGACCCCTACTCTTACTCCACTGAACTCTTTCATGTCTTTGCCTCTTCTCAACTCAATGCCAGAATTTTTAATGCACAGATTCATAAAAACAGGGTAAAGAAAAAGAATTTCTATCAATAAAACAGATTCACAGTATAAAATTAACTCTGGAGGAAAAAAAAAAAGGAGGCAAATAAAAATAAAGACTCTAGAAATCTGGAGCTCATTTACTAATTTTTTTTTAACTCAATTCACTATGATCATGAGTCCACTGCCAAATTATGGTCTCCTCTCCTCTCTTCATGTCTATACAACTATGTTATGAAATATAAAGGGATTAAACAAATAATTACTAAAGGGAAATGATATTCTTTTTATTAAAAAAAAAAGAACACGAGGAATGACATCACCAAGATGGCAGCATAGCTTATTCCTGACTTCAGTTCCCTCAAGAAGAACAACTAACAGCTATTCAAGAACAAGACACCATTGAGAGAATCCCTATAACACGGGGGTGAAGCTGAAGTAACCCCTGCACCTCAGAGACCAAGACAAACTACATAGGAAGAGAAATGGCTACACACTGATGTCATTGCCCCCCCAACCCCAAGCCAGCATAGCATTGACCTGAGGTCTCCTGTGAGCCTCCATTTCTTCCAGTGGGAAGAAAAGAGAGTCCAAGGGGAAACAATCAGCCCCCCAACTCAGCACGGTGGGTGCTTTGTGGGAGCCCCTACTGTGATCTCACACCTGCACAGGGACTGCAGGAAAACTATGAGGTTCAACCACTGGGAATCTGACTGACGGAGAAGTGGGGAGAGGCTTGCAACAACCAGCACACAGCCCTGGCAGACCAAGTTCACACCTGCAGTGCCCAGGTAATAATACCAACCAGTGGCTTTGCTCATTATCAGAACCAAGATGGATATACACTCCGAGCAAGGAACTTGCAGAATACAGATCTTATTTATTCAGATCCTCAAAGAATACTGTTAACCATAGAGCCAAGTTTGCCTAAGCTCAAGGAGGGAGTTGAATCACAGCCTCTTCCCTCCACTGTGGAGTGTGTCTTCCAGCCCCATCTAACAAAAAGGACTGGAAAAAACTCCCGAAAGCTATGTGACCCAACAGCATTCAAGCTGAGAAGCAGGAGAGCTCAATTTTGCAAAGACAGCAGCCCTGTTTGGCCAGGGAACTTAAGGTGTGGGTCAGCCTGAGTTGGGCCAACAAAGAACTTTATCAGCTTTAGCTAATTCTCCCACTGCACCCAGAGAGGGAATCTAATTCATAACCCTGCTCATTGCTGCATGCAGCCAGACCCTATCCAAGCAGAGAACCTAACCAAAGCAAAAAGAAAGCTGTGATGCCCATCCTGTAGCCTCTCTTAGGGAACCAAGCCAGCAGTCCTATCCAACTGCTCCCAGCCACCAGAACACCTCCCATCCCTGACCCTAAAGCTTAAACAGTTGCCTCACCCAAGAAAAGACCACAATAGCAGGCCCCATTTGTCCACAGATATTCCCAGCACATGCCCAGAAACTGAAACTGACTGAATGGCGAGAAGTGACTCTGCCAAAGCAAACCTGTAAAGTCTGGAAAGGGAGTCCAATTACTTAAACACACAGATACCAAGATGAGGAATCAAAGATCACAAAAACCCAGGTAAGTGGGACATAACCAAAGTAAACCAATAAATTTCCAAAAACTAAACCTTAACAAATACAGACCTAGAAACTGTCAGAAAGAATTCAGAATAATCCCCTTAAGGAAGTTAGTGAACTACACAGACAAACACACACACACACACACACACACACACACACACACACAACTAAATGAAATTAGGAAAACAATTCATAATAAAATGAGAACTCTGAAATGGCCACCATCAAAAAAAATCCAAACATAATCCTTAGAGTTGAAAAGTAAAATAACTAAACTGAAGAATTCAACAGAGGATGTCAAAAGTAGACTCAACCATGCAGAAGAGCGAATCAGTAATCTGAAAGAGAAGACACTGAAAATTATCTACCGGAGCAAAATGAAAAAAGAATAAGAGTGAAAAAAATCCTAAGGGAATCATGACACACAATGAAAAGGAATAATATTTGCATTCCAGGAATTCCAGAAGGAGACAAGAAAGGGAGATAGCAATAATGGCTGAAATAACCCCCTAATCTAGAGAAAGAAACAGACCTCCAGATTCATGAGGCCCAGGGGACCTCCAATAGGATGGACCTGAATAGGGCTACACTGAGACACATTTAAATTAAACTGTCAGAAGTCAAAGAGAATTTGAGAGAAGTTACATACAAGGACCTATAAGACTATCAGCACATTTCTCACAGAAACATTTCAGGCAAGGAGAGAATGGGATGACATACTCAAAATATTAGAAGAAAATAATTGTAAACCAGGAATTCTACACTGGCCAAAGGTCCTTCAGAAACAAAGCAGGGATAAAGACTTCCGTGAACAAACAAAAGCTGAGGAAGTTCCTTACCACTATTTCTACCTCATAAGATATGCTAAAGGAAGTTATTTGAGTAAAAGAATACTAATTATCATCATAAAAACATAAAAAGCATAAATCTCACTGGTAATGGGAAAGAGTCACAGATTCTGCAGTATGGTAATAGTGGTGATTAATTCACTTAAAATTCTAGCTTAAGTTTAAAAAATGTAGTAACAATGACCATAACTATAATAATCTGTTATTAATTACACAATGTAAAAACATGCACATTGTATCAGCAATAACCAAAAAGGAGGAAGGGAGGTACAAAGGTAAAGTTTATAAATTTTATTGACGTTATTATCAGTCTAAAATGTGGTGTTTTAAGTTTAAGATATTTTATGTAAGTCTCATTGTAACTACTAGGAAAATTCTGTAGTAATTACATAAAACCTGATAGGAAATCAAAGCACAATGATACCAAAAGACATCAACACACCCATACGCGTGCGCGCGCGCGCACACACACACACACACACACACACACACACAAGTAGCAGGTTTAAACAAGAAATAATAGATGTACAACACAACCAGTAAGTATTGAACAAAATGGTAATGGTAAGTCCTTACCTATAAATAATTACTTTAGTTGTAAACAGACTTCTCCAATTAAAAGGGACAAAATGGCTGAATGGATTAACAACAAGACCCAACATTATAGCGCCTAAAAAGGACTCACTTTACATTCAAAGGACACACAGATTGAGAGTAAAGGGATGAAAAAAGACATTTCAAGCAAATGGTAACCAAATTTACTTATATCAGATAAACTCTAAAATGATAATGATAGGGGCGCCTGGGTGGCTCAGTGGGTTAAGGCTCTGCCTTCAGCTCAGGTCATGATCCCAGGGTCCTGGGATGGAGCCCCACATCGGGCTCTCTGCTCAGCATGGATCCTGCTTCCCCCCTCCTTGCCTGCCTCTCTGTCTGCTTATGATCTCTCTCTCTGTCAAATAAATAAATAAAATCTTAAAAAATAAAAATAAAAATAATGAAATGATAAAAGAGACAAGATTATTATATAATAACGAGGGGTCTTTATTTTATTTTTTTATTTACTTCTTTATTTACTTTATTTTTAGGATTTTATTTATTTGAGTGAGAGAGACAGAGATAGTGAGAGGGAGAGCACAAGGGGGAGGATAGGGAGTAGCAGGCTCCCCACCAAGCAGGGAGCCCAACGCAGGGCTGGACCCCAGGACCCTGAGCTGAACCAACCAAGCCATGTAGGCATCCCAAGGGGTCGATACTTTAGTAACATAATAACAATTGTAAATATTTTGTGCACAACACTGAAGCACCTGAATATATAAGGCAGAAACCAACAAAGCTAAAAGGAGATATCAGTAGTGATTCCATGGATGGATCATCCAGAGAACCAACTGGGAAACAGTGGACCTGAAAAACACTGCAGACCAAACAGACTTAACACATACACAGAACATTGTCTTCAACATCAGCAGAACAGATATTTTTCTTAGTCCCACAGGGAATACTTTTTAGGACAGACCATATGCTATGCCACAAAACAAATCTTACCAAACTCAGGAAGACTGAAATGACACCAAGTATCTTTTCTGACCACAATGGCATGAAACTAGAAATCAGCACCGACAGGAAAGCTGGAAAATTCATGAGCACATGTAAATTAAACAACACTCTCCTGAAAACCATTTGATCAAATTAAAAGTTAAAGGGGAAATTAAAAAAGTTTTTTTGAGACAAACGAAAATGAAAATACAACATACTAGAACTTTTGGGATGTAATAAAAGCAACTCCAACAGGGAAGTTCATCGCCATAAACACCTACATTAAGAAGCAAAAAAGATCCTAAGTAAGGAACCTAACTCTCTATGCCTTAAGGAACCAGAAAAAGTAGGACTGAGCCCCAAAGTAGAAGAAATAAAAATTAGAACAAACATAAAGGAAGTAGAGAACAGAAAAAATACTAGAAAAGAATAGCCAAACTAAGAGCTGGTTTTTTGATAAGATAAATAAAATTGGCAAACCCTTAGGTACACTAACAAGGAAAAAGGCAAAGGACCAAACCAATAAAATTATACATGTAAAAAAGACATTACAAGTGATACCACAGAAATACAAAAGATCATGAGTGGCTATTATAAACAACGATATACTAATGAACTGCACAACCTAGAAGAAATGAAAAAAAAAAATTTGAAACAACTCACCAAGAATGAATCAGGAAAAAACAGAAAATCAGACTAGACCATTTACTTGGAAGAAGTGAATCAGTAATCGGTTATTGAATCAGTAATCAAAAATGCCCCAAAGGAGAACAAATATTGTTAAAATGATGATCTACCCAAAGCATTCTACAAGATTTAATAAAATCCCTATCAAAATAGCAAGAGCATTCTTCATAGAACTAAAACCTAAAGTAATCCTAAAATTTGAATGGGCCCACAAAAGGTCCCAAATAGCCAAAGCAATCTTGAAAAAGAAAAACAAAACCAGAAGTAACATAATCCCAGGTTTCAAATTATACTATGAAGCTGTAGTATCAAAATAGTATGGTACTGGCACAAAAACAGACACAAAGATCAAAAGAAGAGAAGAGAGCCCACAAATAAACCCACAGTTATAAGGTCAATTAATCTACAACAAAGGAGGCAGGAATATGCAATGGGAAAGTCTTAAAAAAATGGTTCTGGGAAAACTGAATAGCTACATGCTAATGAATGAAACTGAACCACTATCCTATACCATATACAAAAGTAAACTCAAGATGGATTAAGGACTTAACTGGGAGACTTGAAACCATAAAAATCCCAGACGAGAACATAGGCAGTCATTTCTCTGACATCAGCCATAGAAATATTTTTCCAGATATGTCTCCAAGGCAAGAGAAATAAGAAAAATAAATTATTGGGACTACATCAAAATAAAAGGCTTTTTGCACAGCAAAAGTAACCATCAACAAAGCAAAAAGACAACTTACTGAATGAGAGAAAATATTCGCAAATGATATACTTGATAAGGGGTTAGTATCCAAAATACATATAGAATTTACACAAATCAACATCAAAAAAAAATCTAATTTAAAAATAGGAAGAACACATGAACAAATATTTCTCCAAAGATGACATCCAGATGGCCAAAAGACACATGAAAAGATGCTCAACCACACTCATCATCAGTGAAACGCAAATCAAAACCACAATGAGATATCACTTCACCCAGGTCAGAATGTCCAAAATTAACAACACAGGAAACAACAGATGTTGAGTATGTGCACATCTGCTACACACTTAAGTATGGGGTAGAAAAAACATACCAAGACTGTATTTAATTTTAATACAAGGTATACTGGGATATATCTTAAAATAGAACTACAAATGAGCAAAGGGAAATAGAGAAACAAACTAAGAAATAGACTCAACTATAGAGAACAGACTAATGATTATAGGGGGAGGGTGGTGAAATTGTGACAGTGAAATAGGTGATGAGGATTAAGGAGCGCATCTGTCCTGATGAGCACTGGGTGTTATAATATTGAATCACTATTATGTATATTGTACATCTGAAACTAATATAACATTGTATGTTAACATACAGGAGTTAAATTTTTTTAAAAAGGTCAGTAGTAGCTTAACACTACATCAGTGACTAATTGTTCACTTCACTTTATCTCGTCAAGCAGTCATTTAATCAACTCACGTCATCACAAGAAGAGTAAGTACAATAAGATATTTTGAGAGACAGACTACATTCACATGTTTTTTATTACAGTACACTGTTCTAATTGTTCTATTATTGTTGTTAATCTCTTACCATTCCTAACTTACAAATTAAGCTTTATCATAGATACGTATGTATAGGAAAGAATATAGCACACATTGTTTTTGGTCCTACTTGTGGTTTCAAGCATCCAATATACCCCCTGGAGATAACGTGGGGTGGGGGGTGATTGTACACATAAATCTTAGCCAAATGACTAAGTACTAAAGGGACTAAGTGATTCAAGTACTTGCTCACCACAATTGGCTTCATCTGTTCCATTTGGGCAGTCAGATGGAAAATCACAGACTTTGCTGGATGAAATGTAGCCAGCATCCTGACATGACACAAATCCACCTTCAAAATTAAGAGATGGAAACGATAAAACGTACTCTTCTCCTTCAATAAGTAAATGGGCTACATAATTATTTTATGAACTCTACTTGTAAATATGCTAGAGACACAGAAGCTAGATAAAATAAAAAGGCCATATTAGAGTGTAGTTTTCTCTTTTCATCCTGTGTATGGTGTTTCAAATGCATACATAAGGCACTAGGATTGCACTGAAGATCTTATAGCCATTTGCATGCTGATAAAAGCCTTCAAAGGCTTTAATTCAAACACAGGGTCTATGTGAATCTCTGGCCATTCTGGCCCACAAATACATAATTCATTACCAGTGGGATTTGGCTTATTTTTTTAGACCCTATTACAGTCCCATCCTAAACTGCTGGGTGATAATACTAAATGCTACAAAGGAGATCTTATAACGACCTACTGGACAAATTTGCAAAAACAGTAAGAAAGCTTTTTTTTTCTTCCTCTTTGTGTACAATAATTGGCCTTTCAGGAAAAATTCATATAATTTTGGTCTGGTCTTTCAGGAAAAATTCATATAATTTTGTTCTGATTAGAATTATGCTCTACCCAGCTAAGATGGAGTTCAGATTAAAGCACACATAAATTGAGTTTTGATTTAATTTCTGAAGAGAATTCTCTGTAAGTGAGATCAAGCACTCTCAGAGACTTCTGCTAAGGTTAATTTTAATGATAATTTAAAACTTTTAACCACACTCTTGCCTCCAGTTACATTCTCTTCAATGTCAGCTTTCTGCTCTTCCAATTCTGGTGATGCAGCATTTGATAAGGAGAAGGAAGATGTTTAATTAAATAATAGAAATAAGGTAACGCTGGTTAACCCTCAAAAACTCAATCATTAAATCTGCTGCTTTGCATTCCTCGATGTCTATCAGAACCACACACATGCACAGAGCTTAGAAAGGTTTCTTTTAAGTTCAGAATACATATTCTGAATAAAGTAAATACATAGGAAAACAACATAAAGTTAGTACAGAGAATTATACAATCTCACCAATGAAAGAGGTCTTTGATAAAAGACTACTAACTAGAAGTTATTTAATGTAGTTCTCAATCCATAATTGTTTCTGCTATATTGTCCTCAATTATTGCATTTAGCTCATCTAAGAATTCAACTTTTCTACTTACTGTTTTTAATAAAACATAACTTCAGAATATAAAATGTGCCTGATTTCTAAATGCAAATAACATTCATGTATATAGATAAATAAAAATAAAACGTGATCATTTTCAGGCAAAATCTTTAATGTTGTCTATTTACTAACAGACTCTGGGGTAGGAGTGGTCAAAGGGAAATATGACAAGTAACTGCAGGTACAGTGCACACTGTTTCAATCCATTCTCAGAACTTAAATAATGGTTTGACTTTCCAAAAATGCCTATTTGACTATCGGGGATTCATTTTCATGACAATCTTTAGGCCCCTTAATTCAAATGCTCTACAAAATCTTTAGTCAAAGAATTAGCCAAACTCCATCTCTTACTTGAAAATATATGTTCTGAATTTAAACAGAATTTTAGGATCAAAATTTAAATAAAAAAAAGATTTAAATTTTTGGCTGGCCTTAAGTCACTTTTCCAAACACAGTAAGTTTTTTGAACTCCTAGGTGATTCTGAACATGAGTTTCATTATATACTCATTTGAAGTGCCAAATAAAATTAAAATACAACTAAATTTTTATAGAAGTGTTTTTAAAACATGCAAAATAATGAAAATTTTTTCATGATTCTTATAACTAAAAACCTGACAATTTTAGCCACAAGTATAGAATATTATTGGAAAACTCTCTAAGGCCTAGGTTGTGATATAGCGCATAAATATATATATATTTTTTTTTTTTAAGTATGTTTTTGTTTTCAAGGATATGTGATAGAATCCACATCCTGGTATTAGCTATTCCTAGGCTATATTACTGAAGGACTCTAATATATTTTAAATTTTGGTATCAGGAAGAACACATTATTTCAATGTTTAAAACTTCAGTGACCACGGGGCGCCTGGGTGGCTCAGTCGTTAAGCGGCTGCCTTCGGCCCAGGTCATATCCCAGAGTCTTGGGATCGAGCCCCACATCGGGCTCCCTGCTCTGCGGGAAGCCTGCTTCTCCTGCTACCATTCCCTCTGCTTGTGTTCCCTCTCTGTGTTTCTCGCTGTCAAATAAAAAAAAAATCTTTAAAAAAAAAAAAAAACTTCAGTGACCACAAGAAATAACTTACCTTTCTTTAGTATGCTGGTATCTGTAAGTGACTTATTGGAAATTTCACATTCCTGGGATATACTGATGTCATCTAGAGCAACAGTAGCATTTGATGATAAAACAGTAGCTTCCAAAATCAACTATAATTACAGAAAAACAAATCATCAAAAATACACCATAAATATCTTACAATCCTATATCTTTGTGAAGAGAAGCTCACTTGCATCTGTGCCACCTTCCAATCTAATTTCAGAACACTGTTTTGACCAGAATGTTCAAATTATAAATTTATAAAGTCATAGTGGCTTTGACAGCATCTTATGCAACCTTAATGTCTTAGGTAACCTCATTTCAATTAGAAGTTGAAACATTTCTCACTCCTGAAGAGTTGCCTTCCCATTGGAGCCATTAAGAGTCATATGCATTTAAAATGAGCTCTTTGGGTTAATCAACTGTGCAGTTTACAACTCAATTTAATCGAGATATGAATTCATTTGTAATGGGTCTGCTGGAGGCAATGATTCATTTTCATATCAGAATATTTAAATACTAATAGATATTATGTATATATACAGAAACCTACTTAGTGAGGTAAAGCATAGAATAATCACATACAGTGGTTAATAATATTCATAAGTTAAAGCACTGAGAGGCATCTACTTCAGTGTAATTTATTCTAACACTCTGAATAATGACTGATATAATTTGTTTTCTTTCTTGTTAATCACATTATTATGTTGTTAATCTACCATCTTAAAAAGAGAGAGAGAGAGGGGGGGGGGAGAGGGTGGGGGTTGGGCAAGCCTGGTGGTGGGTATTGAGGAGGGCATGTATTGCATGGAGCACTGGGTGTGGTGCATGAACAATTAATCCTGTAACACTGAAAAAATAAAATAAACCTATTTGGGGGAAAGAAAAAAGAGAGAGTGAGAGAGAAATTTTGTCTGAAGTCAAAGACGTGTAGCAGGACCACCGTCCAGGACAGCGTAGGTGACACATCTTACCAGATCTTACCAGAGAGGACCTCAGATCCCAAAGATCTTTCGATTTACTTGGTACGATGCATGAACAACTAAACTACAGCACAAGTGCTATACATAGAGATATGTATAAGATACTATGAGAATCGGAGAAGAAAAACACTTCATTATTTCTGCCAAGAATGTGAGACAAAAGTTGAAAAAAAAATAGGTTGGTAAAAATAAAAATTACCTAACAACTAATAACTTATAATAGCTCCTCAGTCGTAACTGCCACTTCAGATTTTGTTAGAGAAACTGGTAACATTACAACCAAAAGCAAGGAGATGTGGACGTGCACTGTATATTTAGAACGCTCTGGGTGAAATGTTCACTCCAGCAGCACACAGACTATAGGATGATGGGTTTTGAGACATGCTATCCCCAAAATATGGCACTCCTTGGCATGATGAGTATTTCAAGCAGGAGGAATTTAAGAAAGGGCATGTGCATCTTGGACTATCTGATCTTCCCTTATGTGAAGGAAGGGGCATCCTTATTTCAGAGGACAAAAGGATACACAAGCACAGGAATCTAAATCTTCACCTAAGTTTCTCCCAGTTGATTACACTTAGCTCATAGCCTTTACCCCATAGTATCTTTCCATGAATGCTCTTCATCAAACATTGCATAAAAAGGCTTAGGATTAATTGTTTCTTTATTAACTGGTTTTTATGTCCTTATTAAGGCTCCAGTGTCATGTAAGACTTATATTAAATAATTTTGTATGCTTTCTCCTTCAATCTGCTTTGTTAGTTTAATCTTCAGACCCAGCCAGGAACCATGAAGAAAATGGTTCACCCATTCACAGGTGTATAGGATTTTAAGAGAATAAATTAAGTAGCTGTAATAGATGGAACAAACTGATAGCAAGAATTGGTGCAGCCCAGTTGGAGGGCAATGAGATGACATCTATTAAAAAGAAAAATAGCCTGGAGGACATTGAGAGAAGGAAGGGAAAAATGAAGGCAGGGAATCAGAGTGGAAACAAACCATGAGAGACTATGAACTACAGGAAACAAACTGAGGGTTTCAGAGGGGAGAGAGGTGGGCAGTTGGGTTAGCCCGGTGATGGCTGTTAAGGAGGGCATATATTACATGGAGCACCGGGTGTTATATGCCAACAATGAATCATGAAACACTACATCAAAAACTAATGACGTACTGTATGGTGACTAGCATAGCATAATAAAAAAGAAAATAGCACAGATTACAAAAATTAAGCCTACTTCTCAGCATTTATGCTAGAGAGACTCTCATCAGCATGTATGTGAAAACCTATCCAGGGATGTTTACTTCAATGTTGGTTTTAATAGCAAATAAATGGAAACAATTTAAGCATCAATCCAAAAAATATATAGTTATACAGACCATGGGTAACCATGCCAGTTAAAAATAATATCTCTATGTGCTAATATGGATAGGATCTCAATATGTGTTTCTGAGTGAAAAATTACAGAAAAAAGTTTACGATTGGATACTACTTAGGCTAAAAACCGAATGGTTTAGATTTCTAGATACAGTGATACATACATACACATTACATAAATAGAATAGGGTTCAGAAGTAAAAATTAACTAATGTCTATGCTAACCTCAAGATAAAGGCTGTAATAAGAGGTGAAAGAGGTCAGGAGAGACTATTGCCTTATCTGCAATTTTTGATGAGATATATATAATTTTAATGACTTTTAAAATTCTTATTAGAACTGTTTTTTATGTAGGGTCTTAACCAACTAAGGCACTTGGTCTTCATACATAAGGCAAAAAATAACAGTTTCTACGGAAAGATTCTGACAATCCTATAATTGAAAAATATATTATGCTTATAAGTACCATTAAGTTATAGTAATCTATATTTTGGACAGCTTTAATTTTAAAAGATTTTTCTTTTTATCCATTACTAGAAATTATCCTAGACTGAAGTCAATTAAAATACAGATGCTTCATTCTTCTGACTCATTAGATAAGCCTTTATTAGCCACCATATTGGAAGCCCTGCACAACTTTTAAAAAGAGTCGGGGGGAAAGAATGCTTGGGGCACTTCTCTGTGCCTTTAAAGAGATACATGAAGTGGGTGGGATCCTGGTAAGAGTTGAAACAGAATTGTGGAATAGGTCTGTAAAATATGGTTACCTCATTTTGTCTGAAAAGAACCACCAGACTTTCAGATATTCATATTAAATAGTTAATATAAAACTACATCCAAAGCCAAATAAAAATCATGCTGGGTAATCTACACCTTGCTTACCACTATACAGTAAGTAGTAATACTTACTACTATATACTACACCTTGCTTACTTCTATATAATTAAAATCAGAACTCTAAAGTGAAAAATTATAATTCTACCATGAATTAAAATCTGAAAAATGATCACTTCCTTTAAAAATGTATCTTACATCTGTAAATAATACCATCTAATGATTCCAAAGTCATCTTGGCTATTTCTGTTTTTTATTGAGTGTTTCAACTAAGTCGATCTTTTGATTTGTGACCAAAGGCAGTTTTCCTTCAGGAAATACAGATCCAATTAATAATCAGTAAGTGAGAAAGAGCTCACACACAGAAGAAATGTTTCAACCATGGGTATTTCAACCACAAGTGAAGAAGTAGTGAAAACCTCATTTTTTAAGATTCTCAAGGAAATATGAGAATTTAAATTCCAAGTTATATGCAAAAGACTCTCCCTTCTAAAACTATAGTTCAGGATCTTGCTGATATTTGTATTATTCAGTGATATTATATTACTCCCTGAAAGAGCAAAATCATTTATGTTTTTTGATTTCAGGAACCAAACAACTTATAAATATTGCTTATAATCAAGTGATTACTTTTTATATCTAAAAATCCAAGGTAAAACTTTCCAGAGAAATACTCAACTAGCACATTTAGATTTTGGTTCTTTGCTATCTTGTTTTTCAAAAAAAAGAGTAACAAGAACAAAAAAAAAAAAAATAGAAATCTAAGAGGAAATGGAGAAAGCAAGAATATAATAAGAAAAACAGGAATATAGTAATTTTTGAATGATGGTTTCAAGAACAAGAGCAACCGCAAACATTATTTAAAGCTTACTGCATACCAAGCACATTCATTTGTTCTAACCCTGTGAAAAGATGCTATTTTCTTCCTCATGTTAAAGCAAAAAAAAGAGAAGCTTCAGAGGTGAAGTAATAGGTTAAAGGTCATGTATCTCATAAACAAAATACGTAACCAGAGCCATTAATGATTAGGCTACACTGCATTGCTAGAATAAAATAAAAAGATAACTGGTCTTTAGCAGATGCTGCAGACCAGAGCTGTCTGGTACAACAATATTCAGTGCAGTCCTAAATTAAGAAGGCTGAGGACATTGTCACTTTATAGACACTACACCAGCTTTTACTATTGTATTATAAATCTTACCCTTCACTGAATCTTCAAATAATGTCAGGAAATTGTTATTGATTTATATCATTGACTGATAAAGAATGAACACGGTATCAATCATTGTGGAAAATTTCACAAAAGGGTCATTTTAAAATGAAGTCTAAAATATGACACAATTATGTATTAATAGGAAACCTGAAAAAAGTACATCAGCTGGAAATCAATGGACAGTATTCAGAAAGAGAGCCACCTTTAGATATTAAAACTAAGAAGAGCAGTTAGAGGAAAAAGAAATTGTAAAGGAGTATATTTCTGTAAAATTCAATATATCCAATGAGCAGGCCAAGTTAAAACAGACTGAAAATAATACTATTAACTACTTGATTTATATTCTTATATATATTCTTATATATTTAATATGTATATGTATAATCTTATATATATGTATAACAAACCATATAGGAAATGGAGACACTATAGAAATGATGTTAATTTACTGTTCTTATGGAATGAAGAGTAAGCCTTATCCTTTTCCACCAGGGAGAACAAAAGCCCTAACTACCTAAGGGTATTTATTTCCTTAGAAACTCAAAGTAATTTGTACTCTGTTGGGAGGTCTACAAGAGACATCAAAAGGACAATACTCCATTAAGAGTACATGGCTAGAAGGGGACACAGAGGTCATACAGGTTGATGCCTTTCTCCTTTTCAGTGTTTGGATTGGACTACACTGTATAAATACATTCAAAGTTTAGTATTAGTGAAGGATTTTCAGGTGATGACTCAGGTCACTCTTAAAGAATTCAGTCTACTCAAGTCCCAAAGAAGTCCATTCCCAAGAACGTAAACTTTAAATATCTGATATTTTAAAAAGCTAAAGTGACTATAGAGTATCTTTTGCAATTGTTGTTGCTAAAAAAATGAAGTAGAAGTGCACCTAGCTAGAATCCTCCTGCATAACTCCATGTTTCTCAATATACATTTACAGAAATCAGGTTAAAGCCTATGTAAGATCTGCAATTTTTTTTCCAGCAGAAGCCATGAAAAGGAATAGAAATGGATGCAAACAGAACAAAAGTTGTAGCTTCATATGCAAACAGGTATTAATGTTATAAGCAATCAGAATGCTCACAGTTCATTCTGATGTATAAATACAAAGATATTTGCCTCTGCATTTTCTACTTGTTTGAAATATTTAATATATATGTAGTAATAATGTATTAAATACTACCACGCATGCATATCTATGTGCGGCCGCGTATATTTATGTATCGTGTCTATGTGTGTGCCTGCATAAATTCTGGACTGATTCACACCAGAATGTGAACACGGGACTGCAATCCCTTCCCGAAGTCTTTGGGGCCAGCTGGGTTTTGAAATTTGATCAGTTCAGAGTTGAGAATGTTCATCTAACACTTACCGTGTATATTACAGGATACCCTCAGGGAGACCGGGAGCAGCTCTATCTAACCCAACATCTCACTAAACAAGCTGCCTGAAGACCTCACACAGGTTCAGATGAGGTTAAGTTTTGCCTCCAAATTGTTTTTTAAAAGCTTACCATCCACCAATTTTTAACTTTCCAAATTGTTGGTGAGAGACTGTAGACGTACAATGGGCTTCTTGATGACGAAATCTGAGGGGATTCTTATTCTTTTTTTACTTACCTGCAGTTTCTAAAACAAATACACTAGAGCCAAGTAACGGAATTAAGGGGGGACAGAGGCAGAGACTAAAAGCTTCTCCGGGGCAAAAGAAGACCTAGCAAGAACCCAGAACCATTTGCTTCCCTCAAAGGCTATCACAATTAAGCTGGGGCTGATTGGGGCAGATCAAGGGCCCCAACTGGGGAGACAGAAAAGCCAACACGTGGAGCGGAGACACCACAGACAGGAATGAAGACCCAGCAGAGCAGGGCTGCTTTAGAAAAACATCACGGATCCACTGCTGTCCAATTATAAAATCCTATCAAACCACCAGTCACCCTAAAAACCAGTTAATATGCCCAGATAATAAAGAGCAGGCTCACTTTGCACAGCAAAGCAGAGCAAAACACAAACCAGAAGCCCAAGGGAAGAAATGCTAAAGGGAAAAGAAAAGGACGCTGGGCTGCATCTCGTTCAGTAACAGTGATGGGTTGACGAGGGCCTGCAGGCCCAGGAAGGAATGGCATGCATTTCAACTCAAAACATTTCTCAAATAACTGGTTCTAACAAGAAGATATTCTGGCTTGGTTTTGTTTTTCAGTAAGACTTTTAGAGCAATTTTAGGTTCGCTGCAAAACTGAGGAGGAGGTGTAGAGTTTTGTCCTGTACCTTCTGTCCCCTCATATGCACAGCTGCCCCATTATCAACATCCCCCAAGGTGCCTGGGTGGCTCCCCTGGTTGAGCATCTAACTCTTGATTTCGGCTCTGCTCATGATCTCAGGGTCAGGAGATCAAGCCCCCCATCAGGCTGCGCCTACTGAGGATTCTGTCTCTCTCTCCCTGCGCCCTCCCCCAATCTCTGAGAAAAACAAAAAATAAACAATCGCCCACCACAGGGGGACATGTGTGATAAATGATGAACCTCATAATCACCCAAAGTCCACCGTCCACATTCTGGTCCATTCTTGATGTTGTACCTTCTGTGCACTTGGGCCAACGTATAACATTTATCCATCATCATATTATCATACGGAGTATTTTCACTGCCCTAAAAGTCCTCTCTGCTCTATCTCTTCATCCCTCCTCTCTCCCTGCACCCCCAGCCCTTGGAAGCCACTGATCTTTTTATGGTCTCCCTAGTTTTGCCTTTTCCGGAATGTCATATAGTTTGATTCAGAGAGAAAGTAGCCTCTTCAGGTTGGCAGCTTTCACTCAGTAACAGGGACCTGAGGATCCCCCATGTCTTTTCATGACCTGATAGCTCATTTCTTTTTAGCCCTGAATGATAACCCATTGTTTGGATGGAACACAGTGTATTTATCCATTCACCTACTGAAGAACATCTTGGGATGTTTCTAAGTTTGGACAATCATAAGGAAATCATAAATCATTATTCACATGCGGGTTTTTGTGTGGAGAAGGACGTTCTGTTTAATTCCCGATCGTGTGAATTAACAATGGGCTCTGAAAGATCTTCGGGGTAGGTTTCATTCTAACAAAAGCAAACCTAATGAAAATAATGTTATACAGAATATAAATAAATGAAACAAGGGATCAGACTGTTCTGATTTTGTCTGTCCTGTCACATGTAACGGAGACTGGCACTTACGTGATCCCATGATAGCCCTTTACGGCTTTCCTATTAAGAGTTATTAGATTCACAGAACTTTTGTCCATTAGATATGGGAGTAGTCATAAATGTGATCCCGGAGAATCAGAGAGTTTAGAGACCTGAGTGACACAGCTTCTAATCACTGAGCCTAGAATTCCAGTCAAGAGGAGACTCCTTTTCAAAGTAAAGAAAACTAATATTTACCGAGTGTCTACTATTCCCAGACAATGTCCAGTTGATAATCACAGCAATATTAAGAGCTAACTTTGTGTGTTTACTCTATGCCTTAGTATCTTCTATAATGCTTTACATACATAAATCTTTGAATCCCCACAACAGTTCTAGAAAGAAGAGAACACTGACAGCAGTCCATATTTATTCCCTACCCCTCCTACTGCCATGGGCAGGAAGGTCCCCCACAGTAACACTGCTGTAACTGACCTCTTACTCTCTCCCAGGGACAGGAGGATTTAAACGATTAGTGATGTCAGAAGAATAAGCTGGATGCGCTAAACTCATGCTGTTTGTCTCTCCTTCAACTCCCACTCTTGGGCACATGCACTCTGATGTTAGTTAGGTCTGGCTAACAGTCATAGATTTCCCCCAACGTGTGAGTCCTGGATTTCTCTGGCACAGTTCACTGTTCTCTGGGTGAATCTGTTTATTCTGAGGTTAAATGTTAAACATATGGCTGAAGATTCTAAAAGCATCTTTTCTAAAATATTTTCCTGTTGACTTCTATATTTACCTTAACTTTTTCAGAGATGAGGACCAAGGAGGTACTGTATTTATGGGGGGCTCCTAACACCCAACAATGACCCTCACCTCCTAGTTAACAGAAGAAGAAACAAGTGCAGAGGGAGTAAGCAACCCATGATTATGTGGGCTTGAACCCCAACTCCAGAGCCCATGTTCGTGGCCACCATTTTAGCTTTATCTTTAATACTCAGACTCCCCTCAAGTATTGCTTTTATTATCTCTGTGGTTTTCAAAAGAGAGGGAAATGTGAAGCTCAAAGATCTAATTTGGAGTCACTTAGCAACCTGTGAGCTGAGCAGAGATCAGAACTCAGACCACCTAACTCCAAGGGCTGTGTGTTTTCTGCTATATGCCATCATCCAATCTAGTTTCTAAAATCACTCTTTTCAAATGTCATCCAGAAAGAAGCCATACCAAGGGGGGTGGAAGTTTGGGCACCAATTTGATTACCTACAGTTGCCTTCTTTTATTATGAGCCAAGAAAATGACATAAAAGATTGATAAAAAATCTCAATATTAATGGGTGGCAGAAAATAAGGCATCGGAATTAAAATGTGAGCATAGTGCAAGCCAGGTTTTTTCACCACATCATATAATCTGCCATCCTCACTTAAAAAATAAGTATTTTCCTATTAAATTGCTTTTCTCTCTGCCATTCTATTCAATTTTGTTTTCTCTCCCTCCTATTTAATTCTTATCCCCAATTTTGCTAAGTGTTCACACAACAGTCTTGAGCACTCAATTTAACATCAGTACTCATCCTTGATTGTGAATGTGCTTGTTTTTTCAATATCTGATAAATCTATGGGCTAGATGTGTTATATGTGTGTCACAGTATTCTCTGAGAAAAAAGTAGTATTAAATTAGCATCTTCTGCTGAGTTGTATTAATTTCCTATGTGCTTGCTTACCTGAAAAGGTAGAGTAGATTCTCCGGCCTTCACAAAGAGATTGATTTTTGCTTGTGTCCACTGAGATTTGGAGATTCCAATTAGATCCCCTTGCTTTTGCAAATCCCCATCCAGTGATGTTCTTGTAAAAACCGAGAGACGTGAATGCCAGGACAAACGATACCAAAATCGCACCTGTTAGAAATGTTTTTGAATGACATGAATATTCCATTTACCCGTCTCCAACAGCTGTTCTATAATTAAAAATACCACAAATCATTCTGCTGTTAAATATAATCCCAATTCTCCTTTCCTCCCAATACGCCAGCCAGAATATCCTAAGTATGTCTTCTGCCTGCCTTTGCATTCTACCCTCAAGAAAAGACTCAGGACACTCCACTAACTGGTATTTTTAACACATGCCATCAAGAGGTTAAAGAAATGGGACATTAACACACCACCAAGACAGGTTTGAGGACATGTATTTGTCCACACCATCATGGGTGGTACCACTCTGCTTCCATAGAAATTTCTAAGGTCTTTCCTTCTACGGAAGGACATTTCTTTTTTGCTTCTTATAAATCTGGGGAGTTATATATTCTTAGTGTACAAAATCAGGTTTTACTTACACATTCTTCTTGATGTCTTGAACACCAAGCCAAAAAGAAAAAAAAAAAAATGTTTTCCTGAAAAATTTTCTCAGCTAAAAGAAAACTGTAATGAGTACTTTTCATTAATTCCTTCTCATGGGGACACTATCAAAGAACTTGGGAGCTCATATAAAACTGTTGGTTCATAATTTAATTAAGAAAACCTCCTTTTTGGGGGGTGATCACTTCACCTCCTAGTCATTATCAGAGATGACAATCTAAGGGTTTGAGCATTTAACTAGGTAGTAAAAAAAATGTAAAGAATTATTGTAAGAGCTAACAGCAACAGCTACAACATGAAATCCAGGACTCTCATTTTTTCAAGTAATATTTACTGAGCATTCACTAAGTAACAGGTACTGTGTGAGGCAGGGTTTAATTTCCACAGCAGCTGGACGATTCACTCTATAAAATATGTCCACAAAACTTCCATAAAAACAAGTCCAGACACACAGCAATTCTTTTTCTTCTCATTATGTCTTTGAAAATTGCAGCATTTGGACTCTCTAAGAAAACCCAACATTCAGAGATGAGGCCTCTCAGAAGTAAAATTTTTTTCCTGGGATTCAAAGTGACTCCTTTTCACCTGCACTGTATTTTAGATTCTTGGTTCTTTTTTCCTTCACCACTATGGTTTTATTTTGTTACACGGACAGATATTAGTGTATGTACAGTCTCCCCATTTATTTTATGTTTGGTACCAATTCCGGTGGAAATTCAAGTCGAAAAAACTTTTTTTAAAGATCTGCACTGCAAAGGAAACAGTCAACAAAACAAAGAGGCAACCCAAGGAATGGGAGAAGATATTCGCAAATGACACCACAGACAAAGGGCTGAGATCCAGTATCTATAAAGAACTTCTCCAACTCAAAAAACAGGTAATCATGTCAAAAAATGGACAGAAGACATGAAGAGACACTTCTCCAATGAATGGATACCAGACACATGAAAATGGCTACCAGACACATGAAAGAATGTTCATCATTACTAGCCATCAGGGAAATTCAAATCAAAACCACATTGAGATACCACCTCACACCAGTTAGAATGGTCGAAATTAACAGGACAGAATACAACAAATGTTGGAGAGGATGTGGAGATAGGGGAAATCTCTTAAACGGTTGGTGGGAATGTAAGTTGGTGCAGCCACTTTGGAAAATAGTGTGGAGGTTCCTCAAAAAATTAAAAATAGAGCTACCTTATGACCAGGCAATTGTACTACTCAGTATTTACCCCGAAGATACAGATGTAATGAAAAGAAGGGCCATATGTACCCCAATATTCATAGCAGCAATGTTCACAATCGCCAAACTGTGAAAAGAGCCAAGATGCCCCTTAACAGATGAATGGATAAAGAAAATGTGGTCCATATATATATATATATATATATATATATATATACAATGGAATATTCCTCAGCCACTAGAAAGGATGAATACCCAACTTTTGCATCAACATGGATGGGACTGGAGAGGATTATGCTAAGTAAAATAAGTCAAGCAGAGAAAGTCAATTATCATATGGTTTCACTTACTTGCGGAACATAAGGAATAAAATGGAGGACATTAAGAGAAGGAAAGGAAAAGTGAATTGGGGGAAATCGGAGGGGGAGATGAACCATGAGAGACTGTAGACTCCCAGAAACAAACTGAGGGTTTTAGAGGGGAAGGAGGTGGGGGGATGGGTTAGCCCAGCGGCAGGTATTAAGCAGGGCAGATATTACATGGAGCACTGGGTACTGTACAGAAACCATGAATCGTGAAATACCGTATGATGTATTGCATGGTGACTAACATAACACAATACAAAATTAAATAAATAAATAAAATGAATGAATGAATGATTTGAGAGAGAGTGAGAGAGTACAAGCAGGAGGAGAGGCAGAGAGAAAGGGAGAGGATATCACATAGACTCGCCACTGAGCATGGAGCCCAACAAAGGGCTCGATTTCGCAACCCTGAGATCATGACCTGAGCCAGAATCAAGAGTCAGATACTTAACCGACTGAGCCACCCAGGCACCTGGGAAGTCAAATAATTTTTTAGATGCACTTTAAAAAGTTGCTTAGCTTAAAACGGCACATCCTCTGTTCCAACGTGGTACATCTGGATTTAATGTGGCAGTATTTAACTGCCACCACTTCATCCAAAAAAAATTCTGTCTGCTTCATTTTAGACTTTACTACCTTGCTCCCTTAAACTCAGATAAGCAAGACAGGTAATTGAGGAATGAAAAGTCAAATGGAAGTGTTTGATTAGATCCTATGGGAAGGGATTATTTAGGTTCCTCAACTAGAATTAAATTTTAGATCCCTGCTAGAGTTTCAGCACGTTCCAAGCTTATAATTATGCAAACCAGAGCTTTAACCTTAGTAGTACAAGAGAAACACAAGCCCCGTCAGAATACCAAGCTGTCAAACTGTCATTCAGTACATCACCAGTGTTAATGTATTTTAATAGTGTATTAAGAGTAAATGCCAATGGGATCCGTATTTAATAGGATAGAGCTTAAGATTCATATTTAATTTACTACTTTAGCAGAGTTGGCATCGTAGACCATTAAGGAGAACTCTTTAGCTTATTATAGACAAACCCTACATAGCTGTTTTCAAATTTAATATTGGCAAGGGTGAAGTCACTGAACAAAGTCACTATTATAGCTGTGTATTATTATATTCATTAGGGCCGTGGTTTCAGACAGACCCTTGTCAAATGTGCAACCTCTGCACCTCTCAATCGGCTGCACACCAGCAGAACATGAGAACACGAAGCCATGAATCCAAACTCACGAGGTGTGTTGTAATTCCTCACAGACTCTATCAAAGCAGTTTGCGTTTAATAGGTTTTCAGTTAATAGGTACTTTTTTTTTAAGGATTTTATTTACGTATGTGAGAGAGAGAGAGATCACAAGCAGGGGGAGTGGCAGGGGGAAAGGGAGCAGCAGGTTTGCAGCTGAGCAGGGAGCCCAATGGGGGGCTGGCGCCCAATGCGGGGCTTGATCCCAGGACCCCATGATTATGACCTGAGCCAGAGGCAGACGCTTAACCAATCGAGCCACTCAGGTGCCCCAAGAGGTATTTTTTTTAAAGATGAAGAAGGAAAGGATGAGCGGAACTACTGGCATTAGCATTTACAGGAAATACCTGTAAACTTTCCCAGAGAGCATGAAGGAAGCGGCTCCGTGTCAGAAAAGGTACAAAGTATTAGGTGTCTTTAGGGACTCCGGAGTTTTAGGGGGGAAAATGAAAAGAAAAGGGAACAATTAATTATAATGTGTATAGTGGTGAAGGTATAATAATTGCGTGGGTATTTACATATAAATTAATTAAAATGAAACCAAATGAAAATTCCAGTTCCTCAATACTCATTACATGTTAAATGCTCAAAAGCTATATGCAGTTAGCGACTACCATATTGGACATAGCAGAGAAAATTTTCCATTATCAAATTCTATTAAACAGAACTATAAAACAGGTATGTTAAAATTACACCATCCATTTAAAATGTATTTACCACTTACCATGTGAAAAGGAAATTATTTTTGTGATTCATGCCTGATTCACTAAAAAGTAGCCAGATCAATGTCAATATTAAAGGCTTGATTTTATTTCTCTTGGTTTTTCACTAAGGCACGTTTTATATAGACACTGAACTGTTGTATTAAAACAATTTCATGTGGTTAGAAAAGCTTCCCACAAAGCAGTTACTTTAATTGCAAATTGGAGAGGAAAAAAATATTGGTTTAAACTGACTGCATTATTTTTAATTTTTTTTATTATTACCTAATAATAAATATTATTTTTTTAAACACCCAATCAGGGCTCTAGGTGGCTCAGTCAGTTAAGCATCTGCCTTCAGCTCAGGTCATGATCCCAGGGGCCTGCATCGGGCTCCTTGGTCAGTAGGGAGTCGGCTTCTCCCTCTGTGCTCTCCCTCAATCTCTCAAATACATAAAATCTTTAAAAAATAAAATACCCAATCATTCATTTTTACTACAGAAGGAAAGGACAGCTTTTCAGGTGCTATACTAACAGTTCTGAGTACAGGTGAATGGTCAGGAAAGCGTGAGGGCCCTGGTCACACGACCTGCCCTTCTGTTCCTACAGCCCTGTGACGTGGCCCAGGGGAGCGAGGGGCCAGGTCTACAAAGGAGTAATTAGGCTCTCCAATACTTCACTCTGTGAGTGACCTTCCGGGGCATTACTTACAAGTTGAAAATAGTTTCTTCCTATTCCTGTTTTTATTATTTTTTTTATTTATTTATTATTTATTTTTTTATTCCAGCTGCAACTCTACTCTTCAAAGGCTCTGCTTCTTCCCTCAACTTTCCTACGGTCTTTTTTCCAACTGCTCCCCTATTTCAGAACTCCTTGGCCAGGTATCCAAGCTCTTTCTCAGCTGTATTCCAAATGCTCAGCTACTTCTGCCTTCTCTGCCTCACAGAGGACCCTGTCTAGTATGTGCAACACCTGTTTTATCTTCAAGATCTAGAATAAAAATAGTAAAAAGAAAGAAAGAAAGAAAGAAAGAAAGAAAGAAAGAAAGAAAGAAAGAAGAGAGAGAGAGAGAAAGAAAGAAAGAAAGAAAGAAAGAAAGAAAGAAAGAAAGAAAGAAAGAAAGAAAGAAAGAGAGAAAGAGAGAAAGAGAGAAAGAGAGAAAGAGAGAGAGGGAGAAAGAGAGAGAGGGAGAGAAAGAAAGGAAGAAGGAAAGGAAGAAAGAAAGGAAAGAAGGGAAGGGAAGAGAAATAAAAGATGTTATATACAGAG
>CM053611.1:14107416-14129357 GCA_028646535.1 Procyon lotor
AAAGAAAAAGAAAGAAAGAAAGAAAGAAAGAAAGAAAGAAAGAAAGAAAGAAAGAAAGAAAGAAAGAAAGAAAGAAAGAAAGAAAGAAAGAGAAAGAGAGAAAGAGAGAAAGAGAGAGAGGGAGAGAAAGAAAGGAAGAAGGAAAGGAAGAAAGAAAGGAAAGAAGGGAAGGGAAGAGAAATAAAAGATGTTATATACAGAGCTCCTCAAAATTCAGCTGGGACTAAGTCCATGATGAGCGGCAGATCCTTCATCTCACACACACACACACACACACACACACACACACACACACACACGCCCTTCACATTATCATAGTGATTTTTCTAACTCCTAGTCATAATTATGTTTTTGCCTATGTATTCTTTATCTGAATAAGCTTAATTAGAAGTTTAGAATCTTCAGCAAAATATGTTGTTTTCATTTAAATGATTGGTCTCCATGTGTTTTGCTCAAGCACAGATGGAGAGAATACCTGCTCAGCCTTTCCTCCGTACACGGCTGCTTCCTCGAGAATCCATCCCCTACTGTAATGTACATGCTTGGATTAAACAAAACAATCAGAGAACAAAGTGGGACTGCACCAATCCAAGCCCCACTCCTTTTTTTTTTTTTTTTTTTCTAAATTTCTCATTGACATGAGTTCACTTGGGGAATATTATAAGACGTGACCTTTCAAAGCTCGTTGAGGCAATTTTTGCAAGTGGATTATTACCGTTATGCTGTACTCACCCTCTCGGAGCACTGTAACACTGAACTGCTGTCAGACGCCCAAAAATCGACATTTCATTAGGGCAAGCACGTACTTAGGCTGTCCCTATTGTATTCTCAGCATCGCTGGCTGTGATCAGCACAGAGCAAGTAAGCAGTATGTGTGTACGGAATCAGGGTAAGAATGTTTACACTGTTATCACTGTATGCACTCAGGAAAGAATTTTCCAAAGAACTATTTTTGCTTTGTTTTGGTATTTTTACTGCCTTGAATCTAAACCAAATGATGACTCATCTGTCTCTACTGTTTGTTGGAAAACTTAGTTCAAATGTGTAGCCTGGCTCTAATAAGCTTTATTTGTGGAACCAACCCATCTCTTGCTTCATCTACCTTTTCCCTGATAACCTCATTCACTTTTTAAAAAATGGTAATGATTTTTTTTTTAAATTAAAGAATATTAAAACAAGTGCAAAACAAGTTGGGGAGGTGTTTTTAAAGTAGACAAGTATGCAAACCAGCTTTGAAAGCAAAGCAGGAGCTTTGTAGGATCAATCTTCCTGTCTTCAATTAATTGGGAAGTGCTGAAAGTAATTTTGTACAGTAACTCAAATAGGAGAACTCAGAAAGTATTAATACCTACCATAAATCTCCTTCATATTTGATATTTCCTAGTTAATTCAAAACAGTAACAGCATTTCAACACAGGTAAGAAATAGTAGCTTCTGGCTCCCATGTGTTCTGTTTGTCCTATCTCCTGGCTATTTCATGGAAAAATGCCAAGTTTCCAATAGTGACTGAAGGGACTTTTGAAGTCTTTAAGGTCCGCATCTTAAGCAAGACGTGGGTGTCGGAAAATTTGTGTACTGATGCCATGAGCTGCCGTAGTTCATGCAAAATGACTCTACGAGCCTATTGTTAGAAAAGGAGACTCAAAAGAAAGCTGCATGGTTTTAAGGTCCTTTCAAAAAAAGGTCGTGAACTGCATTAGCTTCATAGGATTATGTAGGGAAAAAATTTAATTTCATAAAATGAGGACTTTAATCATATCAAAGCACTCAACTTCGGTCATGTCCTTAACTTCACCATTCTATAATGACTAACATCTGCTATTCCATGAATGTAACTATTATCAATATGTTCCAATTAGGAAGATGGGCTGGATTTCTGATTACTCAAGAAGATGAGAATTTGGTTTGTTTGCTTCTTCTGTAACTTTTACGAAAGAAAGTATCCTACAGGACCACAGACTCGTGAAAAAGTAATACTGTATTCTTAGAATACTCCTTTGGGCAAGACCATTAAGCTATGTGTATCTCAGACGACAGACAACCTTCTCTAGCTGTCTACTTGCACTTCCTAGACCAAAAAGTATTATCAAGTAACCCAAATATCCATCCTTCTAACTCAAAAGTACTAACATTCAAGCAGATACAGACAAAGGGGGGAAAAAACACCTATTCTGGCAGTCGGGAATGGCTCCCTGAAACACTCTTACTTTTCTAAAGGGCCAGACAAACCACTAACTCAGCATTTGAGGCCTTGGGAGATTGAGCACGGGTTCTGAGAAATCAATCAGCAAGTGTCTAAACCGCCCATGGTTTTCACTGAGGCCCCACAAGAGCTAAGCTCCAAGTTTAAACAACAATAGAGAAAAATGCTCCCAAGTGGAAACTTGGGAAATCTGTTGAAACATAATCCCAAGGACCACAAATTAATGGCCACCAGTACACATCAATGGAAAACGTGGATAATCTTTAAGAAGAAAAAAGTGTGTATGATTTCTCATTGGATCTCAGGAATTTCGAATAAGCTCTTAATGTTTGCTTTCAGATTTCTGCAGAACAAGTAGAATTGATAAATTTTATTGTTTTGTACCCAATGCCTTATGTATGTAGCAATGGTGATCACATCTCTTCCGTGTATGACCTTGAATTAAGGCTAAGTAAGCTTGTAAAGTACTTTTACAGAGCGAGTAAATGCCTCAGGCATTCTCAAAAAAAATCTATATCTATCACACAGGATTTAATTGAAATAAAGCAAAGGTGAGCAAGTGTAAGTGCATCTGGGCAAAGTGGAAGTGGAGTCCAGGCAGTTATTTTACATATAATCCCCAGAGAAATGGGCAGGAAACAACAAGGGAAAAAAATGAGAGAGAGGACAATCCATTAAGAGATCTGAGCACTCCCATTCAGATTTATATCAAGCTGAACATATAATTAGATTTATTTCTCTGAACAATACGTAATTTGTCAGCAGGAATGCCTGAATAAACTGCTGTACCCCCACATTTACAGATGATGAATTTAGTGTGCAGCAGTATCGATCTGCATAGTCTTCTGATAACCAAAAAAATTAAATAAACTGCACTCCTGAGGGCTTGGAGGCTTGCTAGAATGCCCAAAAGGAAGGAAAACATGGCAAGCTGAATATAAACATCTAAATGTAAGTGTTAGTTCTATGAAAAATAAAGGAATTTTGTTTGGTGACCACCTACTAAGTGCCAGATACTTTGTCAGATACTTAATGATATTTTAATCCTGACAACCATGTGAAAAAGGGACTCTAATATTACACTTCCAGTGTAGACACGGAGTCTCAAAGACAGTATACACAGTCTGTGGCAGAACTGAGCTCTGAACCAGGCCTGTCTGACTCCAAAGTCCTTCTCGGCTTTCTTCCCTATCGTGCTGTTGAAATGGACTGAGTGTGGATCGCTTGCTCTATGTTTACTCGGCACCACAAAGACTAGCGGAAGAAATAAAATTTCAGAAAATGTCATTATTTTTTCTGCACACAGTACTCTCTCTCTACGCACCCTTTCATCTTCCTTTCAGCAAGCACTTGTTTGGCTTATTTTATTTCACTCAATTAACACTGTTGGCCAAAACAATCAGCAGTTTTGGCAACTTGTATCCACAGCTTTGGATTGCTGGAAGGACTATGTGGAAAGAATACAAAATGACAGGAATATTAATAGGCCACACAAAAGAACTGTTTTAAGTTACAGGCTGCAAATGGTCTTTTAGAAGGACCTCACATTTCATGTTGAAATAGTCCATATAAATCTCTCAGCTCATCACAAAAATGGCAGTAAAATACAGCAGGCATTTACTGGCACAAGTAACCCACGCCTAACAGTTTACAACCACAGAATGGCCGACAAAGTTCCGAAAACTGGTTACCTGACATGGGGTAGAGGCAGTGAGTGTTTTTGTAAGAACAGGACTTCCAAGCTTGGCCACTCCTGGAGATTGATGGGATCTGAAATAAATGAATGAGCCTACCAAAAAAAAAAAAAAAAAAATTGTGAAAGTCACACGGATACAAATTCTACTGTTGTACATTTAGCAGTTCTTTGCTCTAACACCTTATCTTTGCAGATAATCAACTGTCAACCACATCAAGAAAATTACATGTTTTACTTATTTACCGTTTAGCTCTGTAAATGACCAAGTTTTTTCATATGGATAACATTAAATATCTAAAATAAAATCCAAGGGCACCTGGGTGGCTCAGTGGGTTAAAGCCTCTGACTTCAGCTCAGGTCATGATCTCAGTGTCCTGGGATCAAGCCCCGCATCAGGCTCTCTGCTCAGCAGGGAGCCTGCTTCCCCCTCTCCCTCTGCCTGCCTCTCTGCCTACTTGTGATCTCTATCAAATTAATAAATAAAATCTTTAAATAATTAATTTAATCCAATGGATAAAAACAAACTCTTGATCTAAATCCCCTAAACAAACATTTTTATTGTCTTAACTCGTGTCATAGAGTCTGTAATCAAATTAAACAAAGCTTCTAAGCTTACAATTAGATACTCAACAGGCCCTTATGAAATTTTCATGAGAGCATTATTTTTAAGTTTCTTCACAGAGGACTAAAAGACGCGAGCCTATGGAATGAGTTGAGTTTCTCCTGGGGCTTACATGTTTGACATTGTTGTCCGTGCTAGTGAGGATGAAAGCTTAATTAAAGATCTAATCTGAGCGTTAACAAAATAACTGCTTTTAGATTTCAACTCAGTGGATGCACTGAAGGCAAATGTACAGGGGGGATAACATCTCTTAGGAGCTCAAAAGATCACACATTCTGAACTGCTGTCAAGGGTAGCTTCATTGAATACTGAAAATTTACAAGGAAGGCTATGTGGAACAATGTCAAGGTCTGATCCTGCCCTTTGATAATCACGAAGTGATGGGCAACTTGGAAAGCGGACACTTTTGGCTGAAAAATACCATATTCTGAAGGTGATTTTCCTAGATACCGGTCAATGCTGACTGCATAGATGGGATTTCAGAATTAAAATGTATTGTTTTATAGCTACCACCATGTGTTTAACTGAACAACCAAGGTTGCAAATCAGCAGTATCATCTCTGAATGAGAAAAATAGAAGCAGTTTATGTGGACTTCCTTTTTAAGTAGGCTCCACACCCAATGTAGGGCTTGAACTCATAACGCTGAGACCAAGAGTCTCATGCTCTACTGACTGGAACCAGCCAGGCACCTCTCTATGGGCTTTAACATCCCAAAACCAACATGGAAAAATAAAAGCTATTTTTCCCTAACTTCGAACCAAGAGTGAAAGAAACTACGTAAGCTCATTAAATTCTGTTTCACCTATAGAAGAACAGCATAGGAAAAGAGGATTGTGAAAAAATTATTCCAGCTTCAAAATCCTTAGGTTCAACTAAAATTCAATTGAATACTTTTAAAAGACTAATCAAAGTTCTACAAATTAACAAATATTCAAAGATCCTAGTGCCTTTGTCATTTCAAAACCATATATACAATTTCCAATAAGCAGTCAATAAAGGATGGGACACATACACTAAAACTCCAAAATCTAAAGGAAGCGGAAGGTTTGAATAAATTGGGTACACCACAAAAATGACTGGAAAAGTGATTTTTAAAAAGTCTATTGGAAATATATGGCACCACAGCTGAGTTTTATTTAATTTTTAAGGAATACTTATATTATTCAAGGGATCTTAAGTCTTAGAGAAACATGGAGAACTCCTTGATTCATTTTATACTGCCAGATAGCTCTAATGACAAAGTTACAGAAATAAGAAAATAAAAAATAAACTGCAATCCACTCATGATCATAGATATAGAATTCTAATTAAGAAGTTACCAATTACATTTGAAATCCTTATCAATAAAATTATATGTCCTGACCAAACTGAGCTTTCTGTGAATGGAAGCTGAGTTTAATTTAGCTGCTCTACCAACACAGTCAATCAGATCAACAAATTAAAGGGCAGAGTCAGACTTGGATCAACGAATATTGAGAAGACTATAAAAAAAATAGCCATTGCTAATAAACTTAAGAAAATATTAAAAGTAAACAATTAAATGCAACCTCAAAATACCCTAAATGGCAAACAACAAAGCTATTTTAATTAAAATGAGAAACTAGAGATTTCTATCATTATTAATCACAGATAATATTATTTACCTTAGACTAACATTATGTTATAGGCCTAGTGAATGTGAGAGTCAAGAAAATAGTATGCTTAGTAAATAAAATAGAAAATAGAGATAGAGTTCTCATGTTTTGCCAATAATATTATCATAAAAGAAACCCCCAAGGCTTCCATTTTTAAATAATGACAAGTATAAATAAGAAAATTTGGTAAGGTAAATAGAAACAAAGAAATGTGATTATTTTTTAACTTTAGCAATAAGACCCTAGGTACAGAAATGGATAGAAATATTTTCTTCACAACTACATTAATACAAAATATGCAGGAGTAAAATAGAGATAATATATTTTTAGATGGAAAGAAATTATAAAAATATTAATTTGGTGAAAATTTATTTGAAAGCTAAATAAAATCCCAAGAGAACTTTAATAGTTAGAAAACGAATATACAGACTTAATATTATATGTGCAGACTATAATATTTATAAAGAGAATCTGAACTCTGAGTCTAGACACAAGGACTTCTAGAAAAATATCTCTGAATTTACCTTCGTATAAGTTTGCTGTACAGAATGTACTTAGTTAAGAGAACTATAGAATTATAATATACCAAGGAGATGGTTCCCGGTAATCTGAGTTGTTCATATTGCAAAACTCCTAAACACCCACACACCCCAGAAGGGCGACATAACTAACACAGTCTAAGAATTAAAGAAAGAGGGGGTCAGCCTCCGTGTATTAAACCATCCACACCAGCCTCAACCTCATCATTTATGAAGCATGCACCTGCTTATAATGCAATGGTCTAGAAGGGACTCCTTATATGATGTGAAAACATTAGAGATCAGACTTTATAATGAATACAGATAATCATAAGCCAGTATCATATAAATAAAAATACCATAAATATCATAAAACAGTATCATATAGAATAAAAAATCATGAACATAATGAACAAAACCAACCAAATGCGATCTGGTTCATGAATGCAAAGGGGGTTTAGTATTTGAAAAATTCACCTCATGAACAAATAAAAAAGATAATATGATGATATGATTATCACGACACTAAAAAAAAACTGACAAATTTTAACACAGACTCATCTATATACGCAAAGAAAACCATATCATGAATAGGAGGGAACATCTTTACCTAATAAAGCAAAACAATCTTTCAGCAAATATAGCACTTAAGGCTGAATTATTGACAATTTACAGCAGCTATCACCAGAGGTATTCAACATTTTTCCAGAGTTACTAGGCAGTGCAATGAAATAAAGAAAACAGAAGGCTTAAGATTTAGAAACAAGGAAATACAAAGTCATTGGATACAAGGTCAATATTTAAAAATATAATTGCATTTCTATATACCAGCAACAACCAAAAGTATTTAAATAACTTAAAATAGTTGCAAACATATAAAAACCTAAAAAAATTGCAAAATATTTTTAAATCTATACACTAAAAGCTTCAGAATATTATTTAGAGAACCTAAAGATGATTTAAACAGAAATTAGAAACATTTGAAAAGATCATTTTTCAATAAAGTAGAAATAAAGGTTACAAATAAGCAATCATTTTATACCCACAGATTAGAAAAATTTAAGAGAATATAATGCCTATCGCTGACAGACAAATGGGAAAAAAAGCACTCCTATTTTGCTAATGGAATTTTAAGTACTAAGATTTTGGGGGAATGTGCATCTTTCTGTAAAAATACAGTAGTCTCACTCAGTTTTTTATTGCATAGAATTGAAAGCATCTTATATAAGAAAATGTGTAAAAGTGGATCTTGCAGCATTGTCGTGATATTGTTACTCAGTAGGAGGATAGCTAGATATTTTGGCATATTCAGATGAAAAAAATGAAGCAAACTAACAAACAAAAAAATCAGGCTTCCTCTACTTCTTGGCAAGGTTGAGATCAGGCAAAGATTTAATCTTCCTGAACTAGCAAACACACACACATGCTATGCATTAGACAATGGCTTATGTAGGACAACGAGAATATAAGATCATGGGATAATGATCTCCAAGAGAAGGAAAACAAATGAGCTAAGCCATACAATTTCCCCAGCTTACTGCCTAAACAGAGTTTCTAGCCACCACATAGGAAGGTAGGAGCCAGAAGGAGTATGGTGGTCTCTTCAAATTGAAAAGATGGAGGTGCTATGTGGGGCACCTTGTTCCAGGAGGACAGTGCTGCAAAGTCAGAGCTCTAGAGATCAGCAGTCTCCCCCTCCCGCAAATCTCCACCCAAGTACTGACCAGTGCATAGACATGAGGAAATTCCCTGCGGCTCGACCTTAAATGTCTAAAAGGGGCCACTTCCTGATCAGAGGTCACAGTGGGCCAGAAACAGTGGGCTCTTGCACTCAAAACCAAAATGAAAAAACTATACAGAGGGATTGGCTGTAGTACACAAGTCAAATGAAAACTTATGTCCAAACAAAAACCTGTATGCAAATTTTATAGGATATTTGCACCACCAACATTTAGAAAGAGCCTAAATACCCTTCAACTAATCAGATCACAAACTGTGCTTTATCCATGCAATGGAATACTACTCAGCAGTTAAAAAGAAAGGGAACTACAACTGCAATCAACAACATGCTGAATCTCAAATCCATTCAGCTAACTGAAAGAGGACTCCAAAGGCTACATACTGTAGGATCCTCTTTATAGGACATTATGGAAAAGGCAAAGCTATAGGGATAGAAATCAGATCAATGGATGCTAGTGGCTGGAAATGAGATGGGTAGTGACTACAAAGCAGTATAGATTTGGGAGGAGAATGGAACTCTTTTATATCCTGAGTTTTCTGATGGTTACATAATTACATATGTTTGTTCAAACTCAGTGAACCGTACACCAAAAAGGTTGAATTTTACCACATTTAAATTATACGTTAATAGACGGGCAGCTGCCTCGGAAAACTGGCTGCATTGCCGTGGACAGCAGGGTCCTTGATACCAGAGGCAGACAGAACCATTGTTCTTGTAATGCCCCGCCCATAATAAATGCTTCTGAGGGGCCACACTGCTAATAAATACGCATGTATATATGTGCATATACGAATATATGTGTGAATACATATGTATAAATATATATTTAACAGAAAAAATAAAATTCAAAACGACTGTAATTAATGACTTGGAGGAACTGCTATCTTTTTTTTTTTTTAAAGATTTTATTTATTTCACAGAGAGAGACACAGCGAGAGATGGAACAGAGCAGGGGGAGTGGGAGAGGGAGAAGCAGGCTTCCCGCTGAGCAGGGGGCCAAATGTGGGACTCGATCCCAGGACCCTGGGATCATGACTTGAGCCGAAGGCAGACTCTTAATGACTGAGCCACCCAGGCACCCATGAGCTATCTTTAGTAAAGTAAATAAGATACAGTAGTTACAATAGGATCTCACTTTTTGGTAAAATCACCAGAATACATACAATTTTGAGTGTATCCATATCCATTATGTACGCGTATGTGTACATGAGCATAGATAAAAATAGATAAACATGAGTTGCCTGTTTGGATGTTTAATAGGGTAACAACTAGGAACTGGAAAATAAAAACCAACCAAAGAAGGGAGGTAGGAAAATCACGATTTTACTGTAAAAAAGAAAAGCTACCTACTTTCAAGCCATTCATCTTTTATGTAAAGTTACATATGAGAGTATGCATATATGAGGAAAATTACTGGAAATTAAAGTTTTTTAAAGCGCTGTAATCCACAAACACAAAGGTCTAAGAACATACTAGGCTGTAGGGAAGTGTATAGTCTTAGATGTGGGAACCGGGAGGCTGAGTCTGCTGCCTTCCCCCAGAAACTCCCATTTCACTTCTCCTAGCTCTTCCTGGTATGATTTTTTTTCTCCTCATTTGTGATGTAAGACCACTAGCGATCATCTTAAAGTCAGAATGACACTCACAGGTAAAGAACAGACTTAATGGCTGAGGGACTCCTTGATTTGCCCTTTCTAAGAGAGAACTGCTATAATTTCTTTGCGGCTCTCACTTTCAATTATAAAGCTGCCTCCAGTTCTATCAGTTTATTGTTATCAGGGAGCATTATTTAGATCACAGAAAAAGAAAGACGGGTCCTTCATTATTTAACAGATATGTAGAATCTTTTTGGCATAAATCATAAAATCATAAAATTGGACAATGTCTGATGATCACTTAGAAATGTCTTCACAGCCCTAGTGGTATTCCTAGTTTCCTACTAGAACCAACGGACAACAGATAGCTATTCACAGTCAGTGGGCTTTTACTACATGAAAAGCCTTAAGAGGTATTAACTTCATTTAATCCTCGTAATAATTATACATGAAAGATATTTTGATTTTCCCTATTTTCTAGCTGGAAAAAAAAAAATGGAACACAAAGGCATTTAGCAAATTTGTGCAATGTCAACAACATCCTGACTCACCCTTGGGCAACCAGGGCTCTCTACTACCCTGCTCTCGAAGAGGTCACCTAAGCCCACCCCACGAACCATGTGAGCAGCTTATGAGTAGAAAAGTAGAAAAGCACCACTAAGCACAAGGCAGAGCTCCACGCCTCCCGAAACAGCAAAGCCCATTGCCCCCCAGAGACCCAAGCACAGAGCCAGACTGAACATGACAATGGGCGAGCCCCCAATAAGATGGCCTGAGGTCTCACCCTCCCCGACATCTCTTAAAGCTTCCTAACTACAGCCTTCTACTCTCCACCCCAGGCCAGAGCTTCCTTTAAAGAGTAATCAACAAGCCATTCAGTGTTACAGAGAAGTGTTGCATCTCAGCCTTTTAGAATAAAACTAATGGGTCACGTGCTTTCATAGACTGAGCGGTTACCATGGTTCTCCAGATAGCTTTCAAATTCCTAAGCACTCTGTAATGCCCCTCTTCCCTTGGCTGCTTCGTCTTTTCTATACTCTGCCCAAACATACACATTGCTGAGCTGGAACTACCTACATCTTTCCCATCCTCTTCCAGGATTTTCCCTCAGTTCGAAAACCTCACTTGACCAGAAAAAAAAAAAAAGAAAACCTCACTTGACAACTCTCCTTACTTCAGCCTTTCTGGCAACTTTCCTTTCAGTGCTCAGTTCGGGAGTCACCTCCTTCAGGAAGGCCTCTTGATTCCACCTGAGTCACCCTCCATCTCGTATAAAACATTTATTACATCTTGGTGCAAATCCTCACTTATTTGCTTCAATCACTGACTTCAGACCACCCCAGAGGCAGGGAGCATGGACTCCATCTGTGTACCCCAGGTCTAGCAGAGGATATGTGCTCAGGAAATGGTTTTAGAAAAGAAAAAGAAACATTATATGAGCTTGAAGAAGATGGGCTCTTAACTTATAGCTCCAATCATTTCCTTTCTGTTTCAAACTTTAATCCTCCAGAACCTTAAAGAAAAAATAAGGTTCACTGGCATGAAAAGAAAAATTAGGATCTTACTCCACTGTCAAATAAGCTGGGTTTACAGTTTTAGACAACAGATGGATGGATAGAGTCTCCCTCCCGTCCCCTAACACGCTCCCCCACCAACTCCAGTTTCCAATGGCTATAATTTAAAATACGGTCAACACTGTTAGTTCTGGCATACCTCTTTGGAAATCTCAAAGGAGAAATAATGTCCAAAGGAGTTATATGAGCTTAAAGAGGATCGACAGCGCAGTTATATTTTTATAAAGTTAATATGATACTCATGTACCTAAGCAATGACATCTACACAAACAAGGGAAGTAGAACAAAACCTTCTATTTTCCTTGGAGATTCACAAACCCTTATTGAAATGCTATGCGTCATTTGATTACTGTATTTTAAGAGGACGTGTAAAAATTGTAATGGTGGTTAAAAATACATGAAAAAGAAGACTGTTACAAAGAAGACTTAAGAGTGATTAAATTGCATTCAAGCATTTGTCAATTTATTTTATAGATAGCGCTAAACCTCTGTTCTCTTTTCCAGAAAGGTTAAACTATTTCTTTTTCTGTTTTTGCAAAAATCGGATTGCTCTAAAAAGAAAGCAAGCCTATTATACCTAAGTTCTGGCAACTAGAGAAAATTATCAGAAGACTTGCCCCCTCACTATGCCTTCAGCCCAACCTTGTAAAAAATGAGACCTCAAAAATGTTGGTCATTAAAACAATATTCTTTTCAGGAAACTCAATTACAAATTATTATGTTGATCAGGAGAGTTTCAAGCAAGACAAACCAGAGGTCCATGGGTGAGGTCTATAGCTAGAAATCAAAACACAAAGTATCATCATTCTGCAATGTGACAGAAAGGCAACCAAATTTTTTTTTAAAAGGAAAATCTCCTACCATGACTTGTGTTTGCTGTGTGATCAGCATCAGGAAGGTGGTTCTCTGCACTGGCCGATCCTTTCATGATTTCCCATTGTGAGTCTTCTGTGAGAAACGGCTCCCAGCCGCAGAAACCAGACTCAAAGTCGCACGTGAGAGGATTTGCTGTTCCGCATGGAAAACAGGTGAGAAATTAAGCAAGAAATTTAATTCCTGAAACACTGACTTCATATTGGCCAATCAACTTTGGAGGGCAGAACAATCATTCCACTTTGTAATGAATGTCTTCGAATTACCAAGACAGTTTTACTTTTTCCAACTACAAAGTTTTCCACGTGTTGTGTGAGGCATCGGCCTTCTATACTTTTTTTTTTTTTAAGATTTTATTTATTTATTTGACAGAGAGAGAGAGAAATCACAAGAAGGCAGAGAGGCAGGCAGAGAGAGAGGGGGAAGCAGGCTCTCTGCTGAGCAGAGAGCCCGATGCGGGGCTCAATCCCAGGACCCTGAGATCATGACCCGAGCCGAAGGCAGAGGCTTTAACCCACTGAGCCACCCAGGTGCCCCCCTTCTATACTCTAACTACAGGTCTGGCACACTTCATTCTGACTGGCCATCTCTATTGTACTTAGCGATGCCCAGTGAAACTAGAGCTCTTCTGGGAGCAACTGATTCACGGCCAAAACCAACAGGATTCACAGGTTCAGTCAGTAGTTTTAAAAAGATCCATTTGAAAGAGAGGCATTGATTCTGGACACCTGTAGAGTTTGAGGTTGGCACCTTGGTATTCATTCTGTCATGCTATTTTAACAGTCTCGAAAATAAATAAATAAATAAAATGCCTAGCCACTTTGGAAATGCAGGTAAATTAAAACATTCTGAACTTTGCTTTTGTTTCCCTCTTAATACAAAACCAAAAAGTTGAGAAATACTTAAGTTTCTAAATTGATCACAAAAGAAACCAGTATGGAAGTTCCTCAAAAAGTTAAAAATCGAACTACCCTACAACCCAGCAATTGCATTATGACGTACTTACCCAAGGGATATGAAAATACTCATTTGAGGGGATACGTGTACCTCGATGTTTATAGCAGTGTTATCAACAACAGCCAAACTACAGAGAGAGCCCAAATGTCCATTTACTGATGAATGGATAAAGAAGGTATGGTATTTGTGATGGAATATTACTCGGCCATAAAAAAGAATGAAAATTTTGCCATCTGCAAAAACACAGATGGAGCTAGGCAGTATAATGCTAAGCAAATAAGTCAGTCAGAAAGACAAGTACCATATCATTTCACTCATATGTAGAATTTAAGAAACAAACCAGATGAACATATGGGAGGGGGGAAGAAAGAGAGGCAAACCAGAAAACAGACTTAACTACAGAGAACAAACAGGGATGTTGGAGGAGAGGTGGGGGTTAAACAGGTGATGGAGATCAAGGCATGCACTTGTAATGAGCACTGGGTGTTGTATGTAACTGATGAAGCACCAAATTCTACACCTGAAACTAATTTATCACTGTTGACTAGAATTTAAATAAAAATTTGGAGAAAAAAATAAAATGAAAGAACTTAAAAAAAATAACAAGTTCGAGATTAAGTCAGGGTTTGGGGTTAGTTAGCTTCACAGAGTCCTTAACAACTTTGCCACCAAATTTGTGAGGAAAAAAAGAGCAAGACCAGGCAAACGAAAAATTCTAACAACATGATTTGCACTTTTGAGAAATTGGTTTTTATGTGCTTAAATTCCCTTTGGCTAAAATAAGAATCAGAGTATCAGGCTATCTTAGATAACAGCTTGGGGAATAAATCAACACAATGTAAAAATTTGTTTCTACATATTCCTTTCCATGCATAAGCTTTTGTATAATACTGGGAGAAGGAGGACAAAATAATTCTTGGTCAGAACACACCCAAAGTTTTGACAAACCTGAAGTTTTAGCAAAGCTCCCTAGGATCAAAATGCTATTATCTTTAGTAACAAGAATAGACATGTTACCAGAAGTTCCCAGTACGTGCCAGGTTTTTTTCCATATATTACCATTAGTCCTTTCAAATCCCTACACAGTAAGTGTAATCGTCCCCCAGAGAGAAAAGCTGCTCCTGGCACCTTGTCTGTGGTCAATTTAGTAAACAGAACATCTAGCTAGGCTTTGGACTGTGTGACACCAAAGCTTATATACTATGAAGCCTCCCCAAACCAGAGATTCCATCACTATAAGACGGCTCCTAATCATTATTTTTCAATTTTAAATAATATGACCAAATTCAAGCTTCCAAGGGTCCCAGTCAGTTAAGTGTTCAATTCTTGATTTTGGCACAGGTCATGACCTCGGAGTCACGAGATCAAGCCCCACGTCAGGTTCCATGCTGGGCAGAGAGTCTGCTTGAGATTCTCTCTTTCTCTCTCCTCTGCACCTTCCCCAACTCACTTGCTCTCTAAATAATAAATATGTTAAAAATTAATAATATGACCAAATTGACCAGTATCCCAAATAAGCTCACCAGATCTTAATAATCAAAGGACATTTAAATTTCTATATACAGCGATACCTGGTTTCATGACCAGATAGTCCATCACTAGCATGTCAACTCTTAAAACACAGACATCCACTATGCAAGTAATGCTACCACTTAAATTTTCTCTACATGAAAACATTTAGATCTCAGAGCTATGCTGGTTTAGACAGTCATATAATGTATATACGTTATTTTTTCCTTTACAAGCAAATACTGTATTCTCCCTCAAATGGATTTCCCCCGAAATAAACACGAGTTAAGTACAGTATAATAAGGAAAAGATGTTATTACCTAATGATGAATCAATATGCAAGGAAATGCTACTCACCCATATACCTAACCGGAAATTGCTTCCTGATATGTTTTTCTTTACTCAGTTCTACCTACAGGGTTCATAGGATACCACTGACAAAAAAGTTACTCCTCAAAGAAGAGTCTCTTCTATTTTTTGACATAGACTTAAGCACCAATGACCAGCTGTGACGGTCTCCCCGGGCACCCAGAAAAATCCTCTGGGCTAGTTCCTTGGTTCTCTATGAAACTTGCCACTTGTTAAGTGACCCCAGAAATGCACAAAATTCAAAGTGCGCATGTGACCACTGAAATGTGCTTAAAGGTTCCAAATCCTTGGTTTTGAACTTGGTCAGGGAACCCTTCCACTTACCCCCCAAGAGTACTCTAAATTCTTCCCTGGAAAATATTTTCCCAGAATAGAAAATCTTCCATGGGTAGGGTAACCACATATCTGTGTTGCCACAGTTTATGCCCGTTGTCCTAGCATAATAATGAATACCTCTTCTTCCCCCCCTTTGAAGTGTCCCTGTTTGGCCAATAAATTCAATATTGCCCTGTTGCAGGCAATAAATTACATATTCGGGCACCTGGGTGGGTAAGTGAGCTAAGCTTGACTCTTGGCTTCAGCTCAGGTTGTGATCTCAGGGTTGTGGGATCCAGTCCCACATGGGACTCTGTGATCAGCAGGGAGTCTGCTTGAGATTCTCTGATAAATAAATCTTTTTAAAAAATTATGTATCAATACACAAAGGAAATAAATCTGTGGAAGTAACAATCTTATTCTCTGCAGGTGACCAATGAAGGAACAAGTAACCATCTTATTGCCCAACTAGGCAATGGTACAAAATGGCAGTAAGACTAGAAAATACAATGTGAGCCAAGCATCACCAAATCCTTCCACAGGCGCTTCACAACCATTCCTAGGTCACTGCACTGCAAAGATGTAAAGATATCAAGACAAAATAACTTCGGATTGTATAAATGTTGAAATGTGGCTTTAGGAGAAAAGTTGCTTTCTTCCATTATTTGATGTTTCACCAGGTAAAATGTCAATCATTGCACTTTCCGCAAAACATGAAACACCCTATCCTTTGAAAAATGAAGATTAGTTTTTAAAATTCATCTCCCTAGGGGCGTCTGGGTGGCTCAGTCATTGAGCGTCTGCCTTTGGCTCAGGTCATGATCCCAGGGTCCTGGGATCGAGCCCCGCATCGGGCTCCTTGCTCAACAGGAAGCCTGCTTCTCCTGCTACCATTCCCTCTGCTTGTGTTCCCTCTCTCGCTGTGTTTCTCTCTGTCAAATAAATAAATAAAATCTTTAAAAAATAAAATAAAATAAAATAAAATAAAATAAAATAAAATAAAATAAAATAAAATAAAATAAAATAAAATAAAATAAAATAAAATAAAATAAAATAAAATTCATCACCCTAAAAATATGTGAAAGCAAAATCGGACAGTCATCTCTATAAAAGTCTTGGTGAATGTCTCAGTTGTTTTTACCAATGACATTTACCCCAATATACTTCAAAGGACATTTTTTAAAGCTAAGTATTCTAGAACTTAACTGTGCTATTAAAATATAAATCAAATTTCAGTCACCAAAGTTTAGGTTCTTCCATTAAAATTTCCCTCCATAATTCAAAAAGTTTAAGGTGTAGTTATAAGTATCTGAAGAAAACCAGGAGAGGCAAACACAACCTGGACACCAATAAGTGCTGATAATACCATATACGATAAATGCTAAATACTCATAAAGTCTAAAAATATCAACTATTCATATAATAAGTAGAATGTATTCATTACAGTGATTTTCATTATTTGGTTGCTTTTATTTTAACTTTCTGTGATTGTAGAACACACTTCACTATTTCTAATCAGAGCATGGAAAACGCCACACTGTTCACAGTTTGAGTGAAATTTTGCTGAGTTCATCAGAGCAATATTTTAAAATTATGACAAAGCTTTCTCTTGCATATTTAACCACTGCAGCATACTGGCAGAAGAAAAAAAATTCACTGTGACAGCTGAGAAAAATTCTTCTGGAGCATGAAAATTAAAATATTTATGAATCCTCTAGTTCAGAAATAAATCAATTCCCTACTATATTAGAAAAATATATGGGAAAAAATGGGGAATGTTCCATTCAATAAGCATATACTAGATCTTAAAATGGTATTATATAAACATTTGTTAATATTTATTGAGAAACCACAAGGATTTTTTTTCTCCCATACATCCTTCCCTTGGGTACAGGAAATTTTTAGCACTTTTTTTTTTTTTTTTCAAAATATAAAAGACATTCAGAGACAGCATCACAGTAAACATTAAATGCACTGCACCAGATTCTTGGTTTAAGCTTCTTTCACTTAAATATTGTACCAACTTCTCCTTTGAAGTGTCACCATTTGCATAGCATTTTATTTTTTAATCTATTTTAAAGATTTTATTTATTCAAAGACAGAGAGAGAGAGAGAGAGCATGAGCAGGGGAAGCAGGAGAAGAAAAAATAATCTCAAGCAGACTCCACACTGAGCACTGAGCCCAAGGAGTGGTTTGATCTCAACCACCCAGAGATCATGACCTGAGCTGAAATCAAGAGTCAGAGGCTTAACTGACTGAGCTGCCCATTAGCATTTTAAATGCTTTAAAAAAAAAAAAACCCAACAACTAAAAGAACTTTTCCTCCTCCAGAATTTCCCACACCAGTCTGATTTGAACACAGGTCTGTCCATCCTCCCATCTTTTTTGGAACACACACACAGTCCTGATGCATGTCATAACTGAAAAAGATATATATGTTTTTTTAATTTTTGTGGTAACATATAGATGGCATAAAATTAACGTTTTTAGCTATTTTAAGTGTACAGTTCAGCAGCATTCGGTACATGCTCACTGTTGTACCCTCATCATCATCACCATCTCCTGAACTTCATCTTTGCAAAGTCAAACTCCACCCCTCCAACTCCCCATCTTTCCCTCCTCCGCCCTGGCAACCCCTGTTCTGCTTTCTGTCTCAATGAATTTGACTCTTCCCTGCGCCTTATATAAGTGGAATTATACAATATTTGTCCTTTTGTGAATTATTTCATTGAACCTAATGTCTTTAAGATTCATCTATATTGTGGCATGTGTCTGGAAATTAGGTATATTTTACATGTAAATTATTCAGCTAGCCAATGTATACCTGTAGATATATATGGGACAGGTGTATTTTATTTATTTTATTTATTTTATTAGAAATACGTAAAGATACATTGCAATGCAATGCCTCTATTTTATACAGGAGCATATTAATAACTGTTGAAAATTTATCATTTGGAGTGAGGCAGTATTTGTCCTGTGACTGGTTTATTTCACTTAGCATAATGACCCCATTTACATGACCTATCTAGAATACTCAAACTCCTCAAATCAGAGAATAGAACAGTGGTTACCAGGGGCTGGGGGTACAGGGGAATGGAGAGTTGTTATTCAATGGCTATGAAGTGTCAGTCATGCAAGATGAATTAATTCAGAATTCCGCACAGCACAAAACCTATTGTCAACAATACCGTACTGTGCATTTTTTTCAATTGTTTTGCAATGCTTTTATTTAAGACTTAGTTGAAAATATGGCCTTTCATAAATTATTTTCCAAAGAGACAGAAAAGGAGCATTAAAAAAAAACTCACTTGTCTATTCACTAACGCGTTCAGCAGGACCGTTTTTCACCTTCATTTAAATGATATATTTGAAGCTGAAAGTGCTGTCACAGGTGTTTGAAACTCCCACACAAATCTCAATGACAGGGACTTCTGGGGTCGGAGTGGCGAAGTTTTCCTGAGCAGGAGCATCTATCGGTTTACGACTTTGACAGGTGATATCTTCCCCTCGGGAAGAGTTATAGGACTTCGGACAAGTTCTGCAAAACTGCTGCAACCGCCCTGCACACACCACACCTGGGCACTGTAGCATCGGATGCCGCAGCCCTTGCAGGGATAAACACCGTAAGAACTGGAAGCGCGGGTGCCCTTCGCCCGGCTGGGGTCTCGGTGGCGACCACCTCTCTCGCGGGGGGGCCGGCTCCCTGCGTTACGGTCACCGCGACCCCGGGCCCTCCCAACGTCCTCGGCTCCGAGGCGCCCCCCCCCCGCCCCCAGCTCCCCACCGCCGCGCCCCACCGGGGGCAGCCCCGCCTCCCCGCACCCCCCTGCCCGCGTTCGCTCGCCCGGGCCTCGCCCACTTTCCAGGGGGTGGTCCGGGGCAGAAGGCCACACGCGACCACGGGGTGACCGCGCGGGAAGCGCTCGGGTCGGGGCCGGAGCTCAGGAAGCGGGCCGCCCTGCGGGAATGCGGAGCCGCGGCCGCCCCAGCCGCGAACGCCGGGCCGGAGCAGCCAACGCCGCCCGCCGCCCGAGGTCGCGGGCCACGCACAGCAGCGTGCACCGCCCCAGCGAACGCGACAGCCACACCTCGCGGCGCGGTCACCGGCAGAGCCCGGCAGCCGCTGCGGGCACCGCGCGGGGCACTCACCTGCGGCTGGCGGGCCGTGAGCTGCGCCCGCCCGCTGGTAACTGTCGAAGTACTCGGCGGCCCCCAGCTGCGGGGAAGCCGGTGAAGACCACGAGGCCGCGGAAGAGGAAGCCGGAGGGAGTCCCCGCCCAGGTGCGGCTGGCTGCCCAGCCCGGGGCGGCCAGGGGGTCGGCCAGGGGGCGGGGGGCAGCGTTACGGGTGAGGGCACCTGGCGCACGCCAAGCTACACGTAACCGTCTGGCGTCTGTCCCCACTGTGCGGCCATATGTTGTGCCCCACCAAGTTAACGGGTAAATCTCACTTTAGGTGTCCTCACTCCAAAAAGAAGGGACACAGGAAAACTTCTGGAGGTGAAGGATAAAGATCAGGTGTCTGCATACTCCAAACTCAGGTTGCATACATTATGTGTATTCGTTGTATGTCAATTATACTTCAATAAAGCTTTTTTTTTTTTTTAATTTATCGTTTGGTGGTATAGTGATGCTCTTAAGAATTAGTTGCAGGAGTTTTAGCTTCTGTAAAAGATCTGCCAGCTCTTTTACCTTAAGTCTACTTTTTTTTTTTTTAAGAGTTTATTTATTTGACACAGAGAAAAAGCGCACAAGCATAGAGGAAGGACTGAGGGAGAAGCAGGCTCCCCACCCAGCAAGGAGCCCCATGTCCTGATGCCAGGACTCTGGGATCAGAACCCCAATGTAAGGCAGATGCTTAACGACTGAGCTACCCAGGAGCCCCTGCCTTAAGTCTATATTTTATATGCCATCTGTTTTCCCTCTCAGCGGGCTCTTTATTTCTGAAGGTTATTTGGCACAGTGGCACTCAAACTTTAATATGCAGACGAACCACCCTTATTGTCAATAGGCAACTTTTGTTCCTGTAAGATTGTAATGTAGCCTGAGGTTCTGTAATTCAAAAGAGCTCCCAGATGATGCTAATGCTACAGGTCTGAAACTTACTGTAGCAAAACTCTAGCAACACTCCTTTTCACTTAACAATTAAGCACCTCAGAAAAGGCACGGGGCTAAAGGCTGTCAACTACTTTTGTTAAAAGTATCTAGGGGCACCTGGGTGGCTCAGTGGGTTAAGCCTCTGCCTTCAGCTAGGGTCATGATCTCAGGGTACTGGGATCAAGCCCCACATCGGGCTCTCTGCTGAGCAGAGAGCCTGCTTCTCCCTCTCTCTGCGCACTTGTGATCTCTCTCTCTCTCTCTCTCTCTCTCTCTCTGTCAAATAAATAGATACAATCTTAAAAAAAAAAAGTATCTAAAATTAAGAGGCATTTGGTAATTTAAAAAAATACCTGAGTAAGGGTGCCTTTTGGGAAAAGCACGCTGACAACAGAATACCAACTAACAACATCCATCAGTTAATTATTACTGAGTTTCCAGTAAGCACTCCTGGTGCCATTCAAAGTGCATAGATGAACTACACTGTCTTAGAGATCCATCCTAAAGTGGGATTAAAAGGAGGTATAAAAGCATGTTTCATTTGCTTCATGAACTTGGGAATTCTCTTTATAAAAAGAGTTTGCATTACAAATTCAATTTGTAAAATACAAATCTAAAAGTATGTGTAGAATCAGGGTACCTAAGTAGCTCAGTCCGTTGAGCACTGAGGTCATAATCTCAGGGTGGGGAGATCAGCCCTGCCCTGGACGCCCTCCCCCAACCACTCGTCACTGTCAGTTTGAGATTCCCTCTACCCCTTCCCTTGCCCTTGAATGCGTGGCTCTTTCTCTCTCAAATAAACAAATAAATAAAATATATTTTTTAAAGTATGTGTAGATGTTTCAAAGTGGTTTCAAATTTTAAAGGAACGTTTCTCCTATTTATTAATAATATATATGAGCATGTGTATGTATGCACAAATGTACTAAATATCTTAGTGCAGACAATAATGCAATGTTCTATCAATTCAAATAAATTCCATTGTTATATAAATAATTTCCTCAAAACAAATGTGATTGTACAAATATTGACATGAAATACTCATGTTGGCATCAAAATATATAGATATATATGCATCAAAATACATAAATATCTTATAATATGCGATATGGCTACTTTTTCATGTCATAACCACTGTATGAAGTTGATCTCAAGCAAGCATGCCACGTTTTCTCGGTTCAAATGAAGTTACATAATTTTGAACATCTGACACACTAAGTAACACTATTTGTT
>CM053611.1:14129857-14187685 GCA_028646535.1 Procyon lotor
CTAAGTAACACTATTTGTTGATAAGCATGGACATCTGTTCCTTCATTCAAAAAAAGCAAATAGCAGAACAATATCAAGATACACTCCACTAGAAAAATCCTAAATATGTAACCAATGAAACGTCAAGAAAGGAAAAGAAATGGAAAAATATGTTCAAAATCAAAAGCTAAATTATCTACTAATCCCTCCAGGTAGAATTTGGTTAAGAAAACCAATTAAAAGGAGAGCATAAAGAACCCTTCAGGGGGAGGGAGGAGGGAAAAAAGTGTCCATACGTACAATTGAAAAGAGGAAATATATTTGCTTTCAATTAATGAAAGTGAGAATAATGCAAACAATTAGAAAAGTGAATCTCTCCAAAAGAAAGTGACCAAACTGTTTGTGAGAAATTTTAAAGCATAGAAAAGAAACTGACACTCATATTAGAGAAAGTGAGTTGTCCTCACATGTTTTTGAGCGAAAAAAAATTCGTGGACATCATATTGAGAAGTAGATTGTTTTGCTTAAAACTACTGTTAAAACTAGGTGTCTGAGGCATTAATGGAATCACTGATTACAAATAGGCAGAGGATTCCTCTCTGGCTTTCCCATCTCCTCTTTCCCATTTCCCTTTCCATTGCTCTTAATAAAATCCTTCCCCATCAACGGAAGCATTTTGTACAAAGAACTTTTCATTGGGGCGCCTTGGTGGCTCAGTGGTTTAGAGCCTCTGCCTTCGGATACCAGTAGCATCCGGCATAATTACAAGATACACTCCACTAGAAATCTCAGGGTCCTGGGATCGAGCCCCACATCGGGCTCTCTGCTCGGTGGGGAACCTGCTTTCCCCCCTCTCTACCTACTTGTGATCTCTCTCTGTCATACAAATAAATAAAATCTTAAGAAAAAAAACCTTTTCATTAAAAAGCTGACACTTATCTTGTTGCAATATTTTTCTCTTGTTCAACAAAACACATCACTAAAATAAAACAGTACAGCAAAATAAATGTCAAATTTTTAATAATTAAGAAAACTCACTTGTTTGTGATACGGGATTTGACTCATTTAGTTAGAATCTATCATTTTCAAAGAGACACAAAGTATCTTAGTTGCTAAGTTACCTCATATGAGAACCATCATGTGGGTTGTAAATTAAATTATATTTCCTTTCAAATACAACTAGGTTTGAATAATAATGGGATTTCTTGTCATCATTCCTATCAAAGACTCTCCATAAAAGTCCTAAAAGGCAGCTGTTGGACCTAAATTTTACCCAGTCATGAATCCAACCGTGGCTGACATGATTTCTATAGTCATCATGGCTGCCTAGAACACACTGACAGCCCTTCCTCTTCAACTCCTCCCCACAACTTTCTACGTAATAGGTCACAATGGAGGATGCCCTATATTTAATAAAGGTCAGCAATCCATAATATATGTCTCCCAAGGGAAAAGTATAAAGAGGTTCCCTCTCCCACCCATTTTCCTCTTTAACCAAAACACACACACACCACAATACAATTATTCATTGGTTGAACAAATAAAGTTTATACTGTTAACAAAAAGCACCAAAGCCTATATATTAACATAGAGACCCCCACAAAGGATAGCTGCAGAATGAGAATGTGTATTTGTTTCACGTCATATGTATTAACTTTGCCCCACTCAAAGCAGACTTAAATCCAAACACAGTGGTGAATATGAGCGTGTGAACAAGTAAACCATTAATTCACTTACAGCAAGTTATTGGGTCTTCATCACTGTCATCAGGACAGTCCAGCTTAGAGTCACAGATTGATCCTTGGGCAATGCATTGGCCACTGGCACAAGTGAACTCATCTCTACGGCAAAGCCTTCTGGACGGCGCAAGTGCACAGGCATAGACCCAGAGCCGATCCAGCCCAATAAAACCTTTATGGCTCAGAAGAGTCCCTTCAAATATAATCTTCAAAAAGCAAAACATGAACAATTTATGAGTTTATAATCTCCTTTAAAAGCCCCCTCCGAAAAAGAATAGTAGACATTTAATAATTACCGAGACAAACACATGTTAAAAGAGCCAGCGAATACAACCAACAAAGTTCCTACTCAGGACACCTGACTCACATGCACAATTGATCTGAATGGAAAAAGCCCTACATTTAAGAAAGGTCAGCAATCCATAGTATATGTCTCCAAAGGGAAAAGTATAAAGATATGGACACAGTAGATCCACTGAGGTCTCTGAGAAACCACTCATGATCCAATGAAATATGACATGCCACTTAAACCACGGGCAATGTCCCTACCTGTGAACTTTTTTTTTTTTAAGATTTTATTTATTTGACAGAGAGAAACACAGCAAGAGAGGGAACACAAGCAGAGGGAATGGTAGCGGGAGAAGCAGACTTCCTGCCGAGCAAGGAGCCCGATGCGGGGCTCGATCCCAGGATCCTGGGATCATGACCTGAGCTGAAGGCAGACGCTTAACTACTGAGCCACCCAGGTGCCCCTACCTGTGAACTTTTAATTTGGGCATCATCTTCATGGCTCTCTTTAACATTCAGGGAAAAGAATAAGCATTATCACTACTTACACAACAGGAGCTATAACTATGTCTGGTTTTTAAACTACTACATTTAGTGTTGGAATGTAGGCAGGGAAAGGTTAGACAAATAGTAAGGGACACAACAGATGAACAGAAAATGTAAAAGATTAAATATAAAAATCTATTTTCACAAAAGAAGAATTTCTCTAATAATCAAAGAAGTGCCAATTAAATAAGTCTCATTTTCTCCAAATTGCTAGCTTTTTTGGAGGTACACAGCATTAGCAAGTGAAACAACTATCTTTGTTAGTCCGATGTAAGATACTATCTAAGGATTAATGTTCCTTGAGGTTCCACCAAGAGCAGTGGTTGGCTAATACCAGAGAGAAGGAGAGGTATGAATAGCTGACTCTACCAAATAACTAATTCCCTGCTGTCCAATATGGTAGCCATCGCTATAAAGGGCTATTTCAAATTAAATTAACTAAAATAAAATTAAAATTCAGTTCTTCAACTATACTAGCCACTTTCCAAGTGATCAGCAGTCTTCTGTGGCTATTGGCTACCATATTCGAGAGCACAGATACATTTTTCCCTTACGACAGAAAATACTATTGAACAGCAATGAACTAGGTGTTGTTTGTGTATAAATAAGATGCTAGGAAGAAAGGTTAATTCCTTTAGTTTTTTCCAGCTGAAACTTTCTGAATAGGTTTTCTCCTTTGCAAAAATATGAGGAATATATACATATATACTTGTTAAGAATTACCTAAGTCTCAGTTTGCAAATATATTTAATAGTTTAGTCTAGAAGATATCACATTCCAATCATATTTAATAATAGGAAAATTTATATGCTGTTATATACTTTCCCTATAGTGAATATCATAGTATAAATAAGTATGAATTTTTGGACCTATAGCTGTATATATTTATAGCAGCAAGAGATTAGATATGCAAAAATGACATTAGTTTGGGTTTCAAAAATTGATGCGTTTAAACTTAGATTTGAAAAAGGTGCTATTATTGAAAGTTAATTACATTTAATATGGACTTGGAAGTCTAGAATAACTCCCAAATTACTCTTTTTATTTTGTTTTATCTTTGAGTTAAATAACAAGACCAACTTTAATATTCAGTTTATATAAAAGAATGAAACTTCAATCATTTAGTACTTCTTTCAAAAGTTATAAAGATAAATATCAGCTTAGAAAATTAAAATAGTGTCAAATATGAATTCAATAGGCTATGATATAAAACTCAACTTCGCTGTGATTAATACAAAAATGCTATGGTTCAGAAATTCCAATCTCAGCAATAAATAGATTCTAAAAATCTGCATGGTTACAGTTCAGTATCATTTGGGTTCTCCCTTTCAGCACCTACAAAAATGTATATATGTTATATTACCATAAAGGAATGAAATTGGTTTCATGAGCCGCACGTATAGTCAGTCTTATTATTTTACACTCACAGTCCAGCATAAGCACATTTATACACTCTTCACATAACACAAAAAGAATAGAATTTTTAATAAAATACTGAACTTCAAAAATAAAATTATGAATAGAAATTAATAATACCGCCTATTTAAATGTTGATCCCACTGACATTACCACATTTTGCAATGTTGCTATGATATTAGAAAAGAAGGAAATTCTGGGCAAACACTTACTATGAAAGCTAAAAAAAAGTTATCAGATATATTTTTCTACATAATCTCAACTCTATATACAAGACAAAATCCCAAGTTCATTTTCTTAAGAGACTGTATTCCCACTGAGCATATTTATATTTCGGATATATCTTTGCACAGGTAGATATAACCATGTTTTATATAATTTATGTCTACCATAAAGACATAAATTACTGCCTTCAAAACATTTGTACAGTCCTTACTGGTTTTCAATACCAATTTATTTTTTATCTGCTTCATAATGCCATTTGGTTCCATGGTATTGGGGTTAGAGGGGGCTAGGGAGGGAGCCCGTGTACAATGAAGAAGCTTTATACAGGAGTAATGTGGTTGGGGAAAGGCTAAGTACAATGAAAGGAAGTAGGCAATTGTTCTCTCCAAATACACAAATCTACATCCTTAATTTAAATCCTAATTTAAATTTAGCAATGGGTGATAAAATTCCCTACTGCAAAGCTACAAGTTAAACTTATGATATAAAAAAATCCTTGTTTTTCCATTTTGTACCTTAAACATCTTCAGGCTTTCTGGTATTGACACCTCTGCTTTCACCCATTTTCCGTCCATTGACGTGTTGTATATCCAAAATATTTCTTCTTCCTTCAATTCAAATGAAAGGACATTACTCATTCCGCTAATTCGACTCATAGTTCCATATGTGCTCTCTTGGTTACATTTCGGTAGAGCTTACCCTACCTGTACCACATGAAGTACTAGGAAGCCTAAAGTATCGGTAAAAAGGTATATAACATTTTTTAAAGGAATAATAAAACAAGAGGGAGGGAAGGATGAAAAGGCAGAACCCAGAGGATATTTAGGGCAGTGAAAATACTCTTGTATGATAACATAGAGTGGACAAATGTCATTATACATTTGTCCAAACCCACGGGACGCACAGCACCAAGCCAGAACCCTAATGTAAACTATCGACATTCAGTGATAATGATATGGCAATGCTGACTCACCATTTATCACAAAGGTACCACTCTGAGGGAGGATGCTGGTACTGGGGAGGCTCTGCGTGTATGGGGACAGGAGGAAAATGGGAAATCTCTGTACTTTCCCCCTAATTTTGCTAGGAAATTAAAATGCTCTATAAAAACAGTCTTTAAAAAAAAATCAGGAAATAAAGCATACCTATACAGTAAAGCTGTTTATTTTTTTTATGATGGGAAGTAAGGACAGAACAAACATTTGAACAGAATTTTTTTTTTTAAGATTTTATTTATTTGACAGAGAGAAACACAGCGAAAGAGGGAACACAAGCAGAGGGAATGGTAGCAGGAGAAGCAGGCTTCCTGCCGAGCAAGGAGCCCGATGCCCTGGGATCATGACCTGAGCCAAAGGCAGACGCTTAACGACTGAGCCACCCAGGCAACCCTGAACAGAATTTTAAATAAAGTACCTCAAAAATACAACTCTAAATAGAAATTCATAATGCCAGCTACTTAAATGTAGATCCCAACAACATCACTACATTTTATTATATGGCCATGACATTAGGAAAAAAATGACAGGCCAACATTTAATATTGAAGTTTAAAAAAACAACGTTATCAGATATATTTTTCTGCACAATCTCAACTTATAGACATATTTTTCCCCTATGGGAGAATTCATTCCAAGTTCCAAACAATACAATTATTTTCTGGAGACTATATTTCTGTTTGACTCTCTTGTCATTCTATCAAAGACCTTTTTATGCCATCTAGAGTATGCTATGTCACGCATCTGTGAAATGATCATTTTCCAGGTGACAAAGTGTATGCAAAATTATGTTTCTACTAAACACTATAAGATAAGATACTCAATAAAAGTCTATAATGTAGTCCAAAGTTTTGCCTACTTCATTGTACTTTATGATCTATATCCATGCTTTTACGCCCTGAAATAATAATTTCTTTAGATCCTATCAAACATGCAAGTTAATTTAACATTTCCCTGGAAAAGACAGGCCAGATTGTTCATAATATTTATTTACCCAATGGATGCAATGATTTTTTCATGTATCAGTATAGTGAAAATGCAGAGTGGCATAAATACGTCTCAGGTTGAGTTCTGAGACTGTCTGTGCCCTCCTACTGTGGATAGAAAACAGCACTGGAAAGTGACATCTTGTTGTAATTCAGATGACACATGACACTTAGACTTTTTTCAGACTCTCACAAGCATCAATCTTTCCTTAGCTTTGCTTATTTCATTCATAACCAACATTTTCTAAAAATGAATCTATTTTCAACTTAGTTCCTTACCCTCTGAAGTCTACCCCAATTTCCAAGTCTTAAATATTTCAGAAGATAGTCTAAACCCATTAAAATGTACTTCATATTATTACTTATTCATATCAACTCTTAAGACTTCAACAAGACAGTGTAACATCCATGGTAGATGTATTTTCTGCTGAGAGCTTCTGGGTCACTTCAGGAGGAACTGAAGTTATACACAGTTGGGACACACAACTAATTTTTCTTCCAATAATTTCCTATGCAACTTCAGCTATTTAGCATCGAGACACTTACCTCTTTCACAGATGCTGTAAGTGACACTGCTTGGCAAGTTTCATTCATCATGTCCCTTAACTTTCATTTTATGAAAATAACTTAGAGCATTTGTGCTCTTTTTCCAAATGACTAATTAATTCCCCTCTGCTCTACCCGAAGAAGAATGTGTTTACATTTTTTTGAAAAGTGAGCAGAATTCTTTCTAAACTTAAATGGCTTTTCGTACAATGGTATGTTATGAAATACAGATTTTTGTAACACATTTTCCTGTCTGACAACACAAGCAATGAAAAAAGAAAATAAAATTTACTTCAACTAAATAAAATTAGCTTTTATTTTATTCTGTCCTCACTCTTAGACTCTAGAGTCTGATGCTAATAGATTCCTATTAGGACTGATCCTAACAGAGTCAACTCTAGAGTCTTAGTAACTTAACTAGTTACTTTCAACAGGCGTCCATGTAAGAAAGAAACCCTCAGCTCAGAAAACCTTTCAAGTGATGTTTTAATTTTCTATTATCTTAAAATCAATCAATCGATAAATAAAAATTTTAAAAACATCTTTACTCTCCCAGACTTGGATCAATAATGCCATTTTACCTTTCAAAGAAAGAATTGCTCTATCTCCTAGAGACCTGAGCTTATCCTTCCCTCTTCCAGTGAAGAAATCAAAGGTACCAATTTCCAGGTTATTGTTTTTGTTCTTTTTAAACTATTTTTGAGGGGAGCCACAAGCCGGGCACTCCACTATCCTTGGTTCAATGACGTGGAAACTCTCTTCAGGATAAAAGATAGGCTGTTGCTATGATTATTATTTTATAGAAGGTAGAGACCTAATCTCAAAGATGGTGATATGGTACAAACTAGAACTGCTACATATTTAAGCTGATCCTGATAGAGTCAACTTTTTAATTAACAACTTGCCTTTCACCTGTGTTTTCTACTTCTCAAGTTCTAATATCCTCTGAAAGTAAACTACCTGTAGCCTCCTTACTAGGTATTTCTTGATTTACCTGCACATATTCTAAAGGTTGTTTTCTATATTATATTTATGGAAGATATAAATGACCAATTTCACGAAGAACTAATTTTTTAAATGATAGGTTTGGAGTCCTTTTTAACTTTGTGATAAAACATCAGCTTATAATTTAAACGTATTTTGATGCAGATTTTGTATTGGTGACCAATATGTTATATGTTATATGTAGAGATCAGGCCAAATAGTATGTAAGAAAAAATAGGATATTGCCTTCCAGAATACTAGGTAAACTAATAAACAAAACATCACTCAGTGCTCTAAGATATATACCCCCACTGGTCCTGATTAATACATTAGGTCACTTCTCCATGATTAACTTCTTTTCTTATAATGTGGGAGATGGAGTTTTGATAATTCTATTCTTATTATATGATGTGGTATCTGAAGTCAATTTGTTTATAATCTTTTCTTATATAGTCCCAAAGTTTATAATCCATCACTGATGTTCAGGGTAGATTAAAATAATCTTTAGGATTAGGAGCTATATAACACAAGTTTCTACTCAAATTTAAGATAACTCATTCAACATTCAGTGAATAGTAACTACCTATCTTGTGAAAAGTACTATCATAGGACCATATTTTTTTTTTAAGAAAACCTTATTTGTTTGAGAGAGAGAAAGAGACACGAACACGAGCAGAGTAGGGAAGGGTAGGGAGAGAAGCAGACTCCCCACTGAGCAGGAAGCCTGATGCAGGACTCGATCCCAGGACCATAGGATCATGACCTGAACCAAAGGCAGACGCTTAACCAACTGAGCCACCAAGGCACCCAGGACCATATATTTTTTAAAGCATTTTTAACTATAATATAAACTCAAGAAAATTATTCTACTGTCAAATGGTACCACAAAAACATCAGCAAAATATAACATAGTTACAGAACACTAGAAATTGTGTCTCATCCATAAAAACAAACAAAATGTATTAGGCCATCTAACAAGCGTATTCATCCAATTTCATGTGTTAGAACTCTGTGAATGTTCTGGAAAAGAAGAGGTAGAAGAAGAAAGACTGGACATGAAGAAAATGATACAAAAGAAAAAGAGAGGGGTGATGTGATAGAACTAGGGAAAAAAAAAAAGAGAATTCCTCTTGAATTTTCAGTACTCCCAGTAAGAGGCAGCTAATAGGTCATACCTGAGGATTAATTATGATGGTACTTCAGACTTCAGAAGCAAATGGAACAGAGGAAATGCTATTGACAGATGGTCTACGATACTTGATAAGAATAGATGGTAAATAAACTTTTGTTGCAAAATGAATCTGGCCAGTATCAGGAGAAAGTTTCAACTCAATTTATTCAAAATATCTGAAGCCAAAAGAATCTGAGTTGGATGTGTTTACTATCTTCCTTTTTCCTGTCAGAATTACTGCAATTATTGTCAAATGTTTCCCATTGCTAGAATGACTGCTATTTATGCCTGTGATTTTTTTAATTTCTATCTATAAATAAATTTTCTTCACAATAGAAATTCTCAAACTGCCTCAGATATTTTTCCACTTGTGGAGGATTGTTTTCAGTTAAAGTTAGGTATTAAAAAACAAAGCTTAGATTTGTTTTATTTGCCAGCATTACCACTGCAACTTTCACTCAACCCAGTGAGCCATTTTTTCCCATTCCAGTGACTCATTTGTTTGTATTTAATCAGTAATTACCAGTCTCTAAAATTGTATCTGCTGGTACCATAACAAGTAATTTGTTTCCATCATAATTATAGCTCTAGTGATATATGGGTCTAAAATCTAAAACAGATCCCATCAGAATGTCAATACAGAGCCAACAATACAGAATCTCAAATATCTCATTTTTATTAGACCTATAATTTCTTTAATATACTTCCATGAATTTTTAACAATTTTATAAAATAATATTGTACAAATTATCACATTACATTTTCTACATGACGGTATTTTTTTAAGTAGGCTCCATTCCCATCATGGAGCTGGACACTGGTCTTGAACTCACAACCTAAGATCAAGGCTGAAGTGAGATCAAGAGCGGGACACTTAACCAACTGAGCCACCCAGGCACACCTACATGACAGTAGGTCTTAAACCAGGCTCTTAATATTTCTTTCAAAGGTTTGCTAAATAAAGTCCAGTTAAAGAATACCTAAAGCCTACACACAACTGAGAAATAGAAACACAAGTTGCCAAAATAGAAACTTCACTTATTCAATCAATTTGAAATAAAGGCAAGTTTCTTCTCACCTTATTGTAGAGTCCTACTCTCAGAACACTGTTTTCCATGGAATAATAGAATTGAAGATGGCAGCTCTTGCCCGGGCAGTGACACACAGAGCTATTTAAATAAGCGCTGCTGTCTAAATGGTTAAGAGTGGAAGCATCCTTAGCTCCAACCCAGATATAATAACCTGAAAAATAAAGGAAAAGGAAGCAATTTAGACAAAAATGAGCTGCTTTCTCTTTGAACAAAATTAATGTTTTGTGCACTTTTCAAAATCAGGCTTGGAAGACAAATATTTTACTTAAAGGGATAGGATGTTTGTTTTATTCATTCATTCATTCATTCATTATTTTTAGGGATATAATGTTTCAAAATGATGATGTCAACTACAAATTATAGGTTTTCATTTCTATATGTGATTTTTAAATGCATTGATATCTGCTCCTCGTTCCTGAAATTAGAAAATTTCAATTCAATATTCTTTTAAAAAGGTATCACTGATATAAAAATCTGTGCTATAAAATTATCATCATTTTCTTTTAAATGTCACAAAGCAATCTTTCTTTAACCAAGAATTCCTCACCTTTCTTCCCAGAAGTATTTCCCCTCTTATTTTTTCTACTTTTTAGTTGTAGCAAATCTTTTTAGTTTAAGGGAATACAAACAGCCCTCTTTCTTGCCCAACCATACGGAAGTATCAGATACCACAGTCCCATTAAACTGCCCATATGGATTTTGTACTACATAAAAATATTGTCAGTCAATTTTATCCCATCTGATACTTAAAGCCAATTATCACTGTTCTTAAATTTAATAATATACAATGAAGAGATACAAAGATATTTCTATGGTCTTCCAACTTTTCAATAATAGTTTTTCAATGTGTTATTTCTGGTAAGTTAGTGAATATTCCTATGGTTTCTAAAAACTATGAATTTAAATTAGGTAAAACTCTTATTTGCAGAGAAATGTAAGACTTTTAAGCAAAATACAATTATAAGTTAACACTTTGCATCTAACTTATACACAAAGAAATGATAAATAAGATAAAGACACATTTTTACAAAAGCTGAGACAGCTCAATATCAACATAAAATATCTCAATAGATAAGTAAAGAACAATTCTACCAAGTGATAAGTAGAGCTGAAACCACAGAACTCTGGAACTTTGAGACCAGACCCAAGCTGTGGTAGCTTAGATTCTAACTTGAATGCTGCAAACAAAAGCTGGAGGAACAGTCAAACTCTCTCAGTGAAGTCAAAGATTAGAGTTGGGGAATCCTGCTCAAAAACTAAGGTGGAACATATTCCAACATTCACTACTAAGTGACAGGATGTGCAAAACTCCAAGCATTATCAAAAAGTATGAAACCCTAAACTAGTATTGTTACTTGGATTAGGCTTGGGGAACCAGACATGTAGAAACCCCAGGACTGTTCAGCTATTAATATTAAGGCTTATATTCAAAAGAAACAACTTTATCAGCACCTTACTAATTGGAGTTTGACCAGAACCTAACTGACCTGGGAGAAGAGAAATACCAACTCCAACAGGCTTTAGCCTTCCACATGAGGAGAGGAAAATACCCAGATCCAACCCCCTCTAGCCTTCCTGTCTCACCTAAGGTTGGGGGAAGAAGCACTTTTAAAGGTCATGTAACGGAAGAACAGTCTCACTGAAAAAATGAGATCTAATGATAGGACTCTAGAATATTTCTCCTCCTCCTTATAACTTACTACAACTCACCTCAAAGGGGGTCCTGTGTAATAATAGGATAACTATTCAAGGAACTGTAGGTCTCTGATTTAAGATGTCTCTAGGGAAACCCAAAGACAAAAACAAGGATATCAGATGAAATTTTGGCCTCACACATCTATAGCTGTGGCAAACAGTAAAGAGTCTAATCTCTAGCTACATAAACATAATAGGTCATGCTAAATACCTATTGACCTTAATTCCCTTTATGTAGCACATCATGTCTGGCTTTCAATAAAACATTACAAAGCACACTGAAATGCAAAAAACAGAAAACGGGGTTTGAAGAGAAAGAGCAAGTATCAGAACAAGACCCAGATATGACAGGAATGTTGGAATTATCAGACTTAGCATTTAAAACAACTATAATTAATAAGTTAAGAGCTCTAATGGGAAAAAGTAGAAACATGGCAAAAAAAGATAGACAATGTAGTCAGAGAGATGGAAATTCTAAGAAAAAAATAAAAAATACTAGAGACCAAAACAAAACAAAACACTGTAACAGAAATGAAGACTGTGTTTAATGGGGTCCAACTCTTGATTTCAGCTTAGATCATGATCTCAGGGTCATGAGATCAAGGCCCACATAGGGCTCCATGTTCAGTGCAAAGTTTGTTTGAGATTCTCTCTCTCTCCCTCGACCTCTGCCCCCCAGTAATTTATGTGTGCACTCTCTCTGTCTCTCTAAATTAACAAATAGAACTTTTAAAAAGTGAAGAAGAAACAAGCACTTTCTCAGACAAATGAAAATTGAAATAATTTGTAGCCAATAGATCTGTTTTGTAAGCAATGTTAGGAAAGAAATATGGCAGCAGTGTAGGAGGACCCTAGGTTTACCTTGTCCCATGAACACAACTAGGTAAGTATCAAATCATCCTAAATACCCCAAAAATTGAGCCAAAGACTGACAGAACAAACTCCACAACTAAGGGGAGAGAAGAGGCCACATTGAAGAAGGAAGAAAGTATGGAGATGTGGTTTACAGGAGAAATGGTTGGTGGGTGATGCAGAGGAGAAAGAGCCACTGAGAAAGGCAAGAGATACAAGGTCTCAGGTCACTGAGAAAGGCAAGAGATAGAAGAGTACACAGGGGAATGCACAAAGAGAATGTTTCCCCAAAGTCATTAGCTTGGAAAAGAAGAGGAGCTGAATATTGTGAGTTCTTGCACCTAGGAGGGCTTAAAGTCTGAAATCTTAAAGGTCAATGACTAACAATATGCCTCCTCAAAAAAAGAAAGAAAGAAAAACAGTGGAAAGAAAAATAAACAGAAACATAAATTTAATGTTAGATGACGAGAAAGAAACTCATTGACACAAGTGAAAGGGAGAGCTAGTACATCTTGACAGAAGCCTTTTAATACTTTTCCTTTTGGTTCCCATAAACTCTATTATCTGCTGGTGATAAAATTTGCAAAATTAAAATAGTTTACCTAGTATAATTCTTCCTTTACACTGTTAATAATAAGATTTTTTTTTTTACTTTCACTATCTATGGCAAATGTAGTTTCAAGAAAATATACTCAGTATCTTCATCAGGATCCCTGATGAAGGTTTGTGATAAATCACAATTCTGAAAATAATACATGAACAATATTATTTTTTTTTATTTCCTACCTTCACCACTACTGTGATCCTGCTGAGGTTTAGATTCTAATGCAGGAATTTCTCTTGCTTTCATAGGCATCCAGGAAATTTGTCCAGCAGATGTTTCTGATGACCAGTCACACGTATCAGATTCAAATCCACAGACGTGATACACTACAGAGAGGCAGAAAAGATAGTGGTGGACCATCATAGTCTCCTAGAGTGGCTGCTTAGCCATAGTTTATGTGCTGTAATCAAGGCTTCATACACACACACACACACACACACACACACACTTTATTTTATTTTTTTTTTTTTTAAGATTTTTTTTTTTTTTTTTTTATTGGACAGAGAGAAACACAACACACACACACTTTAAATCATACCTAGAAATTTTGGTTCAACAAGCCTTGGAGTATACAAGCATATCTATTTTTCAAAAGTTCTTTCTTGATCCAGATAGGCATCCTCCCAAAGGAAAACCATTGCCATTCAAAAGTGAAAAGACGCTTTCACTTTTTCTTGTGCCACTGCTCTAGTTACAATTTTTTAAATGGCATACATAATATCTGACTTGACCTATCTTATGGAACTCTGTCAGTTTAAATCATTTGTTATTCATAATCATGCTGAAATTTTAAAGAAAAAACACTGGATATAATTCAAAGACGGTCTTTAGTGGAACTATTTTACGGAACAACATCATCTTAAATTGACATATTTAGTATCCTTCATGCTTTGAATAAACCACAGACTTTCAATAACACTTCAGCTAAACTTAGGACATAAATGTCAACAAGGTTTGGCAAGTGAGTATCAATACTAGTGGTCTGAATTACTACCAGTGGTCCAAGTCTCACCGACGGCTACATACCATTATGGTGGGCATCTCAATTTAACACTTACGCCTCAATCCTTCAGCTGCAGAATCAAAACTGCAGAGACCTGTGTCTAGACGGCACTGTTCTTGCTCCGTATTCAATGTTTCTGGACATGGTAAAATTTCATCTGTTAAATTTAAAGATTGGCAAGAAGTGAGATGTAGGTGCATCTGGAAAGGCATGTGTATTTTTTAAAATGTTAGCATTTGTTCTAGAAAGCACTCTTCACCCAACTCCTTTCTGCGGCAGCATCTCCCCTCAGGCAACCCCGTTACACACAGAGAGAGAGACAGAGACAGAGAGAACAATACAATTCTGCTATTGCTTCTGGATTTTAACCAGATCTCTGTGGTGACTAGCAAGCCCCAGACCAAATCTTCCATGTATCGATGGAAGTAACATGGCCTAATGTGGAAACACAAAGCCTGTCGCTAGGAGCATCATCAAACATGTGTCAACTATAACATAGGCTGTCCTCTTTAGCTGGAAGCTAAAAGATCTACTGGACTACAGTCCCTGCAACCTTCTCCCATTGTGTCTGTTTTTCCCTCCACCCCCTTCCCAACACAGGGCTGGAAAGTGGACTAGGTATCCTTCCTGTCCTGTGGTCATTTCCAGACAATTCTCACTGTCCCCTCCCGAAATACCTAAGCTGCAATTGCAATCCTGACAAGAACCACAAGGCCTGGGACAGCCACAACATGGCTGGGGGCATGGGGGGGGCGGGGGCGTGCGGGGAGGGAGTTGTGCCCGGGAGCTCACCGCAAGCAGCAGGGGCCCAGGTGAGTGCCCTGGGCATTTCCAGTCGAATGCATCACAATGGGTATGCTGAGACCTCCAGGAAAGTCACCCCGGACTCCAGCCTGCATCTGCGTGGTGAGTGAGGAAGAGCCCACCACCATGCTGACTGAAATGGCTTTGTATCTGTGACTACTCACTCCGTTGCATTGTGGCCATCCCACCACATTTTCCTTTTTCTTTCCTTTTCCTCCCTTTCTAGGTAGCTATTCAAAATCCTTTACTCCCTCCTTCACCTTCCAGTGCCTTCTTCCCCATCATCATTCCTAGATAATCGTGTTGCTTCACATTTCATTGGGAAAATGAGAGGAAACAGCAAAAATCTTCACAAGTCCCACCACCCCATCTCCCTGCACGGCTGCCTATGTTTCTGCAGAAAATCACCTCCTCTTCCCTGTTTTAGGAATGATTCCAGCAATTTCCTCCCCTCTTTAAATCAACAGGTTTTCTTTCACTTTGGTACACAATGGGGCCAAAAATTTCACCCGTCTTAAGAAAACCCTCTGACCCTCCAACTAACTTGGCTAAGTTCCACCTATTTACATGGACTCCAACACCAATTCTTCTCCCCACATCTTTTCTTGAGCCTGCTCCAGTGAGGCTTTTGATTTTTTTTTTTTTTTTTGGAGGTAAAATTTACATAACATAAAATTCACCATTTTAACCATCTTAAAGTGTACAATTCAGTGTCTTTTCTACATTCACAATATTGTACAATCATCACCACTAATTCCAAAACACTTTCATCACCCCCAAAATAAAACCCATACCTGTTATAAGTCACTCTCCATTCTCTGCTCCTCCCCAGACTCTGGCAACCACCAATCTCCTTTTCATCTCTATAGGTTTGCCTCTTCTGGACATTCCATATAAATAGAATCATACAATATATGGCCTTTTTTGTTCGACTTTTTTTACTTGGCATGACATTTTTGAGGTTTATTTATGTTGAAGCACATAACAGAACTTTTTTTTTTCTTTTCTGTACCCTCACCACTCCACTGAAAGTGCATGTATCAGGAACGACCTCGATACTGCTAAATCCCATATTTAATTTTTCCTTGTCACACCTGACACGTCAGTAATATTGGACATAGTTGATCACTCCCTCTTTTCTTGAAACTTCACTAGGTTCTGATACATGATGCTTTCCTGGTTTTCCTCTTAAATTACTAGCTGTTCATTCTCAGTCTCCTTTGCTGGTTTTTCCTCATTTCCTCCACGTTACACAAAGTAACATGAGAATGCCCCAAAGCTCAGTCCTTGGATCTCTTCTCTACACCCACAATCTTGTTAATATCACCTCATTTCATGCATTTAAAATACTTCCTAGATTCCAATGACCCATAAAATTATATTTCAGGCCCAGCTTCACTGAACTCCTATATATATATATATATATATATATATATATATATATATATATATATATATCCTGTTACTGTCTTGGCCCTTTCCCTTGGAGAGCAAACATGCATCTTGATAGAAATGGGTCTAAAACTAAACTTCTGATTCTGTCTGCCCAGACTTTATCCTCCTGTTTTTCTTCCCATCTGAGCTCATGACAACTCCATCCATCTTACATCAGGAAGAAATCTGGATCCATGACCTATATCTCTCTCTCACCCATCACTCTACCCATCAGCAAATCTTTGCTTTATCTATAAAATAACATCCAGAATCTCACTATGTCCTACCACCTCTGCTCTTACTACCAATTCTGACTCAAGGGAGCATCACTCTTTCTGGATTACACTAACTTCTTATTTTGCCCCCTTGTTGCTGACCTCACCCCCTTTTGACCTTTAAATATGTGAGTTAGATCATGTCTCCTCTGCTAAAAATTGTTACATGGGTTTCTGTCCTTCACAGAATAAGTACAGTAGCCCTTACCATGATCTTCCTCATACAAACCAAGATGACTCTTGCCTTAGGAACTTTGCATTTATAGTTCCTTCCAAAATACACACGGCTTACTCTCTCAACTCCATGGAGATTTTTTTGCTCATAAATATGCTCTCCATGTACCATGGCTGACTACGCTATTTAAAACTTCATCTTACCTTTACTTGTGGCACTTCTTATCTCAGCTTTCTGGTTTATTGTTCTCCGTGGCACAAATCACCACTTGACATAAAATTTTGTTTTTACTTCCTTACTGTATTTCTCTCTTTCACTCAAATATAAATTCCATGAACACAGGGACTGCTGTTTGGTTTTTACTGCTATCTCCCCACTGTCTGAAACAACCCTTGGCACAACATAGGTGCTCAATACATACTTGTTTAAGGACTGAATAAATCTACGACCTAAGAACAATTCAATAAAATACTTGAAAATGTCATAGATAGTATGTACATTGTTTACACTTTTATTTGGAATAAAATTGAACCAACTGGTTATAAAACGATTTATGAACAACAGCCATAAGCTGAGTTCTTATAATGGGCGCTTATAAATGATGAATATGCAAAGGCTCTTGAATGTAAGATCCACTGAAAATAAAACTGCATATGCAATTAGGGAGTGTGGGTAATAAACGATGCTAAGATTGTACAATAACAATTAACATGAAACAATTAAAACTGTAATTTTTGTAGATTCACATAATAGCTGTAGATCTTCTGCCCCCTAGAGCTAAATAATTAAGTATTGGCCATAGTTCAACTAAATGTTGTATATTACATCTCTAATTTTTCACTATTTATACAAGATTTAAAAAACTCACAAAAGTACTATAAACAAAAATAGCAAATAGTCAAGGATAAATTACAAGATATTAAAAATGTAGCTTGTGTCAATTAGTATTCAATATCTTTCATCAGTGTCAACCATTATACTACCTTCATCCCCCAAACTGGAATTTGTAACCATAAAAACAGTAGAAGGGGGAATGAGTCGACAATCAATTAATCTCCTGGGAACCTCTTTTTGTTTTAGTACATTCAGTCTCAGAGCTCAAAACTATTTAGTAATGTCAATAATCTATATTTATATTCATATGTATTTTCTCTACATCCCCACCCTCTTTCTTTCTCACTGTTACATTACACCACGATCTGGCTGCAGAAAATTATTTTGAGGATTTTAAAATCCTCCATCCATGGTACGTGATCATAAGGATGAAGCTTTGCCAACCATTTTAAGGTCTCTATACCAATGAAGACACACTTCCTTCAAATCTTATCTTGTACAAGCTGGTTATGTAAAATTGGCCAGACTCTCTCTCTCAGATGGTACAGAATGAAGTCAACGTCTCAAGGCCATTGGAGTAAAAGTTATAATTGGCATCCACTTTTGACTCCAGGGGCTTTAGACAATCTACTTGTCAGTTTTCCTAAATTAGTAATGAATTTCAAGGAACGGTTATTAGATCCTAAAAGGTAGCTAGAAGTTAATAAGACAAAAAAGGTAAATAGGCCCTTAGCTATTTAACTGGATAATATGTATGCATCATTCAAATTCTCATTAAAGGATGACTTTGTGTATTTGAGGCCTCATAGATGAAGGCAAGATCCTGGCAAACCAATCTAAAAATATTCAGAGAATATTCACAATATTCTGATTATAAGCCTCAGCATGGAAATTTTTATAAAAATTATAATAAGTAATTTATTCAAAAACAGGTAACTAAACACATACTTATTTATTCACAGTCACAAAGCTTGACTTTTCTCTCACAAACGCTACTTTGGTAAAGTCTAAAAAGATCTTTCTTTCAATGAATATGCAGTGAATTTTCTTGTTAAAGGGCAGTAGTTAGAATGATACTGTTTGAAGATATGGGAATAATCTAAAAGGTTTTTCTAATATTAGAAAAAGAATTTAGTTGAACTGTCCAATTTCCCAAATGTTCAGATACCGTAAGGATACCTATACCTACACCATAAGCACATTTATAAAGTTGTTCACATTTTTTATAGTGAAGAGAAATATATATGGCAAAACAATAAAGTTGTACTTTTTCTTTAAAGATAATACTACTTAGTACTCTATGTGGCAGCTTCCTCGCCATCAGCATTGTTTCAGCTTTAGAAAGTTACTATTTCTTCTTTAAATGTATTTAACTTACATATGCTCAAATGAATTCAGACTTTTGGTTATCCAGTTCTATGAATTTTGGCAAACATAGACCCATCATCTTTCAATCAATACTCCATTTATTTAGTAGCTCTTGTTGATGTCTTTGATCATTACTTTGTAGTTTTCAGAATACAAATGCAGGATACATTTTGTTGGATTTATATGTAAGAATTTACTTTGATTGTATTACAAATGTCGCCATTTTTCTAATTTCAGTTTCCAACTGTTTATTGCCACTGTATAGAAATAAAATTGATTTTATACTGACTTTGTATCCTGCTATTATGATAAACTCACTAATTCTAGTTTTTTAAAATAAATTTTATATTTTATCCATAGACAATGATGTTATCTGTAAATGCGGATAGATTTATTTCTTCTGTTCCAATTGTATGCCTTTACTAATATATCTTGCCTTATTGCATTGGCTGGGCTTTCTACTATGTCATTGAATACAAGTAGTAAGAATGGATATCACTGCCTGCTTCCCAGTGTTAGAGGTGAAGCATTCATTCTTTCATAATAGGTATGACGTAAGCTGTTGGGTCTTTGTCTATGCCCTTTATTAGGTTATAGATGTCTATAGTTTGCTGAAGTTTTTAATTATGGCTGTATGTTGAATTTTGTCAAATGCTTTTTCTGCATCTACTAAGATCATCCTGTGCTTTTCTTCTTTTGTCTGTTAACAAGGTTAAGTTACACTGATTGCTTTCCAAACATTGAACAAACTCTGCATCTCCTGGATGATTTTAATGTAGTTTTTTTTTTTTTCTGATATATCACTGGATTCCTGTTGGGGTTAATGTAAAGCATGAAATCAGCCATAATACCTGGCTTGCTAAAATGTAACACAGGCCACTGGAGGGAAGGAAGGTTTCATAGAAGGGCGTAGGGCTTTGGATTGCCAAGGGCTGAGTGACTATTCTGAAGCTGGAATTCCCTGTGGAGTTGCCTTCCTAAAGCTTTCTTAGCCCAAACACCCACCCTGTGATCTAAGAGATGTACACATTGTCCCTTAGGCTATGTTTAGCAGAACACTCTGATTAGCACATCTTAAGTTTCCCATAAACAGATCTCCCCAGTTTCAGTAAAACCCTGTGTCACACATCACCAGTTTGAGAAACAATGAAAAGGATTTGTGAGTATCCTGAAGGACCAATAAAAGCAGGAGCAAAGAAGAGCAAGGGGTCTTCACCTCTGAGTCTTGGCTCTCTTGCCTTCTCCTCTCTTTCACAGCAAAGTCTGGAGTAATCTTTCATCCCTTAGTACAGGGCTTGCTGACCATTCCCAGTAGAGTCCATTTGCTAATATGCTGTTAAAGATCTTTTGTGATAGAAACATTGCTCTGTAGCTTTCTTTTCTTATAATATTTTTGTTCGGTTTCAGTGTTAGGGCAAAGCTGCCGTTATAGACTAAGGTAACAAGTACTATCTTCACTTGTATTTTTTGGAATAGAATACATAAAACTTACTTTATTTTTTTCCTAAATATTTGATAGAATTTTCCAGTGAAACCAGTTTTCTTTAATGGAAGATTTTTACTGAGTCATGTTTATTTAATAAACATAAAACTACTCAAGTTATCACATTCTTCTTGAATGGCTTTTGATCATTTGTGACTTTCAAGGAATTTGTTCATTTCACATAAATTGTTTTATTTATGTGCATAGAGTTTTGGTAGTTATTTCCTTATTCCTATTATCCTCTTAATGCCTGTAGAGTCTTTGGTATTAGCCCTATTTCACTCCAGATTAGGTAATGTGTGCCTTTTCTCTCTTTTTTCTTGGTCAATCCAGCTAGAATTTATCAATTTTTAGTTACCTCTTCAAAGAACCAGCTCTTGGTTTTGATTATTTTCTCTATTACTTTCCCATCTTAAATTCCATTATTTATTGTCTTTATATGCATTATTCTCTCACTGCTTGATTTAGCTTTTATATGTTCTTCTTTTTCTACTTTCATTAGATGGATAGTTAAATTTACTGGCTGGAGAGCTTTCTTCTTTCCTAATAAAAATTTTATATCAATTATTTTTTTCTAAGCACTGCTTTAACCATGTTACACAAATTTTAGTAAGTTATATTTTCATTTTCATTCAGTTCAAAATACTTGGCAATTCCAAAATATGTTTTATTTAAAAGTGTGACATTTAATTTCCAAATGACTGTGGATGTCCCAGATTTGTAGTTTAATTTCATTTTGCTCAGAGGATATATTTTTTTTTACCAATCCAATTGTTTTAACATTCTTAAGGTTTGTTCTGCAGCCCCCATAGTACTGCTAAGCCGTATTGGAGACTGGAAAATTCATTAATACTATCTTCATTTAATATTTTTATATTTTGTTCATCATTGATTTTTTTCATTAATTGTGACCTTTTAATATGTGGTATTAAAATATCATTTATCTTGGGGCGTCTGGGTGGCTCAGTGGGTTAAAACCTCTGCCTTCGGCTCGGGTCATGATCTCAGGGTCCTGGGATCGAGACCTGCGTCTGGCTCTCTGCTCAGCAGGGAGTCTGCTTCCTCCTCTCTCTCTGTCTGCCTCTCTGCCTACTTGTGATCTCTCTCTGTCAAATAAATAAATAAAATCTTAAAAAATATATATATCATTTATCTTAATTAGTGCTTGTCTCTCTCTACTCAGGCTGCTATAACAAAGTACCATAGATTGGATGGCTTAAGGAACAAAAATTTATATCCTCACAGTTCTGGAGCCTGGAAGTACAAATGAGGGTGTTAGCATGGTTGGGTTCTCATAAGGATCCTCTTCCTGGCTTGTTTGTACATGGCTACCTTCTCACTGTGTCCTCACATGACAGAGGGACAGGGAGAGGGTGAGAGACAGGGAGAGAGAAAAGACATGGGAGGAGGACTCCAATATAGTCACTCTAGGGGTTAGAGCTTTCAGATTTGAAGTTTGGAGGGCACATGATTTGGTCCATAATAGCAAGTTTTAGTGACCCTTTGAATTCTGTCTCTGCGAGAGTATGTCACTTGCCTCCCTATAGTCTTACCACTGGGCCCAGGTTATAGTCCATGGTACTGAATGTTCCATATGCACTTAAAAGGACTTTAAGTTTTAAATTACTGCTATAGTTTTAAATTATTTTTTTAAAAATATCAATTATTGCAAATAGGTAGATAATATTCTCCCTTTCCGTAGATGGCTTTTCATTTTGTTGATTGTGTCTTTTGCTGTGCAGAAGTTTTTGGGTTTGATGTATAGTCTCACTTGTTGACTTTTCTTTTATTGATTATATTTTTTGTGTCATATCAAAAAAAAAAAAAAGGTTGCCAAGATTAATATCATAGAGATCTTTCCCCATGCTTTCTCCATGAGTTTTATGTCTCTAGGTCTTGTGTTTAAGTCTTTAATCCATTTAGGGTTAATTTTTGTTAGTGGAACAAGATAAGGGTCCAATTTCATTTTTTTCCGTGTGGCTGTCAATTTTCCCAACACCATTTATTGAAGAGACTATCCTTTGTCCATTAAGTATTCTTAGCCCCCTATCAAATATTAGTTGATCTATATATTTTATTTCTGGATTCTTTATTCCATTCCATTGGCTTATGGGTCATTTTTTATGCCAGTACCAAACTGTTTTAAATAGGATAGCTTTGTAGTCTAATTAAAACCAAGAAGTAAGATGCCTGGCTTTGTTCTTTCTCAGGATTGCTTTAGCTACCTGAGGTCTTTTGTGGTTCCATACAAATTTTAGAACTTTTTTCCACAGATTTTGCAAATTCTTGCTGATTTTTTTTGGTATACTTTTTTCCTATTTACTGAGAGATGTGTATTCAAGTGTCCTGGTATAATTGTAGTTTTGCCTATTTCTTCTTTTATTTTTTTATACTGTTTTTAGGTATACATATCTTTAGGACTGTTCTGTCTTCTTAGTGAATTTACCCTTTTATCATCATATAATATCCTTCCTTACCCCTATTAATTTTCCTTGCTCTGAAGCACATCTTGTTTGATATTAAAATAGCAATACCACCTCCTTTTAATCCCTTCACTTTCTAAAAATTCTTTATTGTTCTTTTTTTTAAAAGCATAGTTGACACATAATGTTACAATAGTTTCAGGTGTACAACCTAGTGATTCCATAAATCTGTACATTATCCTGTGCTCACCACAAGTGTAGCTACCATTTGTCACCATACACCACTATTACAGTACCATTGACTATAGTCTCTACCTTGTACCTTTTATCCTCATGACTTATTCATTCCATAACTGGAAACCTTTACTGGCCACCCCCTCTCACTCATTTTACCGATCCCTCTACCCTCCTCCCCTCTGGCACCCATGAGTTTGTTCTATTTATGGATCTGTTTCTGTTTTGGTTTATTTATTCATTTGGATTTTTTTATTCTACATACAATTAAAATCATATGGTGTTTATCTTTCTGTCTGGCTTATTTCACTTATCGTAATACCCTCTAATTCCATCCATGTGGTCACAAATGGCAAGACCTCATTCTTTTTTATCACTGCATAATATTTGTGTGTGTCTTCTTTATTCATTTGTCTATTGATGGAAACTTAGGTTGTTTCCATATCTTGGCTATTGCTAATAATGCTGCAATAAATGTAGGGATGCATATATCTTCTCAAATTAGTATTTTTGTTTTCTTTGGGTAAATACCCAATAGTGGAATTATTGGATCATATGATATTTCAATTTTTAATTTTTTGAGGAATCCCCATATTTTTTCCACAGTGGCTTCCCCAATGTACATTTCCACCAATGGTACATGAGGGTTTCTTTTCCTCCATACCTTCACCATTATTTGTTATTTCTTGTCATTTTCATTTTAGCCATTCTGACAGGCATAAATAATATCTCATTGTGGTTTTTGATGTTCATTTTTCCTGATGATGAGTGATGTTGAGCATCTTTTCATGTGTTTTGTTGGCCATCTGTATGTCTTCTTTGGAAAAATGCCTATGCAGATCATCTGCTCAATTTTTAATTGGATTGTTTGGGTTTTTTTAGTGTTGAGTTGTATAATTTCTTTATATATTTTGATAATCACATCTATTGGATATATTTTTGGAAATATCTTCTTCTATGCAGTAGGTTGCCTTTTCATTTTGTTATAGTTTTCCTTAGCTAGGCAAAAGCTTTTTATTTTTGCATAACCCAAATAGTTTATTTTTGTTTTTGTCTCCTTGCTTGAGAAGACATATCTAGAAAAACACCGCAATGGCCAATCTCAAAGACATTACTATCTATGTTTACTTCTAGGAGTTTTATAGTTTCATGTCTCATATTTAAGTCTTTACTTCATTTTGAGTTAATTTTTGTATATGGTATAAGTGGTCCAGTTTCATTCTTTTGCATGTTGTTGTCCAGTTTCCCAGCACCATTTACTGAAGAGACTGTCTTTTCCCCAATGTCTATTCTTCCCTACTTTGTCATAGATTAATTAACCATATTTGAATACCTTCACTTTTTATTAATCTATATCATTATTTTTAAATGAGCTTTTGTAGTCAAAATGTAGTTAGCTCTTATCGTTCAACCAATCTGACAACCTCTGACTTCTAAAAGGAATACATATGCCACTTATATTTAATGTAATTATTTTATCATTATAACTGAATTAGCAATTTTATTATTTTTCAGTTTGTGTCCTCGGCATTTATTATACTTTGTGCTCTTTACCACCACCTACTATCATTTCTGCCTTCACCTTCTGTTTTTGTCTTCTAGTGGATTATTTAAATATTTTAGTATTTTTATGCTAAACTTTAGTGTATCTATTTTCCTTTAATCTTATCTGTTTAGTGTTCATGCTAGTGATAATAATATACACACCTCAGTTTAACACTCTATATAGTTTGTTAACATTTCAAATAAAATGTAGACATCTTAAAGGTATGAACTTCTACACTCCCAACTTTGTGGTATACTTACCATATGTGTTAAACCTACATACTTTGAACCCACCAAAGGGATGCTCAAAAATCTGCTTGTAAGAGTCCTGTGTACATTAAAAATCTTTGGAGGAGAAGTCATTCCATTATGTATACTCTGATATTTATGACTTCATTTGTTCTTTCTTCATTCCTACTGATAAAACTTTCCTCTGGCAATCTTTTTTTTTTTTAAGGCTGAAAAAACTGCCTTAGCATTTCTTTTAGAGTAGATCTTCCAGTGATGAATTCAATAGTTTTGCTTCATTTGAGAATGTCTTTATTTTATATTTTAATTCCTGAAGGATATTTTCAATGGATACAGAATTCAGAGTTACTTAGTTTTAGCATTTTAAAAATGCATCTCTATATTCTGGCTTCCATACTAATGGGAAAACCACAGTCTCTACAGAAAATGTAGAGACTACCATCTCCCCTAAGCAGACTCAAGTGGCTACAGATGAGAAAGAATTCATAAGTTACAGAATTAGCTCAGGAAAGCCTCTCTAATTGTTTGCTAGAGCTGCCAAAACAAAGCACCACACATCTGGTGACTTAAACAACATAAATTTATCTTCTCATGATTTTGCAAGCTAGAAGTCTCAGAGAAAATCACATTAGATAGCTTGAGGACATATCTTAATTTCTGACGTTAAAACAGAAGCCAAAAAAATAATATATATTCTTAGCATAAATATAAGTACTGCTAAAAAATAGTCTCATGATATTTTATTAAAATCTCTGTTCTATGAAATGGAGCACTTGTAGCTCAGAGGAAAGAATTTACTCAAATTCCCAAATACATGATACTTAAATAATTGCACATGTTCAGTGTTGAGTCATTTAGTTGACATATATTTATTAGGTGTTTGCTCTGTGCTGGAGATCCACAAAGGAATAAGACACTAGTAACTGTTTCCTCAAGAAATTTAGTGTTTAGCTATGAAAATAAATACAGTGTGTGTATGTGTGTGTGTAGGGGTGGGAGTGTGGGGGGAATTTTCTATAAGAGAAGGCTTCTCAGAAAAGAGATCTCCACTCAGTCTGCTCAGTCTGGAAGAATAAGTAGTAGGACGACGGCCAAAAAAAGAAAAAAGAAAAAAGAAAGAAAAAAAGTCATGAAATGGGCAGAGGGAACAAAGTTTTCAGAGATACCTAAGAATAAGATGACACTATGTTGCTGAACTACCAAACACTTTGTTCTGGTCAGAGTCTGGGGATTCTTGGAGGACTGTGAAGGAGGAAGTTGGGCTGGTGTGCAAGAGCAGGATCACGTGAGCTTAGAGATTTGAAACCATAAGAATTTATAAGAAATGTGAATTCTGTTCTGGACATGATAAGAGTTATTGATAGATTTTAACAAGTAGATATTGGTCATATTTGTTTGTCAGAGAGTAGAATTTGGGGACAGTACATAGTACTGGATAGTAGAGTTGAATAGATCAAAACCAGAATTTTTAAAAATCCAGGGGAAAAAAATACATACTTAACTGGAACCATAGGTGGAAAAATAATAATGATAAGTAAGAGGAGACAATTTAAAAAATGTAAGGACAGGACCTCACTACTATTTTTTAACTACATTAATACAGGGATAAGAAAAGGAGAGAATGATTTAAGAATAACCCCTGGGCTACTGAGTGAGACCAGACGTCAATAATTTAAAAAGAGAGTATGGGCAAGGGAACAGATTTGAAAGAAAATTGGAATTTACTTCTAAGTATGCTGATGCTGAATTTCTCTGAAAAATATGTTTGCTCATTCAGCTCATAAACCTGCTCTCCTTGCCTGCCTCTATTACAGAGGCTGAATCCAAATACTCAATTTTATTAGTCTGCCTAGCAACCAAGGTACCCACGTGACAATCATCTAGCCAATGGCATGGCCAAAAACATTGCCCTTTCTCACTTCTGCCTTCCTCCTGCCCTGGATGCGAGATGTATAGAACCTCAACAGTCATTTTAAGAACATACGTTGAGAAGTATGAAGCAAATACCAAGGAAATCTCTTAATCCTTGACATTAACAATATCAAAGTTGAAGAATCTACATCATAACTGTCCATCTCCTCTTGTTTTCTTAAATAACCTAAGAAAACTCTTCTCTTTTCTTGCATCCAAATGCATTCCTAACTCCACCCTCCACTGGAGTAAGATTTCTGAGGGTGATGTCTGGAAAAGGTTGAGTTGGCTCTGCTTGCATGTCTCAGATGCACCCTGATCATCACCATCAGGACTGCATGAGACTGAAACCACTCTCTAATCAGCTGGAAATCTGTCCCAGGACACTCACTGTCAAGTGCAATATTCAACATGAGACTTGGACACATGGTTCCCAAATGCTAATTTGGTTCTTTTTTTTTTTTTTTTTAAGTGTGAGAGAGTGCATGGATGCAGGCAGGGGCTGAAGGGGGGTGGGGAAGAGGGAGAGAGAGAGAAAGAGGGAGAGAGAGCAGGCTCCTTGACCCTGAGATCATAACCTGAGCCAAAATTAAGAGTCCAGCACTTAACCTACTGATCCACCCAGATGCCCCAAATCCTAGTTCAGTTCATAAGCCTTAAATCAGCAACCTTTACAAAAAGTGTCCTGAGAACCTTTTTTAAAATGCAGGCCCCATCCTCAGTGATCCCCATCTAGCAGTCTGGAGTAAAGCTCAGAATCAATCACTTCTCTTTGATTCTGGTGATTGACTAGGGTTAGTCTATCATTTTGGCCTCTGAACTTGACTAGAGAGAATCATTTGGAAATTTAATGTTACATAATACTACCATCTCTCACACTCCTACCATTTACAAAATGCAACTCCAACCAAATGTCAATCTTATCCCATTACACTTTATTCTTTTTCTTCATTATTAATCCTCATGCCGCTTGGTTTCCCTCCCAAAAGTTTAAATATGCCATAAACCCTCATTGTATTTGAAAAACAAAAAACAAAACTCCCTGCACCCTCAAGTTAAGAGAACATACTGTGTGACCTTACCTGGATACTGCGTTTTTCCAAAAAGAGACTACTTCTTTTGCAAATCTCTGGAGGGATGACCTCCTTTCCCAATGCCCCAATAAACACAAGGCCTAAAATTAAAGTCACCATTCTTCTAAATCTCCGATGTTGATTCATTTATTCTTCCATGTGTAGAAACATCTTGGCTCATGACATCCAACTTATTGCCCTGGGTCACCCATGCATCCCTATTCATGGACGACTTCAGTTTGGGATTTCAAAATCTTCTCTAGCCCCGAACCTTGTAATGTTGTATAAACTTAATATACATGTGAAAGGCCTATAACTTTGCTTTAAAATTCAAGTAAACTTTATTTCCACGCCACCTCAAAAACAGTATGGCTGTCACATTATCTGGAACTGTTATTGTAGAAATTATAGACACCAATATTTTTTCCATCTGACCATGATCTTTCATTGAATGTCCAACTTTTTGTGTTCTCACTCTTGTGACTATTGCTTTTTCACTTATATAGTGATCTTACAGAGCTCTTTTAAGTGCTTACTAAAAATCTGGCATTTGTCTTCTGAATATTTATTACGGTCCATCTACATTTGGCCTTTGTCCCAGTAGATGGATCATGAGTAATTAAGGAAATGGCTTTGGTTCCCAAATCCAAAGATGAATAGAAAGGTCATCTGTGAAACGATAGCCGGGTCCTAATACAGGCGATGTCAAGCCCCAAGCACAACCCCAGCATGTTCCTGTGGACATTTGTAATGCAAAGCTTCAGTGGCAGAGGCCAGGTCCTAATTTTCCCTACAGTTAGGAAGGTCCGGCCAATAGCTGATTTCATTCCTTATTTTCTTTGGAGGGTGATTAGCTAGACTGAGCAATACACATGACTAGCTGGGGATCATTTTGTTTGGCAGCTCTCAGTTTCTGCAGAAACTATAAAAAGGAGATATACAAAGATATTCCTAAAGTGCTCACAGTTAGGGACTAGCTGCCCCATTACAAACCAAGCAAAAAGCTAGCCATGCTCTGGACCCAGGAATACGATGCAGGGTAACAGGAGAGATAGCATGAGTGGACTGAACGGCAGAGCAGTCGGTAGTTGGGTCTGCTTTGTCTGCGGTCAACAGTATATTCTCTCCTGATCTGTTGCTTCCCTTCCAATAAATCCTAGAAATGGTACCTTCTGTTGGTGAAAAGGCATTGAAGTTTATACTTCAATTATTTACTTCTAGGAATGGGTGGACCTGACAGTCTGCTCCCTTAAAGTTCTCCATTTCAATTTATCTATATTTCAATTTACCATATAGTGATTTCTTACCACTAAAATATACTGAGAACTAAATATAAAGATGAAAGAAAGCTTTTTGTGTTCCGGTGTGGAAGGATCTGTCAGCAGCTCCTATAAAACCCTACCATGGTCGAAGTGGCAAGAGACACATCCCTATAAAGCTCTTCTACTAGCAGAAGTGCTGTTTAAAATCAAAGCGTAATACAGGCATCCTTTATCAAGCTTCCTTGGTCTCCTTTAGGTAAATCAACACATCTCTTCTGTTCTTGAAATATAATTTACCACAACTACCATATCTTTGTATCAAATTAGAACTCAGAATCCTCTCTACAAAATAGCTATATTATATCATACTACGGTATAATAACATTTAAAAAGGAAAAATAATCTATCAGCTATCTATAATCAAATATGTGATTCTTGCATGATCATTAGACTAAATTGATTTATCCTGACCAATTAATAATTTTAACATTAAACTTTTCAACTGAGAACAATATGCTTGGTAAATAGAATTCAGTTAATATACTCAGAGGACCAAAAAAACCAATTTTGTAGATCTGATATATGTGGCTTATTGATCTAGTTGTTTCAGTCTAAATAGAAAATAGATTATAACCAATATCTCTCTCCCTCCAGTTGTGTCTTTCAGTGGAAGAGTCAAATCAATTCCCCAAGAAGACAATTTCAAGCCTGGAGAAGCCAGTTTTCACCTCTCTCCCAAGGGATAAGGAGTTCTCTTGGTGAGATTTAACTAGCCAGTGTTAACAATGCTACAAGATTTCAAATCTGAGACAAAATTATCCCTTCAACTTTTAACAGCATCAGACTCTGAAAAAACAACCTATTTTCACTTCTGGCATAAACCTAGACATTGTTATACAATGGAAAATAGCCCAGTTTAAAACATCAGGCTAGAAAGCAAGCGAGCAAGCATTACACAATGCTTTCATTTCAAAGAATGAAAGTCATTATACAATGTTTAAAATGCACTGAATTTATTTACACAATAAGGAACAAAATGAGAAAAAGTTCTTACCATTTGCAGGCAAGCAGCCTGAGCTGAAAGATATATCATCAATAGCTATGACTTCCTCCTGTTCAGGAGTTGAAATTATTTGACCTTGAAAAACAACCTGCACAAGAAAAACAAAACAAAAACACAAAGCAAGGAATATCATTCACAGTCTTATAGCACAGAGCTTACAAATAAAAAACACGCCACTTCCTAGAAACACATTGGCGACCATGCCAATTCCAGCGATAAGAGATCCACACATACACTCTCAAGGACAAGAAAGGCAGTCATCTCTGTATCTCAAATGTCCACCATAGGTTATATAATGTGTTTGTGAAATGAAGCAATATCCATCTAGTTTTTGCCATCTTATTATCTATGTTTGGTTTATATGCGTTCATACTATTCAGTATTTATCAGCTCTTGGGCCCAGCTCCATCTTGATCTCTGCTTCTTGGCATTTTGCCACTGTGTCACATTTCCACCTCTAGTCTCTAAATTTTGCTCACAGACTTGTACAACGTGGCCATCCTTGTGCTATACCCTTCTGTGCATTTTCTGCCATTACCTAAACAAAACTTGGGACAGTGACTAGAAATGCTTGTGCAGTAACTAATTATTAAAATGAGTGAATGTGAGGGGTATCTGGATGGCTCAGTCGGTTCAGTGTCCGACTCTTGATTTTCCTTCAGGTCGTGATCTCTGAGCCTGGGATTGAGGCCCATGTTGGGCTCCATGCTCAGTGAGGGATCTGTTGAGGATTCTCTCTCTCTCCTTCTCCGTCTGCCCCCTTGTCCCTCACTCATGCTCACTCTTGCTCTCTCTCTCTCTCAAATAAATAAATAAATACATCTTTTTTAAAAAATTAGCAAATGTGATGTTGTGATGTGAATCCAGCCCACGTCTGCACCAAGAGGAAATACTCTGGTATAATAAATCTGAGAAACTTAGAAAGAAACTACTCTCTAATTTCCTAGTTACTTAAATCAGCAGAAAATTGGTGTGTTGGTGGAGAGCATTATCCCAACCTCACTAATGAATACCAGTGATGCTCGAGGCTTAATTCATAGATGCATTAAAATGTGTGCATTGTTCAGCCTTGCTTACAATATAAACATTTTATTATTTCAAAATGTCAGCACTGCTTTTTAGCTTGACAACTGATCTCCATAGAGTAGACCCTAGCAGATCCTTTTGCCATACCACATTCTCTTTACTTTATAACATGACGTACAGATGTATTTCCTTTCAAACCGAATGCTGTCTACTAGACTATTAAAAAATGTAAGGTGAAACATCCACAACCTATCGAGTAATATGTCAACATGTAGCCCTAAGACAGTCCTCTTTTCATCACATAAAACGGTATAACCACATGACTAATTGTAAAGCAGGACTATGTTGGAAAAGGCCTATCAAAGACTGTTGTGTAGGCAAAATAATCCACTTGGCATCTGAAAAGATGAGGTATGGTTGTACATTTGAAATAGAAAATTTTGAGGAAAAATAGAAATAGGATGGCAAAAGCACTTAGCAAACAGTAGTAACCAACTCTAAATGTTTTTACTACAGATTGTGTGATCTCTGGTAGAGACTAGATCTTTCTGGGCATACATATAGGGAAGTAGATGAAATGAGACTAAAGTCACATAATAGAAATATGTCAATAAAATATCATCCCCCTCCAAATATTTGTTCTGGGGCATTTTTTAAATTTTTGTTGCCGGTGCTCGCTTCGGCAGCACATACACTAAAATTGGAACTATAAATTTTTGTTGCCGTTGAAAATACATTAGGCAATAAAATTTTGTTAAATGGGAAAAAAAAAATGTGACTAATGTCAAGTGACTAATGTCAAGTTACTAATGTAAACCACATCTAGAAGACAATAGTTACAGAGAATTGAGTCTCAAGGTTTATTTGTAGCACCTAGCAGATCAACTTTGCAAAATCCCTTTACAGCGCATTAGTATCAAAATCATGAATAAGATGGGAGAGTTTAATAAAATAAATAATAATTTATTTAATTATTAAATTAATTAATTATTAAACTTAAAATAACCATACTGATTGGTTATTTTCTCAGTATTTTATTTCATTATTTCTCCCAGAATTTTCTGTAAACCTGTTTGGTTTATAGTTTTAGTCATTCTTTTTACAGTTTCTAAAAATTTAGTTTCTAGATTCCACTTGGTAAGAAAATTAGTGGATATCTGTTCCATTTAAGATTTTAATATTTCTTCTGATACTAATATAGCTTTGGTTATTAGATTTTTGGGCTACTTTTTTTTAATTCTTTTTTTTTAAGTAGGCTCCACACTCAGGGAAGAGCCCTACACAGAGCCTGACCTCAGGACCCCAAGATCAAGACTTGAACTGAGATCAAGAGTCAGATTCTTAACTCACTGAGACACCCAGGTGCCCCAATTGGGGCTACTTTTAGTTATGAAATAATCTTTTGTTTGTATTGGTGTAAGATTCAATGAATGACTTACGCTGTATGAAGATAATACTGCAAACATTTTGCATCCCTTTTGTGGCCTAATTTACAAACATTTAAAATTGTGTTGCAAATTTGCTTTGCTATCCAATAAAAAGCTGTTTCAGAGGGGAAAGAAAAGACTTATATAGGGATGATTTTATCTAAGGGCAGTAGAGCACAGTGATTAAAGTATGTGTTTGGAAACAGACTACTTGGGTTCAGATCCCGCTACACCACTTGATGTCAACAGGACATTAGAGAAGTTATTTAACATCTCTCTACCTCAGTTTTCCTCTTTGTAAAAAGGCACTAATAAAAATAATAAGTTATTGGGGCGCCTGGGTGACTCAGACGGTTAAGCGTCTACCTTTGGCTCAGGTCATGATTCCGGGATCCTGGGATTGAGCCCTACATCTATCCTTTTCCTTGGGGTTCCCTGCTCAGTGGGGAGTCTGCTTCTCCCTCTCCTTCCACCCCTCCCCCCAGTTCATGCTCTCTCATAAGTGAGCTCTCTCTCAAATAAATAAATAAAATATTTAAAATAATAATAAGTTATTCCCTATATGATAAAATTTATGTGAGGATAATTGAGTTATTACATGTCTATCAGCTCTTGGTATATAGTTAATATTAAATAAGTGTTACCTATTATTGTAACACAGAGTTACTACATAGTATTTAAGCTACTGTATGAATAGTATATTTATAGATAAAAAATCTATTCTCTACAGATTAAGATTTATCCTTCTTGAAAGGCTTTTCACCTCTTTTTGCTGAGCTAAGGACATACAGGTGGTACCCATATTTAAAGAGAGAAGCAGAAATAAGCATGAACTAATCACCAGTCTCTTCCTTCTTTCTCCAAACTTTCTTCTCAAACCCACTGATCTTTAGGGTTTCAACTGTTACCCAGGTTGATGAAACACAAATTTATATCACAAATGTCATCTACTTCTCTGAGCTTTCTGCCTATATCTCCACAGCCTGCTGGACATTTTTGCCAGATGACACAAAGTCACTCCTAAGTCATAATATTTTTTCCCCTCACACTAGACCTGTCCTGTGACTCCCATTCTCTGACAATGGCACCAATTAACTAATTTTCTGGTGAAAAGAAGACTTTTCAATGCTCAAAACTCCAAAGTGGCTTGAGGAATCACATTCTTTTAAGTCCCACATCCAAACCATCAAGACCTGTGAAGCCCTCTCTTCTTTCCATTCCAACTTCTCCTCCTGTATCTTCACTCCTGATCTATTCATCGAATATTCATTCGATATTATTTCCCAAGCAAACATGGGAAATGCAAAAGGATGGCTGTAATTTTTCGCCATCATGTGTTCACATAGTAAAGATTCTTGACTCACAAGGGAAAATGACTCCAATTATGACTTAAAGAGTTTGAGAGAATTTTTTAAGTTAATGATTTGTATTTATTTTATTTTTATGATTAACTTCTCTTTCATCCATGTTAATAAAAAAAAAGGCTTTTAAATGACCTTCTCACCTTCAATTCTTTCCATCAAAGTTTGCAATATGTATATTTGATTGATTCAATTAAATTAAACGCTAACTCAGGCTAACTGAAGGAAAGTTAGTGTGAAAATTGGCTGCCATTTGAGCCCACTGGTCTAGCAAGAGGAAATGTTTTTCTTAGGAAGAACACCATTTCTCTAAATGTAGGGAAATTCACCCATGGGTCTGTGTAGCTATAAAACATAAGACTTATCAGACATAATGCAATACTTGAGTTAAATATATTTAAACAGAAAGACTTTCCAGAGATTTTGGTTGGGATCCTGAAAAGAAGAATGGGTTGAACCAGCTCAAGAAAGTCGAATCTCAAGATGATTTTTTTAAAAAGCCAGGTCTAAGGTCAGAAGACGTGTTTGCATATCGTAGTTGTATTTCTAAGAAAAATGAGGGCTAGCATTCTTTGTTTTCCCCAAAACTTTCGTAAATAAGTTTTTCCAAACATCCACCTCATTTTAACTGCACTAGGGGAAACGAAGCAAAGAATAGCAAACTAGCAAATAAAATAACACAGATAATGAAATGAGAAGTTTGGCAACATCACAGAAGTCAGGTAAGGGCCACACTGATATGATAGTAAATAATAGACAAATTGCTTTCACCCCAAACATTTTAAGAGAAGATGGCCTCTGAGGAAGACAAGGGGTCAGCGCTCAAGTGCTTTAAGATTTAAATCTTTAATGAATCTTTGACAGTAGCCAAATAATGGACATAAACACACTTGGCTGACACTAGTAACTGCATGAACAGAAACTCTTATAGTTAGATTTATCATTAAAGTTTTCTTAATCAGTAGTGTGCATTCGATATTATTTCTCAAGCAATCATGTGAAATGCAAAAGGATGACTGTAATTTTTCATCATCATGTGTTCACATAGTAAAGATTCTTGACTCACAAGGGAAAATGACTCCAATTATGACTTAGAAGAGTTTGAGAGTAGAATTTTTTAAGTTAATGATTTGTATTTATTTTATTTTTATGATTAACTTCTCTTTCATCCATGTTAATAAAATCTATTGTTTCTGAATACGAGGCTGCAAAGAACTCTTTGGCATGCCGTAATGAAATATCAAATAAATGACAAGTAGATAATAGCATATTAAAAGTGCTTCGATGTTTTTTTAAAATTCAGGCACTGACTTCTCATTTACTTTGAGAATCCAAACATTTGACGTGAAAACCAGTCAGTGATATACTTAGTAATACAGTATTCATTCCTTCCTGCGCATAAAACTAATACATAAGTGCCTTCAAACAAAGAAAAGGAGAATGAAGGAAGATTTTACTCGCATCTGAGACTAAATTTGGGCTATATATTTAGCATGGTTTATTCTCTCTGCTTCTGCAAATATTTTAGGACAATAGCAAAATGAATTGCTGAAGTCTACAATTTTGACAAATGCAATTGCAGTTAATCAGCAGAATAATGTGTAATAATGTTGTTTTATCCAACACAGCAGGCAAAAGAATGTTTAATGAGTCAGCTACAACATATTTGGCCAAATCTAGAAGTTGGATTTTTTTTCCATCTATATTTTATAAATCTTTTTAATGCTTTAACATGATAAAGAAATTATCATGGCTCAGTGAGTAAACAATTAAGATGTGAAATCAAACTATTCTGGGTTCTAATCTGGATGGAATTTAATAGGTTATTTCACTCTCCGAAGCTCGTGAATTATAGTTCTGATTCAGAAGACTGCCATGCAGGGCCAGTAAAATAATATATACAAAGGACTAAATGCAGTGCATTACAAGCGGCAAGTGCGCAGTAAATCCTAGATGTTATTACTCCTTAAAAATCTTCAGAAACTTTCTTAAATGCTGCTATCTTTGTTGACTAGATGCATAAACACAATTCCTTGTCAGGTTGCAGTATTCCCTCAGAAATGAATGAGCTTCATTTCATTAAGGCACGAACCTAATACTTTACAGATAAAGGTGATAAAGCCCCCACATGACAACAGCCAGATCCAGAGACTTTCTCAGAAACCCACGCTAAGCCCAGGTCCAGCAGAAACTACAATCTCCTATTTGGATATTTCTAAAGGAAGCATGAAAGGCTTTAAAACTGTCCGAAGGCAGCATGGAAGGGGAATTGCAGAAAACAGAGTAATTCTCGGAGGCTTGGAAACTGATGAGGCAGCAGATATTGTCTGGAGATGCTGATTACAAAATGCCCTCAAATAAGCCTCTCGCTAAAGCCTTTGCAAGACGAAGCTACGAGAGGGCGGCAGGAAGTATGACAAGCACAGTGCGTCTCTGTGGCTCAGCTTAGCAAAAAGCATGTGAACATCTGCCGTCTTGCTGACAGGACAGAACGAAAACCTACCTGCAATCTTAAAGATTGGTGTAGCCAAAGGATCCCAGGAGAGTCATATGGTTTCCTAAGTTTTACAAAGCCTCTAAGGTAGAGGCGCTGTTTTCATATCAGCAATAAAGTATTTTGGCATACAAGTTAATATACTGCACAGGCATCTGCTTTCGCTGGAGCCACTGACTCATTTTAAAGCACTCAAGTGAATAACCTCGCTGCCTCAGCTACAGCTCCACGGCCCAGAGGTGATATATTTGGGAGTTTTCAGTTTTACAGTTAGCTGCTACACATATTTAATCGCCAGCCCCTGCAATGTGCCATTTGGGAACGGATGGCTAGGAAAAAACAAGGAAGTGGTTTTAAAAGGTTTAACACATGAGACATTGCAGGCTGCAGCTCTACCCAACGTCCGAATCTCCGTCCGGCTACCTACCCATGAAGACCTTGACCTTAAGTTGGAGACAGAGATGGGAAGGCACAGAGCTTGGCAAAAAGATAGGTTAGGATTCTTTTGCCATCCACTCTGCTTCAGAGTCGGAAAGGATGTGTAAATGCTGACAAAGTTTATACACAGACAAAATCCCATTTTAGTCATTAAAGTTTATGTGAGCATATAGATGGAAGAGACTTCATTCAGCAAGTCCATCCTTCAGTATCCAGTCCAAGTGACTCAATCCCCTCAAAAGCACTCTTGGCTCCGTTTTGTTGCTCTTGTGTTTTGTTTTGTTTTGCTTTGTTATTGAGAGAAGACAGAGAGACATAGGGGAGAGAGAAGTGTTAGAAAATAAACTAGGGGCGGCTGGGTGGCTCAGTGGGTTGAGCATCTGCCTTTAGCTCAGGTCATGATCTCAGGGTCCTGGAATCACCCCTGCTCAGCGGGGAGCCTGCTTATTCCTCTACCTTTGCCCCTCCTCCCTCCACTTATGCTCTTTTTCTCTCCTTCAAGTAAATAATAAATAAAATCTAAAAAAAAGACAGACACTAGAAACTTCTCTAGTGGTTAATGATACCTGAAAACCCACAGTAAATTAGATGCATTATTGGTTCTCAAAGTTCTCAGTCTGCGCACACACACACACACTCCAAATCTAGGAACACATAGTCTCTCTCCCACATGCCTATCATTAATCTTCCCCTTACAAATTATCTATCAGATAAGGGGATAGCATCCAAAATATATAAGAAATTAGTACAACTCAATAGCAAAAAAACAAAAAACAAAAACAAAACAAAAAAACCAAACCAAACAAAAAAGCCACACAAATAAAATAGTTAATTGAGAATATCATTCCAAAGATAGACATTATTCCAAAGAAGACATACAAATAGCCAACAGGTACATGAAAAGATACTCAACATCAATGGTCATCAGGGAAATGCAAATCAAAAGTACAATGAGATATCACCTCACACCTGTCGGAGGGGCTGTTATCAAAAAAGATAAGAGATACTGTGTTTGGAAGGATTTGGAGAAAAGGGAACCCTTATTCACTGTTGGTGGGAATGTAAACTGGTCCAGCCATTATGAAAACCAGTATGGCAGTTCTTCAAACAACTAAAAATAGAACTACCATATGATCCAGCAATCCCACTTGTGGGTATTGAAATGAGATTACAACCTCAAAGAGATATCTGCAATCTCGTATTTATTGAAACATTATTTACAATAGCCAAGTCGTAAACAACCCAAGTGTCCATTAACAGATGAATGGAGAAAGAAAATGTGGTGTATACATACAAAGGTATAATTCAGGCAAGAATGGAAAGAAATCCTATCACTTATGACAGCATGCTGGAACTTTGAGGGTACTATGCTAAGTGAAATAAGTCACAGAAAGATAAATACTATGATTCACTTACATGTGGAATCTATAAAAGCCAAATTCATAGAAACGGAGTAATTGTTTAGTTGCCAGGGTCTGCAGGGTGGGGGAAAGACGGAAATGTTGGTCAAAGAGAACAAACTTCCAGCTATAAAATGAGTAAGTTCTGGGTATCTATAAGCAGCATAGTGAAGATAGCTAATAATACTGTATTATATACTTGCAAATTGCTAAGAGAGTAGATCTTAAAATGTTTTTACTGCATGATAAAAATTGTAATTTTGTGATACGATGGATATGTTCACTAACTTCATTGTGATAATCATTTCACAATGTGCATGTATCAAATCATCACATTATATACATTAAACTTACACATGTATCAGTTACATTTCAGTAAAACTAGGAGAAAAATCCTTTTCTTTACATGTACTAGGTACATTCCCTGAATCCCACCTGGTGCATCCTGAGTGCTCCAAGTGAGTCTTTGTTAAATAAATGAATCAATCATTCACAGAAAGACTTAAATGCCTGATTGCTTAAGATACCCTGCTGTGCCCTCCGCCCCCCTCAAACCAATATATTTGACTTCAATAGAGAGCAAAGCTTCAAATGACAGAATTATGCTTCCAACCATACAGTTCCTCTAAAGTCCTATCATCTAGGTGTCATTTAACCATCTACGAAGTGATTTTCTCTGATCTTCTTTGGATCCCCATTTAGTTTATAAAAGCCTGAAATTTCAAACCACGGTGAATTTATGACAGATCAATTAAGAAAATGTGCCATTCTCATAGCTTACAATTCAATTTTATAATAGAAATCCTGCTCATTCTCCCATCCTTCTTCTTGCCACTCAAAATAACTGAAGTTAAAATTCAATCCAATGCAATCCCTATAGTTAGGCAAGTGCTAAATCCATCACATAGCGGATGATTTTCTACTCTGTATCAAAATTGTAAAATTGATTATTATACTATTCAAATAATAGGTGAGAAAGGAAACCTGCTTTAGCCAAGTTGGCTAAATCGGCCTGCAAACCAGGTTTAAAAGGCAAATTCATAAAATGCTTTAAGATCTTGTTCTTCATGGGAAATTTTTCTTGGCTCTCTCAAATGTAAAAATATGCAATGCTTTACCAAGAATTCCTGTAATAATCATTAGATTATAATTTCCACCATACATAAGTTTTATTAGGCTGCATAAATAAGTTTGTCTTTTATAGGTTTGTACGGGCTTTCATTCTCAAAATTATTTTGGAAAATAAAGGCTGCATTGAATAATTTGAGCTTAGCTATGAAATGAATATGACAATTATTCTACTTCAACAGCATTTGGAATTAGTATTTAAATCAAATAGTCTCTTTCCTCATTACCCAATATAACCCTGTCCTCTCAAAAGCATGAGAAAAGTCTGGAAGATAAGTAATTCTTAAGAATAAGAAATGAAAAGAAAGAGGAGGTTGGGAATAGTAAAAGCAATAGAAAATGAAGGGAATTTAAAAAATTAAGAAGATAATTAGAAAGTTATATTTTACTGGTACATAGATATATGTTAATATATATCAACTTTAGTTTTTATACATAACATTTAAAACCTTCTTTTAAGAGTATTTTTCATGGTGACTGGCTATCCCAGTTTCCTGACTGTTTGGTTTCAGTGTTTGAAAGTCCTGGCAAATCCCTCAGTCCTTGGCCAACTGGGACAGTGGTCATCCTACTTTTAATTCATTCATTTTGGGGCACCTGGGTGGCTCAGTGGGTTAAAGCCTCTGCCTTCAGCTCAGGTCATGATCTCAGGGTCTTGGGATCAAGCCCAGCATCGGGCTCTCTGCTCAGCGGGGAGCCTGCTTCCCCCCCTCTCTCTGCCTGCCTCTCTGCCTACTTGTGATCTCTCTGTCAAATAAATAAAATCTTTTAAAAAAAGTAATATGAACTCATTAAAAAATAATAATAATAATTTATTCATTGCTAATGATAAAGGAAAGGTGTTAGGATTCGAAGCCAAACAGCCAAGAACGAATTCTTGAGATGTCTTTGATGCAAAAAAGCAGTTTTATTAAAGCACGAGGACAAGACCCATGGGTAGAAAGGGCTGCATTGCAGTTATGAGTAGTGGCTCATTATATACTTTCAAGTTGGGAGGGGATTAAGGATAGTGTTAGTCTCTAATGAATTTTGGAAGCAAGGTTTCCAGGACCTTGAGGGAGCTAGCTATTGTTGGGATATGGTCATTTATTACTCTCTAATAAAACCTGAGTCACGAGACCCTTCATATGTATATTGGTGGGTCATATGCCTGGGGGATGATTGCCAACATGTATCTTGGGGATCGAGATAGAAGAAATTTCCAAAGGAATTTCTATATATGTTAAAGTAGACTTACAGGATCCTGGGGGTCAGGCTAAGACTGCCTCTTGCCCTTACCAAAGTATTAACATCAAGGCAGCTGAGTTCCTAGAGGAATGTCACTCTGCCTGTTTTGAGGACTTCTCAATGGGCTTTAGGGAATAAGGAAATTTTATAACTTTTCTTCTGCCTTTGTTTTGTACATCAGTTAAAGACCTATATTTTATCATTTTTCCTTTAAAGACATGGTTAGAAAATACAACACGCATACCTGAAATTTCTGGTTGCTCTGGATGTTCATGACATTTCTCTCCCACTGATTCTGGAGCCCAGCTGCATTTTGCCATAAATGCTGAATGGGACCACCACGTGTAGTTTGAAGGCCAGCCACTAATTTGCCACTCACTTGGCTGGAGAAGTAATAAAATGTAATCTGTGAAAATTAAGTAATGTACGAATGATTAGGAAACAGAATTCCCAAATGTGAAAAGTATTTAAAATGCTGTGTGTTTTCAAATACCTGACAAGCATGTTGGTTATTTGTTGGAAGGAAAACTCTGCTTCTTAAGTCTGAGGAAGTAGAATTCCCTCTGGAGACCAGTGAGAGGAAGTGAGCTGTTGGCAACAACGGTCAGCGTGTTATTGACAGAAATCCTTGGTAAAGTTATTTAATACACCAGGCAATAAGAATTTAGGCCCATATCCACATTGGGTCAACATATTTCTGTTTCAAGAATGAAATATTTAGGGGCGCTTGGGTGGCTCAATGGGTTAAAGCCTCTGCCTTCAGCTCAGGTCATGATCTCAGGGTCCTGGGATCGAGCCCCACATCGGGCTCTCTGCTCAGCAGGGAGCCTGCTTCCCCCTCTCTCTCTGCCTGCCTCTCTGCCTACTTGTGATCTCTCTCTCTCTATGTCAAATACATAAATAAAATCTTTAAAAAAATGAAATATTTAACTGCACCATTCGCTTTTGCAAATGGTTTTACATCATTATATTCCCCAGAGAAATAGCTTATTGTGATTATACTCCCTATAACACTACTATGGGCTGCAGTCCATGACCTAATTTATCTCCTGCAACACAGAAAGCTATAGCCCTGCAAAGATGGTATCCAAGGAAAATACTGTACTGGGACCGCCCACCAAAATAAATGAAAAATTCAAAGATCATTGTTTGCTCTAGAAATAACTGGATCAAAGAGTCCCAGCTTTCTCTGGGATTGTAGAAAATGATGCAGAACACTGATGCTGTCCCTGCCAAGGAACTATTACTATTAGAAGGCTAGAACATAAGTGTGGGATATTTTCTGGGCTTTCATTAATTTCCTACAATGCTTGACATGGTTATAGTGTATAATCAGGGAACTAATTGTGTACTACTCTATTTGGTGTTTTGCTACTCATCAAAAGGAATGAAAAAATGATGTTGTTAATGATTATGATCACCTATCTACCAAGTTATTCCATGGTCGTTTAAAGATGGAAATCAAGTTTAATTGTCACATCATTGAGAATATCAATAGTTAAAATTATGCAACCTAAGATACCTCTTCTTCCCTACACCTATTTCAAAATTGTACCCCAATTAAGCAGAAAATAATGACATTAATGATTGCTATAAATATGGTCAGAGCCATAACTGAAATCCCTGTAATAGCAGAAGACCGTTGGGAGAATGTACTCCCTGGAGTAATTATATAAATAAAATTTAGATGAAGAGCTGGTATCATCATAATACAGTGGACAATCAGTTTGCTCTTGCTTCAAGTTCAGAAGGTAATGCAAATGCTAAGCAAATGAATAATCAAATAAGCATAATGAGTTATTATATTTACTACATATCATAAATTATCATTTAAATAAGTGTTATTGCAATAATATCATTAGCAATACAAATGAATAGTATTCAGCTGGGTGGCTCAGTCAGTTAAGCATCCAACTCTTTTTTTTTTTTAAGCATCTGACTCTTGAGTTCAACTCAAATCATGATCTCAGGGTAGTGAGATCAAGCTTCACAGGAGACCGCAAGCTCAGTGTGGAGTCTGCTTGAGATTCTCTCTCTCCCTCTCCTTCTGCCCCTTCCCCCATTCACACTCTAAATAAACAAACAAACAAACAAACAAACAAATAAATAAATAAAATCTTTTTAAGAAATGTAAAGTTTCATTTAATTTTTTAAAAGGTTTTTTATTTATTTGACAAAGAAAGAGAGAATGAGCAAAAGCAGGGGGAATGGCAGGCAGAGGGAGAGGGAGAAGCAGGCTCCCCGCTGAGCAGGGAGCCCAAAGCAGGACTTTATCCCAGGACCCTGCATGACCCGGAGCTGATTGCAGACGCTTGACCAACTGAGCCACCCAGGTGCCCCAAAGGTAACGTTTTAAATTCAGAAACAGCTTGACATCTTTTGACATTTGTCTAGGAATAGACTTTCTTTTTATGGGAGAAAACAAAGCACTGTTCAAAATACACCCAGCACTGACATCTGATTTCTACCTTTAACTCCAACTGAGTGGCAATAAGAAGAATTTCTTTAAATGCACACTCTATTTTACCCTGTTCCCTATAGTGTGAGTATAGAATTTCTTTAACTCATGAAACTGTTCCTTAGAGAAAAATACTCTCTTATGGAAAACTCTCTCTTGTTCTCCAAAACACTTTAGTCATCTTGTCTATAAATATACAAAAAAGAAGCACATTCTTGGCAGTGTAAGTTTTTCCCACGTGTCCATTCCCCATCCTACAGTTGCTTGTAACCACTGAGAAGAGACTTACGAAGCCGATAACCAAAAATGTACCAAATGTTTCCAGCACACACTCCTCTTACCCCTGAAGTAGCCTACTAACAATCTTATCACACACATATACGCAAACATCACTGTCACCATTATAAGTTTCCTCTTAATCTCTACTGTATTCATCTCAGTTTGCTTATATGGTTCATAAATTCCCATTTTATGCCTGCATCCATAAAAGCAAGTGCATAGCATATCTTTAAAACATATTTCAAATAATCTCATGGTAAAGTGTTAACTATCAAAATGACAAAATAAGAACAAGCAGTATGATTTTATTGATAATGTTAAATGTTACATTAAAGGGCTTTCAAAGAATTTTTTTTTCTCAGCTACTGTGTAAGTGTTGGAATAAAATTCGAACATAATCCAAGATTGATGACCAAAAAAAAAAAAAGGGAAGCATATAAAATATGAAAGCAACAAAAAACATGAATCAAGTTGGGAAGGCTAAATCCAACAACTTTGGCAGTGAATTCCATCAGCCTTGATCCTCAGGAAAGATAAGGTAGAATTTTCAGTCTCACTTTCTTGAACTGTTGTCAGGCAGCCTTGCATTTCCTCCATTTCCCAAGTTCTAAGTGATTAATAAAATGAGTGTGAGCAGAAGGAACACAAATCCGATTGCATGTTATAGAGCAACCAACTGGCTCAAAGGAACTTAAAAAATTTGAGTATTTTGATAGTGAGATAATATCAGTCCTCAAGAACATTTCCCCAAAATTCAGGCTGCAGAAATGGATCATCATGACAAGGTCCAAGGACTTTGTAAGAAGCAAAGGTTAAAATGTCAAAACTTTTGGAAAGGCAAAAGTGTGTTTACCTACAACAGAAATATAGCTAAGTTCAGATAACAGAGAGGAAATAATAGTCTTCAATATGAGTTTTTTCCAGTTGGAAATTTCTACTTATTAAGCTCTGTTTCCATTAAATCATAAGTTCTGTCTCATACCCACTCATGAAACTAACTAATGAAGCTCAACACAATCACATAATATTTGCTAAAACTTGTAGCTCTTAAAAGACATCCTCAAATAGTAATCTCTTAAAATTGCTGGCAACTTATAAATGAAAGCAGCCATATCAAATTTAAGCCTCCTTCAGTGATGAAGAGCTACAGGAATCATAATCAGGAAGAATAATACATAATATAGTACATAATAGGAATATAGTATAGTACATATTGGGAATATAGTACATAATACAGGAATCGTAGTATATCATAAAACTTGACCATAAATATGAGGGTGATGTTAACAAAAATGCCCATGTAAAGACCTCTGAAAATTTACTTCTCCATACAGGCAATGAAAAAAAAAAAATCAGCAAGTGTTTTACGGTTTTTGTTTTTGTTTTTGTTTTTGCTTTTGTTTTTTTTAAGTAGGCTCCACACCCAAAGTGAAGCCCAACACGGGGCTTGAACTCATGACCCTGAGATCAAGACCTGAGCACAAATCAAGAGTCAGATGCTCAACTTACTGAGCCCCCCAGGAACCCCTTATGTTTTTTTAACTTGTCTTATTCCCACTTCCAGATCCATAACAACTTTAAAAAATAGCAGTCTAGCATGGCAGCCACAGCAATGAGCAGAAAACAGAGCTCTTTCAAAGCCTCATTACCAAATAATTGCCAATATTTGACATGTCTGGTGTTTCCCCCAAAAGAGCCTACTTACAAGGCTGTCTGAAATTCACCACTTTAATACCTTGCCCAATGCAAAAAGCCTTCTTCCCAGCAAGCATTTGAGCCAGCTGGCTACCTGTAACATGCAATTTATCTTTCCTTGTGCTCACATTCATTCCCATTAATCATTTAACAACTTAGGAAATAGAGGAAATGCGAGGTACGTATTTTAATTTCATAGTTGCCTGAGGTAGCATATAACAGTTGGGGCTCAAAAAGTCTAACCAAAAAGCTAAAAGTAAACTCTGGGGAGTGGGATGTCCCATAGGACATGGCTTTGAAATAATTCTATTTTTCCTTCAAATCTAGATGGACATATACTTGCACATGGCTATACACATGTTCTGGAAAGACCTGAAAAGCCCTTAGCTCTCATCTCTGGCTGACTATGAGGCCCTATGAAAGCAGAAAGTTAAGACTAAGAGCTGGGGCGCCTGGGTGGCTCAGTCGTTAAGCGGCTGCCTTCAGCTCAGATCATGATCCCAGGGTCCTGGGACTGAGCCCCGCATCGGGCTCCCTGCTCTGCAGGAAGCCTGCTTCTCCCGCTGCCATTCCCTCTGTTTGTGTTCCCTCTCTCGCTGTGTTTCTCTCTGTCAAATAAATAAAAAAAAATCTTTAAAAAAAAAAAAAGACTAAGACAGAGCTGTCAACTGCTTGGTTTTGTTGAAAGTGACCCTCAACATGCACACCAAGTCCCTCAACAGACACAGAGAGATTTAGTGATTCCAGGCTTTGAAGGAACTCTCTTTTCGATCATTAACTGACCATGCAGAGAATTCAGTGGCTACACATGACAAGAATAAAGACTCCAGAATTGGTCTAGAAAAGTCACTAAACTAAAAAACAACAACAAGTTAAACAAACAACAACAACAATAACAACAAAATGTGGTAGGTAAGAAATCAGACTTTCAGATTTGCCATATTACATTGTTTTAAATGTCCATGTTCCCAAGGAAATTGTGAGAAGTGTAAAGAAACAAGAAAATATGACCCATACAAAAGAAAAAAAGCAATCAATAGAATGTTTCTCTTAAAAAGCCAAGACATTGGACCTACTGGATAAAGATCTTAAATCAGCTCTTTTAAATATTTCAAAGAGCCAATGGAAACCACGTTTAAAGTACTAAAGAAAACTTGAGAATGATGTCTCACAAAAGAGAGTATCAATAAAACAAAATATTGAGAATATCAAGAGACAGAAATTATAAAAATCAATAATCAGTATAATTTGTTGTTATAATTGATGAAAATGAAATTATAATTCACCTCTCTGACTTGAAGCATTTGAGAGGCAAGGCAGAGGTTTGTGGGGGCTGGGGGAGAGAAATGAAACAGGAAGGGATGGGGAGGGAGACAAACCATAAGAGACTCCTAGACTCATGAAACGAACTGAGGGTGGCTGGGAGGTGGGGGGTAGGGATAGGGTGGCTGGGTTGTGGACATTGGGGAGGGTATGTGCTATGGTGAGTGCTGTGAAATGTGTAGCCTAACGATTCACAGACATGCACCCTAGGGCAAATAATACAATATATGTTAATAAAAAACAAGAAAAAAATTATAATTCACTATCGATGGACACACAATTTATAAAGATGTACTTGAGGCAGTAACAGTGTAGAGTGGTGGAGAATGGAGATTGATAAGACAAATTTCTTCCATATACTATTGCAATGAAATTGGTATTAATCCAACCCAGATTATTATAATTTCTAGGGCAACCGCTAATAAAGTAATTTAAAAAATGCATAGTTAAAAAGTAAATTAACAGGATACACTGCAAAATATCTATGTAACAGGAAACAGTAATGGAGGACAGGGTAACAAGAAAGGCATGAGACAGAAAACAAACAGCAGGTGGCAGGTCTAAAATCCCATCTTAGTAATAGTTATGCTATTTGTAAATTGATAGAAGTCCCCAATCAAAACTCTGAGGTTGATATGTTCTATAAAAATATGATCCAACAATACTACTACCCAAGAAGGATGAATATAAAAGGATATAAACACCATAACATACAAACGATAGCAAAAGGATAGCTAGAAACTCAAGGGGAAAAAAAGATTTAACATGCAAAAAAATTATTATTGGAGAAAGACAAGTATAATTGATAATGATAAAAGAATCAAGCCATTAAGAAAATATAATTATAAACATATGCACCTCAAAACAGAGCCCTAAAGTATATGAAGCAAAAGCTAATAAAAGCAAAGTGAAGGGGTGCCTGGGTGGCTCAGTGGGTTAAAGCCTCTGCCTTCGGCTCAGGTCATGATCTCAGTGTCCTAGGATCCAGCCCCGCATCAGGCTCTCTGCTCAGTGAGGAGCCTGCTTCCCCCTTTCTCTCTGCCTGCCTCTGCCTACTTGTGATCTCTCTCTCTCTGTCAAATAAATAAATAAATAAATAAATAATCTTTTAAAAAAAGAAAAAGCAAAGTGAAAATAAACAATTCAGCAATAATAGTTGGAGACTATGGTACCCCACTTTCAAGAATGGATAGAACACCTAAAAGATCAGTAGGGAAACAAAAGACTTAAGCAACACACTACATCTATTAGACCTAACAGACTCCATCCAACAACAGCAAAATACACATGTTTCTACGGTGCACACAGAATATTCTCCAGTGAAGACCATGTCAGGCCATAAAATAAGTCTCAATATATTTAACAAAATATGAATTAAATGAGTATATTCTACACCCACAAAGGAGTGATTTGAATCAATAGCAGAAAGAGATGTGGGAAATTCCCAAATATGCAGAAATCAAATAACATATGCCTAAATAACCAATGGGTTGGGTGCCTGGGTGGCTCAGTCAGTTAAGCGTCAGCCTTCGGCTCAGGTCATATGGAACCCTGTATTGGGCTCCCTGCTCAGCAGGGATTCTGCATCTCCCTCTCTCTTTGCCCCTACCCAACCCTGCTCGTGCTCTCTCTCTCTCCAGGGTCCTGGGATTGAGTCCCACATTGGGCTCTTTGCACAGCAGGGAGTCTGCTTCTCCCTCTGCCTCTGCCTGCCTCTCTGCCTGCTTGTGCTCTCTCTCTCTCTCTCTCACACACAAATAAATAAATAAATGAGTGCTTAGGAATAAATTTGTTGTTGTAAATTACTAAATTAAAAAAAAAAAAGTTTTTAAATCACAGTCTGAGCTTCCACCTTACAAAACTTAAAAGTAGGGGCACCTGGGTGGCTCAGTGGATTAAAGCCTCTGCCTTCAGCTCAGGCTATGATCTCAGGGTCCTGGGACTGAGCCCCGCATCGGGCTCTCTGCTCAGCAGGGAGCCTGCTTCCCCCTCTCTCTCTGCCTGCCTCTCTGCCTACTTGTGATCTCTCTCTGTCAAATAAATAAAATCTTTAAAAAAAAAACCAAAACTTAAAAGTAGACTAAACCCAAAGCCAGCCAAACTTTAATTTGATATTAGAGCAGAGATAAATGAAATAAAAAAACAAACAACAGAATCAAAATAAACAAACCAAAACTTGGTTCTTGGAAAAATCAACAAAATTAACAAATCTTTACTCAATTGACTAATAGGAAAAAAAAAACCCCAATTTGCTAAATGAAGAGTTAAACAAGGATTGGAACCACCAACCTTATAGAAACAAAAAACTATAGGGTAATATCATCAACAACTGCAAGCTAACAAACTGGATAATGTAGATGATATGACAAATTCCTAGAGAGACACAAACATTGACTCCAGACCAAAGCTGAATCAAGAACTACAAAATCTGAATAAATTGCAACAAGAGAATGAACCCATAGTCAAAAAGCTTTCCACAAAGAAAATCTCAGTCACATAAAGACTAACCAGTGAATTCTATAAAACATTCCAACAAGAATTAAAATCAATACTTCGCAAACTCTTGCACAAAGTTCAAAAGGAGGGAATACTTCTCAACTCATTCTGTGAGGCCATTGTCACCTTGATATCAAAACCAGACAAAATATATGATAAGAAAACTATAGATCAGTATCTTGGATTAATATAAATGTAAAAACCCTAAGTGAAATACAAGAAAGTCTCATCAAGCAAGATATAAAAATGATTATTCACTACGACCAAGTAGGATTTATCTCAAGAATACAAAGTTAGTTATAAAAACCAATCACTATAAAATGCCATATTGATCAAGTAAAGGCCAAAATCTCATGATCATCTCAATCAATGCAGAAAACACATGTGACAAATTCTCACGATGTAAATATTCAACATATGAGCCACAGAAGGGAACATATGAGCCACAGAAGGGAACCTGACAAATGACATCTACAAAAAACCTTCACTTAAGATCATACCTGATGGTAAAAGATTGAATATGCCCCTCATAGGAATAAGATGAGGATATCTGTTATTACCACTTCTATTCAAAATTACACTGGAGTTTCTAGCCAGACAGTTAGATATAGAAGAGAAATAAAAAGCATCCAAAATGGAAACAGAAAGTAACTATCTCTATTTGCAAATGACATGATCTTACATAGAGAGGGTCATAAGGAACCACATGATTACATTGGGCTCACTTCAACCGCCCAGGTTAAATTTATTTCAAGGTCAGCTGATTCGTAACCATAGTACATCTATAAAGTCCTTTCACAAAAGTACGTAGATTTGTTTTAATTGAATAACCAGGGGATAGGAATCTTGGGGTGGGCATGGGACATCTACAGAATTCTGTCTACCACAATTAGATAGGCATTAGTTTGGTTTTCTTGTTCTACTTGCTACATGTTAAGGTGTTGACCAGTCTATGCAGCTTAAACTAGTTGAATCCTTGTAAATCTTTCCTTGACTAATTCAGTTGTAGAACACACCGAATCAATGTATCTACTCATCAGATTGCCAGACTTCATTTGCAAAGAACTGAAATCCACTGGGTCCTTTCCAATGGCTTTAATTGGTAAAATTCCCTACCCGCTTTCAATTTGCAGAATCTCAGTCTCCTGGCTATTTGGCTGTGATTCCAAAGATATATTCTTTAAAAAAAAAAAGATATATTCTTTGAAATTTATGTTACATTTATTTTAATACGCTATTATTTGACTTTATCTATTTCTGGTGGTATAGATTTTTTTTCACTTGTGGCCGAATTAATTTGAAGAATATAAACCCATATAAATTTCACAAATAAACAAGCCATCTGCTTGTAAAGAATAAAATTCCTGCCAAAAGAAAAACAAATGACCTATATGAAAAAATTTCTGTATTTCTACAGAGAAATTACAGAATGTATTATTATTTAGTTCAAATCCATGGAATAATAAATTTCTGTATTTCCACAGAGAAATTATAGAATGTATTATTATTTAGCTCAAATCCGTGGAATAATAATATTTACTTTAAAATATTTGACAGCTTGACTACTTTTGTTACATGGAAAAATTTCATTGATGTCCTATCAGTTAAGTCAAATAATCATCTAAGTCATAAACTATGACTCCCTGACTGACGTATTACTCTGAATTTGAAATAAAAGAAATGGGAAAATAAACAGATATTGTATTATCTAATAGGAAATAGGCATCAATTTTGTTCAGGAATTATGAAAACTTCATGTCGCTCACTAATTTAAAATGCACACAACATGCAGGCACACATCAAGGACCTTGATATTATTAGCTCGACAATCAAAGAATTTGTGGAAGAAATAAAGCTCTCTGCAAAATACCACTTGAGACAAAATGAATCATCGAGTATCAAATACGCGTGCCTTTGAAATCCTATGTGCAACACCTCAGCCACTGCCATATATCCAACAACATCTCTCATTTCTGCTGCCTGGTTAGACAACAGCAGATGTCTTCTTAGGACCCTCTCTACATAAGATCGTGTCATTTGCAAATAGAGATAGTTTTTCTTTCTGTTTCCATTCTGGATGCTTTTTATTTCTTTTCCTTATCTAAGGAAATAGAAGTTTCCAGAAACTTCTCCAGAAACTGGAGTTTCTGGCGAGAAACTCCATTGCAATTTTTTTAAATGATTTTATTTTTATTTATTTGGCAGACAGAGAGAGAGATCACAAGCAGGCAGAGAGAGGGGGAAGCAGGCTCCCTGTTGAGCAGAGAGCCCGATGCGGGGCTCAATCCCAGGACCCTGAGATCATGACCTGAGCAGAAGACAGAGTCTTTAACCCACTGAGCCACCCAGGCGCCCCTCCAGTGCAATTTTGAATGGAAATGGTAATAACAGATATCCTTGTCTTATTCCTATGAGGGGCATTTTCAATCTTTTACCATTAGGTATGATATTAGGTGAGGGTTTTATAGATGTCATTTGTCAGGTACGTATGCTCCCTTCTGTGGCTCATATGTTGAATATTTTCATCATGTGAATTTGTCACGTGTGTTTTCTGCAGAAGGAGGAGGGAAAAGAGAGAAGGCAATGGTCCTGATGAATAAAATCAGTAACCTTTGGGTGACATGAATCTTGACATTTCAAATACACATTTGGCCTAATCTTCATCTCCAAAGACAGCATCCTCCGAGCAGACTGGTATTTCACTGTCTGAACAGACCAAATGTCTCTACACCGTCCTTATGTGGTTCTTTCAATCTCAAATACCATGTCTCTCACTTTCCTGCCCATTGAAATACCACTCATCTTTCAAGTCCATTGTCAAGTCTTGTCTTAAAAGTGATTACATCGGTTTCCACTTGGAGCGAGCTTCTTGTCTATGGCCATACCTCCCTGAATGAGCCCAATCTCGTCTAAAGTGGGCTTCTTTCGGTGTCAGAATCTGCCTATCTCCACAGAGCAGTATGTTCCAACTAATATCACAGCACTTTAAAAATTTTCTCCATATTAAAAAAAAATATTCTCCATATTATAATTCATTGTGTTATTGTTAAGGGTGCTTTTCAAAGAGATCCTATCACATAATACACAGCATATATCATAACAGTCTTTAAAATATTCATAGCATGGGCGCTTGGGTGGCTCAGTGGGTTAAAGCCTCTGCCTTCGGCTCAGGTCATGAGGTCCTGGGATGGAGCCCCGCATCGGGGCTCTCTACTCAGCAGGGAGCCTGCTTCCCTCTCCCTCTCTGCCTGCTTCTCTGCCTGCTTGTGATCTCTCTCCTCTCTGTCTAATAAATAAATAAAATATTTTTTAAAAATAAAATAAAATATTCATAGCATGTATTGTGATGCCTTACACACGCTGGGGTTAATAAAAGCTTTTGAATTAAAATTCGCAACTGTCACCACCGTATTTAAATATATGCACATGTGTATATAAAATAAAATTTTCACATTTTATTTTTTACTTTTAAAACAATGTTCCTACAATATTGAAAATGGCACAAGTGGAACAATACACTGAATTTCATTTCACAAATACAAATCTTGCCTGTATTTTTATCATAAGGCCCACGCTGACCAACTATCATAAATTCTCCGCTTCATTGAAAATTCAGATGAATGTTGAGATAACAGCATGATAAAGCTGATTCTTACATAGAATCAGAGTATACATCAAGATATCCCTGACCTATGTTTGTTACAAAAGCAACCACTAACCACCAAAATCAAGATAACTGATCTGTTAGTTCTTAGAGGAGGAATTTGATCCTTGTTTCACATATGTCCAATGGTGCATATTGTCAGGAGCAAAAATGCTCAATTAATGTTTATTGAACAGACTTGAGACTGCAAACTATGGCTCATAGACAAATCCCACCTGCCCCCTGATTTTGTATTGCCTGAGAGCTAAGGGTTTTTACATGTGTGAATAGTTGAAAAGTTCAAAAGAATATTTGCTGACATGTGAAAATTATATGAATTATAAGTTCCATGGTCCATCAGTAAAGTCTTATCGTAACCCAGTCATGCTCAATCTTTATGTATTGTCTACGGCTACTTCCACAGCATAATGGCAGGGTTGAGTAGTAGGGACATAAACTGTATGATTTAAAAAGCCAAAAGTATTTACTTCTGGTCCTTGAAGGAAAAAATATGCAGATTCCTGAAATAGAAAACGTTTAAGGTTTGTGTCTCCATCACTAGATGGTGAGTTCCGTGGGTACAAGAACTTTGTACAAGAACTTTTCCTACAACAATATGTGGAGTAATGTAAATGCTCAATAAGAAGTTTTTGAAATAATAAATACATAAAAGAATAAATGAACATTAATATTTGACTGATATAAAAATAGTAAGTCTATAAAGTCTGCAAAAACTTGATCTAGAAAGTATGAGATTCTTTTTTTTTCCTAGTTTTTGTCTTTTGCTATTTCTTTTTTTTTAAGATTTTATTTATTTTTTGACAGAGAGACACAGTAAGAGAGAGAACCCAGGCCAAGTGGGTGGGAGAGGGAGAAGCAGGCTTCCCACTGAGCAGGGAGCCCCATGGGGCTCGATCCTAGGACCCTGGGATCATGATCTAAGCCAAAGGCAGATGCTTAACAACTGAGCCACCCAGGCACCCTCTTTTGCTATTTCTTATTAGCAAAATAATACAACTCACTGTCTAAATCATGCAGCTTGCCAAGTATTTAGAAATGCATTATGGTTCTTAGTGCCCATCACAAAGGGCAGCATGGAGCAGTTTGGGGCATGATGGTATGAGAATGCCCAGTGATAAGTAGACTACTTATACAGAAAAGTTAAGACTTCAGGACATTTTAAAGGTAAACCAAAGAGGCATATTTTCATGTGAACAGAAACCTGAAGAGAGGAATCAGAACACGTTAGTTTCCTTCAGGCTTTGACCTGAGATTAGGCTGTGGTTGTAACTGGTGTGCGTTGCTAAAATTCTGATAGAAAAGCTGCTGTTTCCTTGGCCAGAAGAATCAAAGAAAGGAAGCTAGGACAGCCAGGTCCACCGAAAATAAAGGGAAGAATTCTGGAAAGAAGAGAGCCAGAAGAAGAAGTGGCTTATGTTCCATAAATAAACCACCCAGATCTCGGACTAAAATTAGAACATGATGTGTAGGCAGGGGACACACATTCATTGACAGAGCATCTCACTTCTAACTATTTACCCAAGAAAACTAAAAACATCAGGACAAAAAGACTTATTTATATAGGAATGTTTATAGCGGTTTTCTACATGACATTTCACAACGGGAAAAAAACACAGGTGTCCCTCAATAGGAGAATGGATGGGTAAACTCACACAACCGCACACTACTCAGCAATAAGAAGGAAAGAACTCATGATACCTGCTACAACATGGATGCATCTGAAGCATTATGCTAAGTGAACAAAGCCTTGCACCAAGTGTATACACTGCACGGGTTCATGTACATGAAGTTCGAGAACAGGCAAGACAAATCCAAGGGGGAAGAAATTAAGATGGTGATTGCCTTGGGAGTGGAGTGTGGGAGCAAGGATGGGTTCGGAAGTTATATGAGTGAACTGTCTGGAGGGAAGATAATGTTTTACCTTTTGTTAAGTGTTCAGGTTGCACAGGTGAACGCATTTGTCAGAACATATCAGATGGTGCACTTATGATTGGTGTTTTCATGTAATGAAGATTTTACCTCAGAATTAAAACAAAATAATTGTAATGAATATTGAATTCTAACAGGGGCAAACATACTTTTTCTGAAAAGGCCGAATAGTTTAGGCTTTGTGGACTGTATGGTCTGTCACAAGCACTCAACGCCAAGGCTGCAACACAAAAGCGGACACAGGCACTTTGTGAATGAGTAGGTCAGGCTGTGTTGCAATAAAACTTTATTTACAAAAATGGGAAGATGACCCACAGGCCCTGTGTCTAGATGATACCATGCTAACATATTTGGGGTAAAATGATTCCTGCAACTTCTTTGGAATGCATTGAAAATATGATGGATTGATAGATGGGGAAAGGGATCCATAGATAGATAGATATTTGATAAAACAAAAACAGTAATTTCGGTTGAATACCTAAGTGGTGGGTATATGACTATTCACTGTAAAAATGTTTTGAAACTTCTCATATGCTTGGAAAAACTGTAATAAACTGGGGTGGGGGGAACAAAAAATGAGTGGGCATATAGATCCAGCTTATGCTTACCGGACAAAATAAAGTTAATATGACCGTGAATTTAGAAACACAGTGCTCAGTTAATTAAGCGTCTGCCTTTGGCTCAGATCATGATCCCAGCATCCTGGGATCAAGCCTTGACTCTCCCTCCTGCTTTGTTCCTCCCCCCACCCCCGGCTCATGCTCTCTGTCTCTCTCTCCCCCTGCAGTCACTCTCTCTCAAATAAATAAGTAAAATCTTTAAAGAAAGAAACACTGTAAATGAAACTTTCAAAGCTATTATGTGCTTCCCAGCAATGTCCTACAACCCAAGCAATTCCCCAGCAGTGGGTCATTGCAGGTGTGGTCACAGAAAACAGCAAAAGGCCTTCAGTCCTAGGCTAAGACTATCACACTTTCTAGAATAAAATTAAAAGATTGGATAATATTTAATAATTTGTGTTTATCATATTATAATATATGGATTTTAGATCTAATTTAATAACTGGTCAAAATAACAAGAGTTCTAATATCTCCATTCAAACCTGATTTTAAATACCCAAATAAGAAACATAAGATGGAAATATAGTTGGAATTGTTAACTTTTCAAATAAATTATTTTTTATCTGTGATAACCTATATATTTTACATTTATAGTAAACTACACATTTTAAAAGCCTCACATATTTCCTTTAGTATCACCTAAACTCTAGAATTGTTTAAAACTTGATATTCTAATAAGAGTTACCAAAAAAACCTCATATTCCATTCTTTTTAAAAAAGTTTTACCATTGTTGGAAAGGTGTATTTGCAGTGTAGTGATACCATTTCATCTAAGTGCAATGCTATATGCTTTTTAAAAATCAATATTATATTTTAATCACTCTGCTCCAAGCTTTAGTAGACTTCAAATATTGACACAGTGATGTTTTTAATGTTCTAATAGATTTTCAAACTTAGCTCTGAAAACTTCTCAAGGCATTGATTACATGATGGAAAATATTATGTTGGAGCACTAGCAAATTATTTCAAGAGTAAGTTAATCAAAAATTTTATTAATACTCATGAAATAAGGATTTTTGAATGGAGACAAGATTCCAACAAGATGATTTTTCTATAAACATTTTCATACAGCTAACATCTAAAAGCAGAACATTTGCCTATTTAAAATTATATCTAGGGAAATACTTATATTTAAACATTTAATTGTAGTTACAAGAGATTCATCTCTATTATTAAAATCATCAGCCTTCAATAATTATGCCAGGCAATATTTTGCCCCCTTCTTCCTATGAAGCTTGTCTTATAAAGACACTTTATAAAGTGTCTTTATAGACACTGAGTGTCTTTAAAGACACTCCCACTTTATAGATGAGGAAACTGAGACCACACAACTAGCAAGGTGACACAGCCAGGGTTCAAACCCATCTAGTCTGACTTCAGAGATGTGAACACACACCAACTGATGAAGCCACAGTGATATCTGCCTATAAAACATCTCAATTTTGATGTAATTGTCCCCAATTTATTTCTTGACAGGCTATCAAAAAAATCAGCATGACAAAATGAGAAAAGAGTAGGGAAAAAGAATGGAAAGGGGGAAGAGAGGAAGGAGGAAAGGAAAGAGGGAAGCAGGCAGCACAATGACAGTCTGGTTGTCAAACCTGAAGATGAGGAGGCACACAAGAGGAATAGAAAAAGAGCCACATGCAACAAAAGGAAAAAATTTCAGGCATTCTGCCCAAGAAGAAGCCTAGGATAAGTAAATGCATGCTGTGAAAAGTCTTTAAGTAAAAGGAAGAAGCAGTGGAGAGGTTCTAAAGGAGAGATATATATATCAAATCAAACAATTTGCAAAGTATCGTAATGACTAAAAGGTCGGGAACCAGATTCAATATCATCACCATCTAACATAACTGAATACATCATAAAAATGTTCTGTATTGCAGTAAGTCATTAGTCCTGTTTGAAAAGCTGATCCCTTGTTTGTGATAAAGTTGGCTTATTCCTAACAATTGTCGAAGATTCCTTCTAAGAAGTATTTTTGCCATCAAAGCCAAGCAAAAGAACAGACTCCGGTTCACTTACCTAGAAGTTAGAGTTAGGAACATCCAAATTATCCAGAAATGTACTAAATATCAACTTTCCTTTACTGTCAGATGTTTTATGACAAGTTATACCCACAATATCTCATTTAGCTCCTACATCAACTACCTATGAATTAAATATCACCATTCCCCCTCTCAGAGTTGAGAAAACTGCGGCTTAAAAAAATAAATTGCTCAAGACCATACAGCTAGTAAGTGATGGAGCCAGGATTCTAATCCACATGTGTAGTATTTATGCAAACATTTCTAAACAAATAATACCTGATACCTGAACATTGGCTTGCTTTCAATTATCTCTAGGGAAAATACTCGCATTTAAAATTGGGTTGTACTGACGTGGATGGAACTAGAGGGTATTATGCCAAGCGAAATAAGTCAATCAGAGAAAGACAATTATATGATCTCTCTGACATGAGGAATTTGAGAGGCAGGGGGTGGGGTTCATGGGGGGTAGGGAGGGAAAAAATGAAGTAAGATGGGACCAGGGAGGGAGACAAACCATAAGAGACTCTTAATCTCATGAAAGAAACTGAGGGTTGCTGGGGGCTGGGGGGGTAGAGATAAGG
>CM053611.1:14188185-14199497 GCA_028646535.1 Procyon lotor
TGGCTGTGACGCATCCCTGGAATTAAATAGAGCGCCTTCCTGTTAAGTATCAATGTTCTTGGAATTCTTGGTGCCTTTATCACAACAGCAATTTCTGGCTCTTTTTGTCTTTTCCACAGCTTTAAGTGATCCGAGCGGATTGGCAGAAGCTGAAGGATTTGGACATTTAGCCATCCAACAAGTGCGAATGTCACTCTCTAAAAAATAGGTTATCTGGTCCACAAATAGCCCCTGCTGGGTTATAGTTCTTAACAACTGTGGAGGTTTTCCTTCCATAAGTTTGTTCGTGCCCAGACTGGTTGCAGCATTAACCACTGTGGGAGTAAATATGCTGGCGAATAGTTAGGCAGCCTTTGGCAACCCAGTCAGGAATTCATAATTTTTACTTAAGCACATTTTGGACAAAATATTATTTAGTAATAATAAGTCAGATGCATGTTCTTCAGATCATACATGAATATTGGAAGCTAATTTAGAAATATCACTTTTAAACAACATTAAGTAAACTTGCTTTATTACCAATGGTCTATTTCATTTATTTTCTCCTCCATCCCTTATTTTGAAAGATTTCATAGACCAGTTGCGTTCTGTAATAACGGGAATGTTAATAGCTTCAATTTGTCAAGGTACTTTGTTCTGTGCTAGGCGTTCTACTTGCGGTTGTTTATTTATTCCTTACAACAACCGTATGAAGCAGGCATTTTTTTTTCCATTTTAAAAGGGTGCCTGGGTGGCTCAGTTGGTTAACTGTGCCTTCGGCTGAGGTCATGATCCTGGGGTCCTCCAATCGAGCCCCATGTTGGGCTTCCTGCTCAGCGAGGAATCTGTTTCTCCGTCTACCCCACCTCCTCATTCTCTCTCTCTCTCAAATAAAAAAATAAAATATTTTTTAAAAAAGTGAAGCTTCAACTATGTGTTACAGACAAAGTGAAGGCTGGGGCTAAGATTAGAACCCAGGTTTTCTAACTTCAGAACATGAGCTCTTAATGCTCTAGTCTGAGGTCTAATTATAGTCCGCTCTCCTATTTTGATCAAAAATCTAGGGGCGCCTGGGTGGCTCAGTGGTTTGAGCCTCTGCCTTCGGCTCAGGTCACGATCTCAGGGTCCTGGGATCAAGCCCCGCATCGGACTCTCTGCACAGCGGGGTACCTGCTTCCCCCTCTCTCTCTGCCTGCCTCTCTGCCTACTTGTGTTCTCTCTCTGTCAAATAAATAAATAAAATCTTAAAAAAAAAAAAAAAAAATCTAGAGTTAGAGGTCTATCAGAATCTCTAGTCAGCCTGAGGGAACCAGTATTTCCAGACTGATTCATTCTATCCAAAAGCTAAGAAATTTGATTAATCTGGGAATCATACCATGGCTAAATTTACAATAGCCATAAGGTCTTTGAAATACTTAAAATAGCTAGAATATCCCAATTATTACCTCATGGACCTCTTGCGATCCAGAGAATTTGGCTGGACAAAAAAAAGAACTAAATTATATAATTATTTGTAGAGATGTGTGCATGTCATTCAATTAGTTATGCATGTGTCTGCATAAATAGATTTTCAAGTTTCCTGTAGTTTCCAGAAATTTTTACAACCTATTTGTGATTCTAAAATATTCTAAACTATTTTTATCACCATATTTTGGCAATTATGTGTATGAAATATACATATATTCTCACGTAAGTGTGAAACATTTTTTAAATACCAAGAAATCACTTTGCATTACAATTACTTAGTTGACTTCTGTTCACAATGTTTTGTTCTTTTTAATACAGAAAGATAATCATAACTATTTCTGGAAGTGTTAAAGCTAGAAAAATAGCTAAATAGAACATTTTTTCCTTCTGAATAATCTCAACAGGGGTTCTTTTTGTTATAAAATGAATCTCATGAACATACATTTTCAAGTATTTCTTGTAAAAACCACAAACTTCTAATAAATGCTGGATTATTCAAAAATTGCATCTGAAAATTTTCCATTTATTTTCCCTCAAGAGAGAGTCGTATTTAAATCATGTGAACCATGTTTCTTGCACTGTCACCGATTTGCCTCTTAATTCCATATGCCACACGTCTACATCCAAATCTGAAACCATTTGCTACGCTAAAATCTGTCTGCTTATAGAGTTCTGCTACCATAGCCATCACCAAAGTGTATTGAGTAAGGCTACAGTTCAACAAGATATGGAACAATAAGGAGCTGTGTGCACAAACTTATCAGTAGAATCCATGTTCGTGGGCTTTTTGAATGTGTGGAACTCATTTTTCCAAGTTTGTGATCCCAAAGGTGGGACGTACAGTAGTCAAAGAGAGAGGGTGTCTCCATGCTGTGATCTGAGGTTGCTTGGAAGGCCCAATTATCCCCCAAAATGTCTTCCACAGTGCAGGACTTTCTCACTTAAAATTCACTGAAGAGTTCCTCTTAGATTCAATCATTAACACCTTCGTGGGAAGAAAAGTATCAAATTATATCTCCAAGTGATGGTTAACTTAGGGCATACTTCTGAGAAAATTAGTAGGAACAGAATAAACTTTTAAATATTGGGAATGGTGAAGAAATTGGTGCAGAACTCAGAATTAAGTATGGTATGGGTGGATGGTCACAATACGAAGTTCTTCCAAGACAGAGAAAATATAAGAATGAGGAAACTAGAAAGTGAGAGGCGGAAGATATTAAAAGCAAACCACTTATCTCACAATTTTGCCTGGGTCTATACTAATAATCCATTTCTCCCTTCCTCTTAAAAGATCTATGCGGCCCATTTGTGGTCTTAACAGAGTCCAGCTCTTTCTGAAAAATTGTGGCAAAATAAACACATGACATAAGATTTATCTTTTAACCATTTTTAAGTGTACTGTTCTTGGTATTAAATACATTCATGTTATGCAACCATCACCTCCATCTAACGCCAGAGCTTTTTGATTTTTTTCTAGCTGCAACTCCCTATCCATTAAACACTAACTTCCCCTTCCCTTCTCCCCCCAGCCCACCATTCTTTTCTGTCACTATGGACTTGACTAATCTCCATACCTCATGGAAGTGGAATCACAGTATTTGTCCTTTTGTGACTCGCTTATTTCACTTAGTATTATGATCTCAAGGCTCATCCATGTTGCAGCATATGTCAGAATTTGTTTCCATTTTGAGACTGAATAATATTCCATTGCATGTATGTACCACATTTTGTTTATCCATTCATCTTCTGAAAGGACATAAGGGTTGCTCCCACCTTTTGGTATTGGGAATAATGCTGTTATGAACACTGGCATACAAATATCTGTTAGCATTCCTGCTGTCATTTCTTTTGGATGTATCTGCAGATATAGAATTGTTGTGTCATGTGATAATTCTGTTTTTAATTATTTGCCTAATTGCCATGCCATTTCACAGAAACGCTAAAGGATTTTACATTCCCACCACAATGCACAAGTGTATCAATATTTCAACATCTTTGCCAACACTTATTATTTCCTGGGGTTTTGTTTGCTTATACTAGCCATCCTAATGGGTATGAGGTGGTATCTCATTTTGGTTTTGATTTGCTTTTCCCTAATGATCAGTGATGTTGAACATCTTTTCGTGTGCTTACTTGTATTTGTATATCAACTTTGGAGAAATGTCTATTCAAGTCCTTTGTCCAATTTTAAATCAAGTTGTTTGATTTTTATATTGTGAGAGTTCTTTATATATTCTGCAAATCAACCTCATATCAGACATGTGATTTGCAAAAAGTTTCTCTTATTCAATGTTTTGCCTTTTCATCCTGATAGTGTCCTTTGATACTCAAAAGTTTTCGTTTTGATGAACTCTAATTTATCTAGGGTTTTTGTTTTGTTTTATTTTTTGGTTTTGGTTTCTTTTTCTTTCTTTTTTTTTTTGGTACTCCATGGTTTTACTGTCATCCAATAAACCATTGCTTAATCCAGTATTATGAAGCTTTTCCCTGTGTTTTCTTCTAAGAGTTTTATAGTTTCAGCTCTTACATTTATGTTTTCAATACATTCTGAGTTAATTTTGTATATGATGCAAGGTAAGGATCCAACTTTAATCCTTTTGCATATAGTTTTTACAACAGTATTTTTGAACAGGCTGTTCTTTCTCCACTGAATGGTCTTGGCACCCTTGTCAAAAATCATTTGTCTACATATGAAAGCTTATTTCTGGGCTCGCTATTTTATTCCATTGGCCTATCTATCTGTGTTTATGTCAAGGCCACACTTTTAATTACTATAGCTTTGTGATAAGTTTTGAAATCAGAACTGTAAGGGCTATTGTTTGGCTATTTTTTGAGATTATTTTGGTGATTTGGGGTCCCTTGAGATTCCATATGCATTCTAGAATGGATTGTACTACTTCTGCACAAAATATTCTTGGGATCTTGATAGGGATTACAGTGACTCTGCATATCACTTTTGGTAATATTGACATCTAAACAATATTGACTCTCCAATCCATGAACATGAGATGTCTTTTCATTTATTTGTATCTTCTTTAATTTCTTTCAGCAACAATGTTTAGTTTTATTTGTATGTCTTTTGTCTCCTTGGTTATGTTTTATTTTTTAGAGGAAGAAGAGATGTATTTTTTATTGAAGTATCATTTATATAGTATATTATATTAGTTTCAGGTGTACAACATAGTGATTCAATATTTATGTACATTACAAAATGATCACAACAATAAGCTTAGTTGCCATCTGTCACCATATAAAATTTTAACATTATTAACTCTCTACATAAAAATTATACATGTAATATGTTAATATTACATATTGACTAAATAATATTATATATTGACTAATATTATATATGGACTATACTACACAACATAGTATATTACATCATGTCTTGTTTATTTTATAACTGGAATACTGTACCTCTTTTTATTTAAATTCAAATTAGTCAACATTTAGTGTATTATTAGTTTCAGGGTAGAATTTAGTGATTCATCAGTTGCATATAACACCCAGTGATCATTAAATCAATTTCCCTCCTTAAAACCCACTATCCAAATACCCCAACCCTCCACCCATCTCCCAAGACTATACCTCTTAATCCTTTTTACACATTTCATCTATCTTTCTATTCCTCTCCACTCTGGCAACCATCAGTTTGTCATCTATACCTACGAGTCTGTTTCTGTTTTCATTTTGTTTATTCACTTGTTTTTCTTTTTAGCTTCCACATATAAGTAAAATCATATGGTATTTGTCTTTCTTTGATTTATTTAAGTTAGCATAATACCTTGTAGTTTTACCCATGTTCCCACAAATGGCAAGGTCTTATTCTTATTTATGGCTCAGTAATATTTCATTATATACACACACACACACACACACACACACACACACACACGGTATGTATATATACCACATCTTTTTATCCATTTATCTATTGCTGGATATAGGTGGCTTCCATATCTTGGCTATTGTAAATTACGCTGTGATGAACATAGGGATGAACATAGATCTTTTCAAACTAGTGTTTTCATTTTCTTCAGATCTAGAAGTGGAATTTGAGGATCATTTGGTAGTTCTATTTTTAGCTTTTTTGAGAAACTTCCATATTGTTGTCCACAGTGAACGTACCAGTTTACATTCCCAACAACAGTGTAAGAGGATTCTCTTTTCCACACATTCTCATCAACATTTGTTACTTATTATCTTTTGATGATAGCCATTCTGACAGGTGTGAGATGGTATCTCATTGTTGTTTTGATTTACATTTGCCTGATGATTGGTGATGCTGAGCATCTTTTCATCTACCCATTGTCCAAATACATGTCTTCTTTGAAAAAATGTTTATTCAGAACCTCTCCCCATTTCTTAATTGAAATGTTTCTTATTTATGATATTTTGTTGTATAAGTTCTTCATGTATTTTGAATGTTAACCCCTATCAGATATATCATTTGTGAATATCTTCTCCCATTCAGTTAGTTGTTCTTTCATTATGTTGATGGTTTCCTTCACAGTGCAAAAGCTTTTTCATTTGATGTAGTCCTATTTGTTTATTTTTGCTTTTGCTGTCCCTGCCAATGGAGACAGATCCAAAAAAAATATTTATAAGACATGTCAAAGAGTTTACTGCCTATGTTTTCTTCTAGGAGTTTTCTGGTTTCAGGTCTTACATTTAGCCTTTAATCCATTTTAGTTCATTTTTAGGTATGGTATACAAAAGTGGCTCATTTTCATTCCTTGCAGAATCTAATTTTCTCGACACCATCCACTGAAGAAGCTATCTTCTCCTCATTGTATATACTTGCCTTCTTTGTCATATACTAATTGGCCATATAAGTATGCATTTATTTCTGGACCCTCTATTCTGTTCCATTGATTTATGTGTCTGTTTTTGTGTCTGTACTGTTGTGATCATAACTGTTGTGATCATAATAGCTTTGTAGTATAGTTTGAAATCTGGGAGCCTTGATAGCTCCAGCTTTGTTATTCTGTCTCAAGATTGCTTTGGCTGTTTGGGTTTTTCTGTTGTTCTACACAAATTTTAGGTTTATTTGTTCTAGTTCTATGAAAAATGCTATTAGTATTGTGATTGGGATTGTACTATGTCTGTAATTCGCTTTGGGTATAATGGACATTTTAACAGTGTTGATTTTTCTAATCTATGGCCACAATATATCTATTTATTTGTGTCACCTTCGATTTCTTTTTTTTTTTTTTTCGATTTCTTTTTTTTAAATATTTTATTTATTTATTTGACAGAGAGAGAGATCACGCATAGGCAAAGAGGCAGGCAGAGAGAGAGGAGGAAGCAGACTCCCCACTGAGCAGAGAGCCTGATGCAGGGCTCAATCCCAGGACCCTGAGATCATGACCTGAGCCAAAGGCAGAGGCTTAACCCACTGAGCCACCCAGGCGCCCCTCACCTTCAATTTCTTTATCAATGTTTTATACTGTATTTTCAGAGCAGGTTTTCCACAACCTCTGTTAAAGCTATTCATAGGTATTTTATTCTTTTTGATGCAATTGTAAACTGTTTTCTTAATTTCTCTTTCTGATAGTTTTTTATTAGTTTGTAGAAACACAATAGATTTCTGTATATTAATTTTGTATCCTACAACTTTACTGAATTCATGTAGTAGTTCTGAATAGTGAAATCTTTAGAATTTTCTATATACAGCATCATGTCATCTGGAAGTAGTGACAAACTTAGTTCTTCCTTTCTAATTTAGATGCCATTATTTCTTTTTTCTTGCCTCATTGCTGGGGCCAGTAATTCCAGCACTATTTTGAATAAAAGTGGCAAGACTGTCTTAAAGGAAAGGCTTTCCTGATTTTAGAAGGAAAGTTTTCAGATTTTCCCCATTGAGCATGATGTTAGCTGGGGGGGTTGTAATATATGGCCTTTTATGTTGATGTACATTCCCTCTATAATCATTTTGTTAAGAGTTTCTATCATAAATGGATGTTGAATTTTGTCAAGTGCTTTTTCTGTATCTATTGAGGTGATTCCTAAGTATTTCATTTTGTTTGATGCTACTGTAAATGGAATTTTTTCTTTTTAAATTTCCTTTCCAGATTGTTTGTTGCTAGTATACAGAAACACAACTGATTTTTGGGTGTTGGTTTTGTATCCTGCCACCTTACTAAATTTGTTTATTTGTTCTAACAGGTTTTTTGGGAAGAATCTTTAGAGTTGTCTACATTAAGATCACATTTTCTATGAACAGATTATTTCACTTGTTCATTTCCAATTTGAATATTTTTCTTGTCTAAATGCTCTGCCTGGGATTTCCAGTAGGATGTTGATAGAAGTGATGAAAGATGGAATCTTTGTCCTGTTCCAGATCTTAGAGGAAAAACTTTCAGTCTTTCACCAGTGAGTATGATGTTAGCTGTGGGTTTTTCATATACAGCCTTTATTGTGCTGAGGTAATTTCCTTCTAGTCCAAGTTTCTAAAGTGTTTTTAGATCCTTTCCATTTTGAGGAAAGCTGTGTATTACACAGCCACAATATTTTACATACCATTCATTTTACCAGAGACTGACTTCCTTCATGTAGATAACATATAAAAACATATTCACCAAAAATTCTCTGCTTTCATTTAATGTAAAAATTAATGGTCAGTTCCTACAAAGGATGAGATGAATCTAAAATATTTCAATTAAATAAAAGTAAAATTTAATTACACTCAAAAGTAAATTTCAATGAAAGATTGCTATTATTGGGCCTGGAAATGGAAAAAAATATTAATCAATTTTTACAAGGAAATATTTATCTTTCACACTGAATTAATTTTAATATTTTCATTCAGACAGAAACAGGAAAAACCCTAACTCACAAGGGTATACAATAGCAAATGGAATTAGCACTCTATGGCTCACACTAGAATTATCCAATATTATTTTGGATGGATTCTTGTTATACAGTCTGCCTTTATTCTCAGGTCACTGAGAATGTCTCTGGCATTGAGACTGTCAATTGAGTCATTGATGGTATCTAAGTCAATGAGAAGAGGATTTCCAAACCATGTTTTAAGTTTAACATTGTTTCAGGATTAGTAACCTTCAAAGAAGTTGAGGGGAGTGTTTGTGTCTGGTGATTTCTGTGGAAATATTGACAAGGCATGGCATTAACTCCAGTCTGCAGCAGTTTTCACTCGAGTATTATAAGTGTTGCATAGCTGTTTACATATAATTTTCCATTCCAGAGTATCAGCTTAGCCAAAATATCTTAGAGCTTTTCAGTAGTTTCTATAATGGTGAATACAGAGACTCTAATAGAAAGTTATATCATCTTGCATGAAGAAACTTTGCATCATAGAAACTAATTCAGGCACAAATGAATTCCTCTCTTGTTTTTTTCTTCCCTAAATAGGTTTTCAATTTCTGTCAAAATAGGTAAAATTTTTCTTCCAAATCCAATCAAGCATTTCAAGACTTATTCACTGGAGAGTCACAATTATTTCTGGGGTGTAAAGAACATTATATTATATTATTTCCACTTTTTTGATGGAAACTTATTTAAAAGCTGTGATTCAAGATTCTTGCCTTCATAAATTTGGTGACTTTGACAAAAGAATGCAAGTCTTGTCTCAGGATCCCTAGCCAAGGCTTTAGGGTCAACCTGCACATGTAGAAATGGTGTTATTGACAAACAGAAAAGGTATGTGGGATGACAAGAATTGCAGGAATTCTAGCTATGTATATATTTTGGCTTCAGAAGATATTTTGCTCATGGAAAAAACAATTTGCCATTTGATGTCACCAGGTGTCTTTGAAATTTTTTAAGGGAACTTGTAACCTGAATGTCCTTCTTGGATGATGTCAAATGCACACCTGATCAGCAAAACAACAGAAGACTACATTGCAAGACTGAGTAGTTGTATTGAAACCCACAATGAAAGAAAATAGTGCAGCTGACAAATCCAGCTTAGTAAACTGGTAATTAATTAGTCTATCTAACATTTATTGACTCTGTGTGCCATCAGTCTTCTAGGAAACGAAATGAATGAGGTAAATTCCTTGTCCTCATAAAGTTAATATTTTGCTTTTCCATGACCTCTTTCAAAATATTAATGAAACCATTGGCAGCACTCGTAGGATAGCACCCATAAAGGTAAAGACTGAAGACTTTGAGAATTTTCGGTATTTTTGTACAGGACTTATGAATCTAGAACCTAAAACCCTTTTTGCTTATTTTAAGGACTACAATTCTAGAATGAGGACCTGTTCCCTTCTAAAACCACATCAGAATATTTTATGTAACCACCCCAAAAAATGCAATTTCTCTGGGTTTATCTAGAAATTCAGACCTAAATTCCAACTTTCAGAATTAAGATAATTCTTTTTTTTTAGGTTTTTTTTTTTAGTATAGTTGACATACAATGTTATATTAGTTTCAGATGTACAACATAATGATTCAACATATACATTATGCTTTGCTCACAAGTGTATCTACCGTCTGTCAACATACAATGCTGTTACAATATCATTGATTATATTCCCTATGCTCTCCCTGTTATTCCCATGACCTCTCATTCCATAACTGGAAGACTGTATCTTCTACTCCTTTTCTTATTTATTTATTTGTTTGTTTGTTTGTTTGTTTGTTTATTTAAATTGAAATTCAATTGGTCAACATACAGTACATCATTAGTTTCAGATGTAGAGTTCAATAATTCATCAGTTGCATACAACACCCAGTGCTCATCACATCATGTGCCCTTCTTAACGCCCATCACCCAATGCAAGATAATTCTTCATAATCTCACTGTCTGCAGCCCCCAGTGCAGTCCACAGTAGAGCTGTGACTGTATATTCTGATGAACTCTGCAGTTATGCCTGTGACATCCAGGCAGAAGAAAATATAAAAATCAAGAAATCAGAATATATAAAATAACAGTTTCGGTGTAATAAAAGCATTGTAAATAAAACAAAAGAGAAACAATACTTTCAATGTATTTAACAAATAGTTCTCTTCCAGGTAAATATATCAAATAAAAGATGCGTCCTCTCGTAGAAATATGGGTAAAAGTCCTGAAAAGGCAACTCACAAAACTTACAGAAAGGGAAACAACCACAGATGACAAAGTGTACAACTTCACTGTCAATCATATGTCACAGTTGAGTTTTGAGAAAAAGTTAAAATGCAAATGAGAGAACAGGAATTCTGTTTGGCATCATGTGGCCTACATGTCTAAAATGACTTTGTTTTCTTTTCTTCAATAAGAACAATAGAGCAGCCAATAGGAAGCTATTCATTTTAAAATGTCATTTTATTCTGATTTTAAAAACAACAGATGCTATTTGAGGAAAGTTGAAATATAAATATGTACAAAAAAGAAAAGTCACTTGTAGGTCTAACACCTAGACATTATTTTACCAAGTATTTTATACGCAATGCCATACTCTATTTTTAAATATATGTATTGATCAGATATAATTTTTCTTTTGACAATATGAGCTTCTTCCCACTTTTAAGCAGCACCAAAAATTATGACAGATGGCTGCACAGATGTCCATAGTACAGATGTATCATAATTTATTTAAGCATTAACCTAATATTATAAAATTACATTATTTCCAATTTCTACCACCATAAATAATGCTGTGATGAGACTTTTAACATGAACTTTCTAAATGTTTTCCTAAACTCCTAAAAGTGAAATTACTAGTCAAAGGGCATGAACACTTCTTAAATCTTTATTCATATTTCAAAGATACTATCAAAAATATAAGAGTTTGAGGTGCCTGGGTGGCTCAGTGGGTTAAAGCCTCTGCCTTTGGCTCAGGTCATGATCTCAGGGTCCTGGGATCGAGCCCCACATCGGGCTTTCTGTTTGGCAGGGAGCCTGCTTCTCCCTT
>CM053611.1:14199597-14217340 GCA_028646535.1 Procyon lotor
ACAATCATGGACATTCTTTTTTATAATTTATGTGTATTTAATTTTTAAAATATTGAGAACTTTTGGTTTTGGGCTGTGATATATGATTGACAATGAAGTTGATCACTTCATCACATGTGGTTGTTCCCTTTCTGTAAGTTTTGTGAATTGTCTTTTCAGGACTTTTATCCATATTTCTATGAGAGAATACATCTTTTATTTGACATATTTACCTGGAAGAGAACTATTTGTCAAATATGTTGAAAGCATTGTTCCTCTTTCCTTTTATTTACAATGCTTTTGATACATTGAAGCTGTTACTTTATATTCTAATTTACTGATTTTTCTTCCTTTCATGTAATGCATAAAAAGGCCCTTCCTCATCCAAATATTTATTTAATACCAATATTCAAAAAATATATTTTGAGGATTTATTACACCTCAAAGCAAAGAAAAACCTTTCCTGATTTTGAAACTTAGCATCAAGAATAATAGGGGCGCCTGGCTGGCCCATTGGGTTAAGCCTCTGCCTTCGGCTCAGGTTATGATCTCAGGGTCCTGGGATCGAGCCCCACATCGGGCTCTCTGCTCAACAGGGAGCCTGCTTCCCTCTCTCTCGGCCTGCCTCTCTGCCTACTTGTGATCTCTCTCTCTTTCAAATAAATAAATAAATAATAAAATCTTAAAAAAAAGAATAATAAAGACTATGGCTTTATTTTCTACATTTAATGTTCACCTTTTGGAAATTTTGATGCATGGAGTAAACAAGAAATTTATTCCATAAAATAGTCTCATCTTCATTGGTTGCAAATAAAAACACAACTAGTGTTGTATGTGGTTAGAATTAAGGTTACCAGGGTGCACCTGGGTTGCTCAGTCAGTTAACTGTCTGCCTTTGGCTTAGGTCATGATCTCCATTTCCTGGAATTGAGCCCCGTGTTGGGCTCCCTGCTCAATGGGGAGTCTGCTCCTCCCCCCCTTCCCACTGTGCGTGCTCTCTCTTTCTCTCTCCCCCTCTCAAATAAATAGAATCTTACAAAAAAAAAGAATTAAGAGAGACAGAATCAGACAGACCTGGTTGTGAATTCCACTTCCTCCACTAAATAACTCTGTGTCCTTTGGCATTTTCATTTACTTAATCTGAGCCTCTTTTTACCAAGCTGTTTATTGGGAACAATAATAATTCTCACTATTTTGATGTTTGGTGAAGATTAAATGAGATACTGTGTGGAAATTTCTCAACGGTGCGTGGCTTAGAGGAAGTACTATAAATTGACTTCGAATGCCACCATTATTTTTTTATATATTATAGATATTATGCTATATTTCTAATATTTTATATACAGAAATACTACTATTTCTAGTGATCAGATTCCTTTCTAATTTTGAACTTCCACAATTTTGGAGTAGTTTATATGATACCTATTATATAAACTTTATATGATACCTACTAATAAAAGTTATTTCCCATTATTAATAATTTTCTTCTCTCCTATTCTAGCTGTTCTCACTCATTTTTCTGAATGAACTTGCAAATCACTTTAATCAGATTTTCAGATAAATTCCCAAATTTATCCTGGCTATTCCCTGTATTAGAATTCAACTTGAGGGGTGCCTGGGTGGCTCAGTGGGTTAAAGCCTCTGCCTTCAGCTCAGGTCATGATCTCAGGGTCCTGGGATCCCCTGCTCAGTGGGGAGCCTGCTTCCCCCTCTCTCGGCCTGCCTCTCTGCCTACTTGTGATCTCTCCCTGTCAAATAAATAAAATCTTAAAAAAAAAAAAAAAGGAATTCAACTTGATTGATTTCATGAATGTGAAAATGTACATATTTACACTATTGAAGCACATCATTAGGAAATAGTCTTATCATGAGTTTTTCTTCCATACATCAGTAATTTTTTTACATTTTTTTCTTCAGCTAGGCTCTCTTTATATTTATTTTTAGATATCTTAAATTTTATTGTGCTATGGATTGAGTGTTTGTATCCCTTCAAAATTCGTATGTTGAATCTCTAATCCCCGGTGTTAAGATATTTGGATGTGGGGCCTTTGGGAGGTGACTGGGTCCTGAGTAAGACACCTTTATAATGGGATTAATGTCTTTATAGAAGACGAAGAGAGGCCAATGCTCTCTCCCCACCATATGAGGACATAGTGAAAGAGCAGGTATCTGCAGAGGCATCTGGGTAGTTGAGAATCTGACTGTTTCTACTCAGGTCATGATCTTGAGGTCATGAGGTTGAGCCCTATGTCAGCTCTGTGCTCAGAGTGGAGTCTGCTTGAGACTCTTTCTTCCTGTCTCTGTCCCTCAACTCCTCTTTTCTGCACATGTGCATGCTCGCTTTCTCTAATAAATAAATAAATATTAAAAAAACAAAAACAAAGAAAAAAACCCCAGCTATCTCCAAACCAGAAGGGCCCTCATCAAACACCAAATCTGCCAGTACTTTGATTTCTGCCAGTCGTAGATTTCTCAGCCTCCAGAACTATGAGAATTAAATGTTGTTTTTGTTTAGGCCATCCAGTTTATGGTATTTGTTACATTAGCCCAAACTAAGACATTTTGCTTAGGATTTTTAGATGTTTCATGAAAATATATATCAAACCTCTTGCATACAATGTAGTAGTAAGATAAACATTGTGCTTGAAATATCACATTTCATTCTATTAATTCTTTAACTTCAAGTACTTCAATGAAACAATTACTTTTTTAAAGTAGTTGACATATCATCCTATTGAAGAGATAACATTTGTACTTAAACATCACCTGATTAAATACTGTCACCTCTCAGATTTTGAGAATGCACCTCTAAGGTACTTTTTACATTTTTCACATATACATTTAGACTTATATGAAGTAAAAACATTTTGAAAAAAAAATTCTTCTTCCTAAATCCAAAAGTTTGCAAAATAAATAAGGTAAAACCCCAAATTTTATGATGTATTCCATCAAATCAAAGTATAAAAATAGATTCCTACCTCTTATAAAAATACTAGACCAAATGGAAAGTTCCTAAGTCTAGTGGGTAGGTAGGAGAGAAAAATATCAGATTAACGGAATATATTTTTTTTCATTTGAGTCACGAGGTAGCTCTAAAAGTGAATGTATGTAACAGTTTAATTTTAATACTGACTTCACGTATGCAGAAGTAATTATCTAAGAATATTTATTTTCTGGCAATACTTCAACAGTGAGAATCCATTTCATGAGCTATAGCTCAAACTGTATCAATAGTAGTTTATAATCTTCTGCCTGACTTGGATCTGAATGGTAGCAATAGAAGCAAGACTTCTGTCTTTATTATTATCAACTAATTTTGAGAAATTGCTAGGAGAGAAGTTAGATTCTCTCTGTATTTGACATAAGGGGTCCAATATTAAAATAAACAAATACAAATCAGAATGTGAGAGTAATAGGCAATAGAGATCAAGCAAGCAGACAATGTAATGTTGGAACATGATTTTTAAAAAAGATACCCAGGACTACAGCATTTATTACCCTGGCTCAGGATATCAATAAATTATAACGAAGATGGATTCCTGTCAACACGAGAACCAAACAGTTGTGATACCTAAAAATTATTTTTCTTAATCATTATATCTTAAGTGCTCTGTATCATGTGTAAACAGAATTTATTTCATTGCAGAGACTGTCTTTCTAAACCTCCTATCTTTAAAAAAAATTCTGAGTTAAAACAAAAGATGCAAGTCTTCTGAAAAGGAAGTCCATCGTGTAAAATAAGAAAATTCTCAAAAATCTATTAATAGAATCAGTTGCATCTGAAATTCAACTTCAACTAGGCCAATTTCATTACAGAAAGTCAACATAGTAATCTATTTCTTTAAAGGTCACACCATTTGGATGCTAAAAAGGGACACGGGTTGATTTTTTTTTTCAAAAAGGGACTATTTTAACATCATTATAAAGTTAACTTTTTTTTTTTTTTTTAAAAGAAACCTCATCCGGAAGTTTCAGCGTCACAAATTTTTATGAGAAAAATCGCTTTGGCCATCATCATTCCTCCCCAATATTTCCCCCCTCCTGTGGTGCACAAAAGAAACTCACACTTCAAAGTGATTCTCGGTTTTTTTATCGACAAGGTTATGGTCCAATTTTAAATAAAATACCAAAGTGGAAAGTTCTCAGGAATGAAAATGAAAAGTGAAAAAGCCAAAAGGTGATCTCCTAATGTAACATTTAAAATGAAATCTGTTTATTCGACAGATCTGTTCCTTCATTTCCCTCCACGGCCGCGAGTTATTAGAATTTTTCATGCAGCCCAGACCTTTTGCACTCGGCAGCTTTCCCCTTCTTTCACATTAACCTTTTCCCTGAAGCAGGACCATGCATGTTATCACAGCAAGCGTGCTAAAGGAAGCTTCACAGAGATTAATAAGGGAAGGGACTTTGCACTTCTTGTCAAACCAGCCAAGTGGTTCCTCTTTGCTGCTCACCAAAGAACAACGAGGGTTTTCCCAGACAGGTCAGAGAAAGGGCAGCACACCCACATTCAGCCTCTCTGGGCAAACTGGACAAATATAAATGAACCCCTGCCTTCCGTGGCATTTTGTATTTAACAGTTACTAATGGCATGATCGCTGTCCCAAACTATGGGAAACAAATCAATAGCTTGTTTTCTTCTGCAGAGAAGAGATTTTTCGGTAGTCACTGTTCTTGCTCTACTCTAGCTACAACTGAATATGTAAGTAGAAGTCCAACAATAGCAAAACTAAATATATAGAAACTTAGCAACAATAGCTGAATTCAAAACTGGATATATTGAAACTTATTTTAGCAGAAGAAAATGAAAAATTCTATAAGCATGAATTAGCATAGCATCTGAAAAAAATCTATGAAATATGTTTGAGTAAGGTGCTCTGAACTACTAGAATTATTGCCTCCCGATAACTGAACCAGCAGTTACTATGAACCAACAATGAACTCACTTAATTGCATGAAAATGTTGTCTGTGAAAGCTGATTGCCCTCATTCCACTGGTGAGATGCAGTATTCCTTCAGGATGTTGGATTGCAAGAGAAAGTATGGAAACACATATGTCTTTATCCATGTCTTGCCTTGTGAATCGTTTCCTTATTCATATGATACCAATTAGCAATGGAGCATTTTCCCACCTCTGAGAGTCAATGTATCTCACTTTACATCCTCTTGTAATGAGATGGAGGGTCAGGATCACACAATTAGTACATGGTTTATGCAGGATCTAAATCTAGGTTCTGCACTCTCCTAAGCTGGGGCTGTTTCCAGCACCCCAGAATCAAAGGATACAAGCCCATGCTGTACTCTGTGTGCCCTTAGTACCAACTCACTGGGAGGTCGTGTCCTATAAGCAAAAATCAAATCTCCTCATGCAACCTAAAAGTCATTTCAAACATTTCCACCCTGAAGCCAGATTTAGGCTCATCATTTCCACTACAGCATTTTAAAGCTTCAGTCATGAGCTTCTTTTGAATTTTGTTTTCCTGATACATTAAAAGCTATGTGATTGCATATCACTTCCTTCTTTATGATCAGTAAAAACTAGTTTAGAACGTGTTCCCTTTGGTTAGAAGTTTAACAGTTTGATATTGTTTCGTGAGAGGAATTTTGGTCTATGAACCCATCTCTATTGAAAAGTATATTTTAGTTTCCGATTTACACTAAAGGCATAGAAATGAAATCCACAAGGATAAGGTATCTAGTCGAATCTCGCTGGGCTGCCCCTCGGCCCCTGGCTTGAAGGTGTCCAGGGAACAGAAATTGGGCAAAGGAGAAGAAAGGCACTTACATTGCTGTTCATCGCTCTTGTCCCCACACTGATCTGTGAAGTCACACACGTTGTCAGGAGGCAAGGATAACCCATTGCCACACCGAAAGGCTTCCGTTCCTTGCTGAACCCATGCAGAGATGAAAACACAAGCAATCCAAAGGAAACAAAATGCTTCATTCCTTGGAAATGCTAACATTTTGGCCATGCAGAAGAGCATCACTTCGTAGGTATCTGGGAGATCAGGCAGTTCTAATAAGTGAATCCATAATTAGAAACATCCTTTCTCTTTTCTCTACTCTTTCTTTTCCAGGATTGTCTCTTATGATCAGACACTCTTGCAACCCTAACAAATGACTTCCAGAGCAATCCATTTACTCTGTCAGAGGAGTGTCTTTAGAAAATATTTAACTTGAGCAATTGCACCATTTCTGTATCTAGCTAAACATGGATATTTATTGCCCTGTGTATACCATATTTAAACAATGTAGGCCTTTATGATCATGCTATCTCCTGAAAGAAAATTCTAAGAAACAAAGGGCAGGCAAATAAATGGGGCCGGGGGGCAGGGGAGGACCACAATAAAGTTCTAAGTAACGTGGCAATGTTTTGTATTAATTCCTGTGCTTACTTAATCACAGTCATGTAATTTAGAACATCGTTGTGGTGGCGAAAACTTATTCAGATATTTCAAGCTCAATTATTAGAATTTCTCTGTGAGCTCAAAATGTGTATCCTTAGTTATTGAACAGAAACCTTGTATTGCTGGTTTAGGTAAATTGAGTACCATAGAATTATTTAAGACTTTATTTATTTATCTCAGAGAGAGAAAAAGCACAAGTGGGGAATGTGGTCGGGGGAAAGGGGCAGAGGAACATGGATAAGCAGACTCCTTACTGACAAAGAAGCCTGACATGGGGCTCAATCCCAGGACCCTGGGATCATGATCTGAGCCAAAGGTAGACGATTAACTGACTGAGCCACCAGGGTGCCCAAGAACCACAGGATTTTAAAAGTTGAAAGGACATTGGAGGTCATTGTTTTACAAATCACATAACTTGGGCCTGAAGAAGTTAAGGGTATTTATGAGAAAATACAGTAATTTGATATTAAAAACTAGAATTCAAATTTCCTACTACTGCCGAGGGCAGTGTTCTTTCTTCTATAGCACACTGATCCTCTTGTCACTTCATCTTAATTTGCTTCTACAACTGAAACATAATTTCAGAATGCATATTCAGAAGGAACAGTATACTGAAGTTTAGGACACACTGATGTATTCATAATAAAATTCTATGAAGTTGCATAATCATAGAAATTATATGAAGTTGAAAACTCAAAAAATTCTTTTATACGTGATTTCTTAAGGTATATCAAAGTTCTTTTTCAACTACTTTCTTTTCATTTCTGCAATATAACAGCAAGAAACAAGACACCCCATGAGACTATATGAAGCAACTGGGAAAGGTAGAGTGAAAATCAGGACCATAGATCAGGGACAGGGATGCATCTGAACATTTAATAAAAATGTTAGGAAAGTAAGATTTTCCCCATATTCTAGAAAAAAGACCCACTTTTTATATAAAGGTCTAAAGTATAGAGATTCAGGATCCTGGGAGGAAAATCCGTAATTACACCCTATCCTTAAGCCTTCCATGTAATCTGACATTTCATTGATCTGTGTTTTACTCCAATTTCAATTGGAGTAATTCCAATTTCAATGAAGGGCACCAAAATTCAATTTTAATGAAGGGCACCTTCTTCCATCCCACGCCAGGAAACTATACAATGTTCTTGGACTGCTTTCACTCCCTCTTCCTATGAATCACCCAGTCTTCTGCATTCTATATTTCCATCAAAGACTACCAGCTCTCATCTCAGCAACACCCCAAACCAGATGTTGCTGCCATCCACACTCATTTCCCATCCTTCCGTCAGAGTCACCATTTTAAAGCACCAATGTCTTCCTACGTAATTTCCTCTGGAATCAGTATAACTGCCCTATTCCTTAACGTGACTTACAAACACACCTTGCCTTTCCAGGTTCATTGTTATGCCCTCCCTCACAATATTACTGAATTACCGTGTGGGCAGTTTTCCGAACATGCTATCTTTTGACCCCATATCTGAGATCTTTTCCCCACACCAATCACCGGAAAGGAAATCAACATTATTTTTTATTTATTTTTCAACTTAAGGGACTTTCTGTTCCCAGTCATCTTAGCACCTACGGCTCTGGAATGGTCATTGTTTACTTTGGCGGTGCCTCCGCCAGTTTGTAAGAATAAAGCAGGATGGTGACTTTTTCCCTATTGTAGCCCCTCTTACCAGTACGGTTCCTGGCAGATAGTAATTACTCAATAATAACTGCCAATTGAATGGAATTAATGAGAGATTTACAATCATTTTGGGTTTTGTGAAGCACATATAAATAAATGCAATAAAGACATGAAATTTTGAAACACCCCTATATGAAAGTGTTTAATGTTGCTTTTAATGTTTAATGTTGCTTTTCCATTTCCCAAGGGGAGAGAGAGGTACAGGCCTGCAATTATGGAAGGAAGGAAGGAAGCAAAGAAGGATGGAAGAAAGGAAGGATGTGAGGGAGGGAAGCAGAAGGGGAGGGAAGAAGAAGATAGTGAAAAATAAAGAGAGGAATAACGAAGGAGGAAGATGAAGAAGACAAGCAGGGAAGAGGAAAGGGAAGCCACAGTGCAAAGAGACATGCAAACCCTGCAACATTGCTTTTATATCCTGATTCTGAATTCAGATTCCATAACATTCTATATGTTCACTGGTTTTCATTGAGGAAAAAAATCTCATATTTTGCTGCTGTCATAGCTATTGATTGCCTCATTTCAGCTGGGAAACTCCTTTATTAACTGTTACTGCCTACTAAAAATAACATTACCGTATACTGTTTCAAGTGGAATTCATCATTTAGACAAGAAATGAACTGAAATCACCCAAAGTAAATAAATATAATCCAGTAGCATAATATTTTATAAGGCAAATTTATATTGTGCTGCCAAAAAATAAAATTATTTTCAATTGATAATTTCTTTATCATTTTTTCTTTACATGCACCCAAACGGACAAGGATTAAATACATAATGAGAGCAACCAGGGTTCTCTTTACTGGGTTTTCCGAGGAAGGGAAAGATGCCCTGTAGATCCCAATGTTCTAACACTGTGCTAGGTGCTTTATACATACTGTCTCATGTCCAAAACACCCTCCTGTGTTGTTCTCTACTTTTGCTTTAAAAATCTTTACTCAGTTGCCTAAGATCCCATGAGTATTAAATGATGGAGCTTGGATATGACCCAAGATAGAAAAAAAAAACAAAACACATAATTTCAATTGAGTTATATTGCCAATAATTTTCATGAGGCACTTAAATATCACCGAGACTTCCAAACAGCAAAATATTCAAAAGTGATAGAACAAATTCATTTTCAAGTAGACACACTGTTTTATCTTTCTTTTTTAAAGACCAAACACCTATTTATGTTAGACACTGGGAATGGGGTCAGGAAGATAAGAGGGATACAATGAAGAACAAGACAGCGTCCAGATTTAAAAGAATGTACAACCTGAGAAAGGAGATATAAGACATTTATAAAAAAAATGTACCCATGTTGCTTCTAGTTTGGTAAAAACAGCGGGTTATATTTTCTATAAAATATATGTCAACTTTCAAACTACAAAAGTGTTTGATGTGGAAAGAAGTGGAATATAAAATGCTTTTAAATATATAACTGAGTCCCAAGGCAGCAAAATGTAAAGCAAATCCCAAGAATTGAAAGGGAGATGGGAGGAAGTAAAGCCAACACAATAGACAGTCTATTACTGAAGGACCATCCTGAAGAATATTTTAAGAACTAGTCCAGGGCCCCAGTGGTTTCAGTGTCCAAATCTTGCTATCAGCTCAGGTCTTATCTCATGGTCTTGATCTCACGGTCGTGAGTTCAAGCCCCACATTGGGCTCTATGTTGGACGTGGAGCCTCCATTGAAAAAAAAAAAAAGGAACAATTCCAGTATTAATGCAACAGACAATATAAGAATGGTGAGGAGAGACTGAAGCTATACTGAAACAAAAGCAACCCAGAATCCCAGTCTTGAAAGTGGAACAGAGAAGAATTTAGGTCTGCATAAGATAAGAAATTAGAACTGATGTCTTTGCGTAAAACCAGAGGAAGAATTTGCTAGGAAAAAAAATTCCCAGCACCTTCATAAGGCCAGATCAGGATTCTCATAGAGCATGATCATCGAAATAAGGGCTTGCAGTGAAAAATTAACTGGCAAATGACAAACACGTCTCTATGATTCAGAGCTAGCACAAATAATCAAATGGACAAGGGCACAATTAGATACCCAAGGATTTCACACACTGGCATTATGTGATAATGAATATAAAAAATTTATGTATCAAATATATAAAAGATTACATTTTAAAAGTAAGCACAAGGAAGAAGAGATCAGGCATGGTTTTGTAAAAGTGACCGTGATAACATAATCTTTCAAGATGAAAACAATGTAGATGGTATAAATAGAAAAAAAAAAGAAATGCATACAGAATTCAATGAATTGGAAGATATTTATGAGAAAATATAAAAAATGCAATAAAAAGATATAAACAAATGTGAAAAAAATATAGTTCTAGAACCTAGAAGATAAATGATAGGGTCCAGCGCATGACTAAGTGAACCATATAGGGGAGATCAAAAAATAGTGAGGGGCAGTACTTGAAAATTTTTCAGAAATGAAAAAAGTCATGAACTCTAAGAATCAAGGTGCAGTGTAAATTAAAAATATATTAAGCTAGATACTTTGTAATTAAACTGAAGAATTCCAAAGAGAAGTGAAGTTCTTTAAATCAATTAGAGAGACAAAACATATCTATAAAGGCATATTATTTAGACTAGCATTAACTTTTCAACAGCAACAATATAAGCGAATAAGATAGTGGCCAATGGAGCAAATATAAGATAACGGAATAATGTTTTCATAGTGATAAAAAAAAACCACAGTGAACTTAGATTTAGTGGCAACCTGAATGTTTTTTCAGAGTAGGGAATAAGATAATTTTGAAATGCTTAAAAACTGAGGGAGTTTGTTTTTGACAGACCCTAAGTAATAGATATATTCTAAATTCTGCACTCAACGAGAATACATGGAAATAAAATACTAGTTCATAAAACAAATTTCAATATATTTCAAAGACTTGGTATTACCCAGATGACATCCTCTGCTGGCAATGACATTCAGTGGAAAATCAGAAAATAAAAAGAAAAAAAATTTTTTTTAAAAGTGAAAATTAAAACACACGCTCACACACATAAATGATATGGGATTGTGAACAGATGTCCTGGGAGTGTGAGCCATCTGCTTGTGACATTTACCAGAGACTTCAGGCCCTACTCAAGTCTGGTCTTGTATATATTGCTTCCACTGAGGACAGAATGCTGTTGCTTGGCACATTCAAATTATATCACATTCAACTTATTTCAAGCAGCTCAAGTTGCAGGGTCATTGTTTCGTGGTTAGGAATTCAGTCTTAACCAGCGCCTAGCAGCTATTTCTCAAGGGAAAAACACCTATTTTCAGGCTTTACTCCAAAATGATCCGGACCTATAAATGTGATTCTCTGACAGAGTTGGACATCTTCTTATCAAGCAGACTAAATGTCCACAGATCCTGTGCTGAAGTCTTAACAAACTCAAGAACACTGCCTCGTATTAGGTAACACACAGCTTTATGCTTTGTTTTACACATAGCTTGCTTCCAAAACTCCAGTAAGCCAACCATGTTTTCTGTATTTTTCTTAGAGGTATAAGATGCAAGACAAGACAATGCACATTTTCTCTCACCCAGAGAGTTATCTTTCTCTATTCCAAGTAACTTCATGAATGCATTTGAATTCTGTATATCTATGGGGTTCATTATCCAACCTCTGCCATATATGAACTTCTCCAAAGTATTATAAAAATCTACTAACCTGTGCTTACCAAATTCTGTCAGATTATTGCCATGTCTGTAGTGGATGAGCATGATGTCCTACACAATCATGAGACAATCCAGACATCTACAGACCATACATGACCCAGTGCAAGTGAGTTGATCGTGCTCTGAAGCACAACAATGAAGGCATACTATTGTCCCTCTTAATAGAAAGCAAAATATTACGAGAGTTCTCTGCCTATTGGAATAGAGAAAGCAAATGTATTTTCCACATACAGAGCCACACAGAGGCTTTGCTGACTTACTCAGTAAAAAACTCCATCTGCAAGAGCTCTATTATCAGAATCCTGAGCTGGTTATACTTTCAATGATAATCCATTATTTTCTAAGACTCATCCACCCTTGCAAAGGACAAAAAGGCAGGTCAAGTTAATTGACGGGAATTAGTGCCCATGGTGTCACCCATCTCCACAATTCCCCCAAATGGGGTTTCCTTTTGTTTAGTCTTACCTATGAAGAACGATCAGGCCTGGCTAATATCCTTCAAAAGCCAGACTTTCAATGTTGGCCCTTGGCTGGCATCTGGGACTACCAGTTCCCACCATTCTGACTGATGAAGAGTAGCTCACTATACCCAAATTGTTTGTACAAACAAAAATTTAGTTTATGCTGGACACTTGCTTTCCTTCTGGGAGTCTAGAATTTTAATATGTGCCAGGCAGAAACTATCTGCATGACCAACCACCAATAAAAAATCCAAGGCACTGGGGCACCCGGGTGGCTCAGTGGGTTAAAGCCTCTGCCTATAGCTCAGGTCATGATCTCAGGGTCCTGGGACCGAGCCCCGTATTGGGCTCAGTGGGGAGCCTGCTTCCCCCTCTCTCTCTGCCTGCCTTTCTGCCTACTGGTGATCTCTCTCTCTCTCTCTCTCTCTCTAATAAATAAATAGTATCTTTTAAAAAAAAAATCCAAGGCACTGAGTATCTTAGGATCTCCCTTGGTTGTCACAAATCATTGCTGGATTAAATGTGCCCTGTGTGACTCCACCAGTAGAAGATTCTGGAAGTGTGCCCTGGTTTACCCTAGACATTGCCGCATGCACCTTTTCCTATTATTGATCATGCTCTGTATCCTTTCACTGTAATAAATACTTGCCATAAGTACAATTACATGCTGAGTCTTGTGAGTCCGCCTGGCAAATCTTGAACCTGGGGATGGTTTTGAGGGTGTCCTGACACACCCATTATGGAACTCATTTAATGGATCAGGAATCACTGTGAAGATACTACCAAATACTGAGTACATCTATTCCAATTACCCATTCACCAGTAGAACAGCAACCACAGAATGGTTTTGTAGAACCTGTGGCCCACTGGGAGATGGACTTGGACCTACATTCCATTCATCACCTAATGTCATATGTCCCACCTCTGACCAATAGAACCATGGTGATTTATGGTTCCAGGAATTAATACCAGCTTAGATCCAGCATCTGAATATTTCCCATTTTCCAGTGAACCATTACCATCAAACTACATAGGCACTCAACCCAGAAGAGGGTTTTTTTGTGGTTTTATATTAAACCATGTAGGACTTTCATCAGTGGTCTACCTCTTTTATTGCAATGGATCTCAAGTTTCATTAGCCACCACCAAAGGTCCCTAAAGTACCTGACTTTGCTGACTATTATGATAACATTACAGTAATCATGCTACTCTTGCCTCTAACAATCACATTTTGTTACTGGCCAGCATCACTTTGAGATACCATCATCTCCACTCCATATGAAGTGTGAATAGGTCAGCCATTACAGCATTTCATAAGAAGGCCAACATTCTCCTCAACAAACTACTTCTAAATATTTTATTATACATGGTCTTCTAGGCCATCTCAGTTTATATAGACTAGGAAAAGAATAAACAAATTACACCAAAAATTCTATTGGTTATCATTTGGTATTAGTTACTAAACAATCCACTCCAACATCCCTATTTTCCTAAGTCTTAAATTTTTGCCACTTAATTATTAACATCTCAAATTCATTTAATGAATAAAGCCTAGGTCTCAGTCAGTCAAACTGAGTGACTAGTTAGCACCTACTCTAAATGATCAAAAATAAAGAGATCTTCAACCCAATTCAAAATTATATTTCTTCTTCCCTGAACCAGGTTCTTTATTTCCACACATATTTCCCATTTTCTACTGATATGATTTAGCAAATAATTGCAAATCCTTTTTGTGTGATAGTTTGTTCTTCACAGATCTGCTTATAGTTCAGAATGAGCACGATCAGAATGAGGAATGTGGAAAACTTGCACACACAATTGAGGTGACTGCTTATCTCCAGACAAGGTGGAATCAGGCTTATCAGAGGAGGAAGGGCTATTTCTTTTATCAAAGGAAGCTGGAAGCAAGGATTTCAGGGATTAGAAGTGTTTGCAGTCATTCAAATGCTTCGCAATTCCCCATTCCAATTCTTAGGATCCCACACTCTCATAAACAATACCATCATTTTTCCATAAAAGGCTTAAGAAGTCTTTGAATTCAACCTATATTTTAAATCAACAAATTACAAAAAAAAAAAAAAACCTCAGTCTATAACAACAATAACAACAAAAACAACAACAATACAAATAAATGTTGTTTTAGGAAACCATAGTTTCTTCCATGGTCCTCTGACCATGACTTCCACCAAGATTTAATAGTCTGCATCTGTCCTTTTTTAAGAATTGTACCTAGTCCATGCTACAATTCTTGAATTCTTTTTTCTTAACCACAAGGTTTTCGCAGTAGCAACCTGAACTGACAAAGCTTCACCTTTAATATGCCCCTCAGTCCATATTGACACAGATGAAATTTTACCACTCTTTGCCATAAAATACTATGGGGCAAATGCTAAAGGACTTTTACTGCTTTAAACCCCAGTCAGGTCAGGTACCCTATCCTAGATGTAGTTTCTTTTAGAAATTTCAGTTGGCAGGGCACCTGGGTGGCTCAGTCAGTTAAGCATCTTAGGTCATGATCACCAGGTCCTGAGATCAAGACCCGTGTCATCGGGCTCCCTGGTTGGTAGAGAGTCTGCTTCTCCCTCTCACTTTGCCCCTCTCCCCTGATAGAAGCAAAGGAGGGGCACCTGGGTGACTCAGTCAGTGAGGCATCTGACTCTTGATTTCAGCTCAGGTCATGATCTCAGGGTCCTGAGATTGAGCCCTGTGTCAGGCTCTATACTTAGCATGAAGTCAGCTTAAGATTCTCTCTCTCTCTCTCTCTCTCTCTCTCTCTCTCTCTCTCCCTTTGCCCCCCTCCGACTAATGTGTGCTTTCTCTGAAGTAAATAAATAAAATCTTAAAAACAAAATCAAAGGGGAGAAAATATTTGCAAAACATATATAAGATAAAGAGTTAATATTCAAAATATGTAAAGAACCCATACAATTCAATATCAAAACAACAATCCAATTAAAAATGGGCAAAAGAACTAAACAGGCATTTTCCCAAAGAAGATGTACAAATGTCAACAGGTACATGAGAAAGTACTAAACATCACTAATCATCAAAGAAATGTAAATCAAAACCATAATGAGATATCACCTCACACTATTAGAATGGCTATTATCAGAAAGACAAGAGATAAGTGTTGGTGAGGTTGTGGAAAGAAGACAACCCTACTACACTGTTGGTAGGAAGACAATATGGTGCAGTCACTGTGGAAAACAGTATGGAAGTTCCTCAATAAATTAAAAATAGAAACATCATATCATCGAGTAGTCTCACTTCTGGAAATGTATCCAAAGGAAATGAAAACAAGATATTGAAGAACTATTTGCTCTCCCATGTTCATTTAAGCATTATTCCAATATCCAAGACACAGAAACAACCTCAATGTCAGTCAACAGATGAATGGATAAAGAAGATGTAGTATGTATAATTATAGTCATGGAAAAGGAGGTAAATCCTGTAATTTGCAACAACATGGACCTTGAAAGCATTATGCTAAGTGAAATAAGTTAGAAAAAGAAAGACAAATACTGTGTATCACTTATACGTGGAATCTAAAATACCAAACTCATAGAAATGGAGTGGAATGGTGGTTACCAGGGGTTATCGGGTGAGAGAAATGGAGAGATGTTGGTCAGACAGTAGAAATATCTGCTTATAAGAAAAATAAGTCCTGGCGAGCTGATGTACCATTTGGTGATTACAGTTAATAATATTATATACTTGAAAGTTGCTAAGAAAGCAGAATTTCAATCTTCTTACCACAGAAAAAGAAATGGTAATTATGTGACATGATGGAGGTGTTAACTAATGCTATGGTGGTTAATCATTTTGCAGTATATAAATAAATCAACTTAGTATGTACCTCAAACTTACATGATGGTATGTCAATTTTATTACCATAAAGCTAGAAAAAAATTTTTAATGGCAAAAAACATGAACAGATACTTCATCTAAGAAGATATACAGGTGGCCAAAAAAAAAAAAGAAGATATACAGGTGGCAAATAAGCATATGAAAAGATGATCAACATAATATGTGTTCAGAGAAATGCAAATTAAAATAATAAGATAACACCACAGACCTATTAAAATGGCTAAAATCCAAAACAGCAGGAAATCTCATTCCCTGCTAGTGGGAATGCAAAATGATACAGCCACTTTGAAAGAGTTTGGCAGTTTCTTACAAAACTAAACATACTTTTACCATATGATGCAACAATCGCACTCCTTTGGTATTGGACCAAATTAGTTGAAAACTGTCCACACAACTCCTTCACATAAATATTTCGATCACTTTATAAACACCAAAAACTGGAAATAATCAAGATGTCTTTCAACACCTGAATGGATAAACAAATTGTAGTATATCCATACAATGGAATATAATCCAGGAGTAAGAAGAGATAAACTATCAAGCCTGTAAAGACACAGAGGAAATTAAATGCTTATTCTAAGTAAAAGAAGCAAGTCTAAATCTATACACTCCTTGATTCTGACTATATGACATCTTGGAAAAGGCAACATTGTAGAGATTATAAAAGGTCAGTGGTTGCCAGGGGTTCCAGGGAAGGAAAGAAGGAAGGCAGGGATGCAATGATGGAGTAGAGAATTTATTTACAGGGTGCTGAAAGTATTCTATACAATACTGGAACAGTGGAGATGTGACATTATGGGGTAGGGGAGAGGGGGGATCTGAGAACTCTCTGTAGTTCCAATTGCAATTGAGTTCCAAATGTGCAATTCTCTGTAAACCTAAAACTTCTCAACAAAATAAAGTCTATGAAGACAAAAAAAAATTGGCATGAGTTCAGGAACTGAACAAGTGACCATGATTTTTACTGTGTCAATCACCATCAACCTTCCACATCTTCACTTTTGCCTTTTCTGTTGGTAGAAGTTAAGCAGTACCCTCACTGGTTGCCCATCTGTGTTTCCCCCTAGGATGCCAAGTTCAACTGACCATATCCCAGTGGGTCAAGGCCCCCGGGCTGCCCCTCCGACCTTGAAAGTCGTTATGGATGCTCAATTGCAGCCTCAGGGCCTCTAGCACTTAGAACCCACCATCTGGTCTCTATCGCTCCAGGATTCCCTTGCATTCTCCTGGATAAAGGAATGAGCCCAGTTCTGTGACCACTTCTCCTGTCAAAAGCTCCAGCCTGCAGAGAGCTGCCCCTGAACGTGCTAATATCCCTCTCAGCAGCACAGTCCTCCTAGTCTTGGCAGGTGACATGTCCTCTGTACCCTCCCATAACCCTTTAATGTATCTCTCTCCTATTCTATCCTCTACCGAGTCTCCCGAGGGAGACTCGGGCACTTCTGCTTCACTTGCCTTTGGCCATTGCTTTCTCCAGGCTCATCAGAGCCGCCCTCGGTATGAGTTCATATCATCCCCTGGGGGATTGGCTAGGGTTTTAAATCCTGTGTTCTGAAAAAGTTCTCCAAAGTCAATGAATTACTGCTTCTTCAGTCTTACATAATGGCACCTTCAAAATCACTTCTGGGGTTGCAGTGGAGGGCAGCAGGAAGGCATGTGGGGAA
>CM053611.1:14217840-14280708 GCA_028646535.1 Procyon lotor
TGTTCAGGGGAGCCTGCCTCTCCCTCCACCCCCTTCTCATGCTCTTTCTCTCAAATAAACAAAATCTTTATTTTTTAATTTTTAAAAAATACTTTATTTATTTCTCAGAGAGAGAGAGCACAAGGAGGGGGAGCAGCAGGCAGAGGGAGAAGCAGGCTCCTGGCTCTCCTGGCTCAGCAAGGAGCCCAATTCAGGATTTGATCCCAGGACCCTGAGATCATGACCTGAGTGGGAGGCAGACACTTAACCAACTAAGCCACCCGGGCATCCCACAAATAAATAAATAAAATCTTTTTTTAAAAATTCTTAAAAAAGGGGTGCCTGAGTGACTCAGTGATTTAAAGCCTTTGCCTTCAGCTCAGGTCATGATCTCAGGGTCCTGGGATTGAGCCCCACATCAGGCTGTCTGCTCAGCAGGGAGCCTGCTTCCCCCTCTCTCTCTGCCTGCCTCTCTGACTACTTCTCTCTGTCAAATAAATAAATAAATAAAATATTTTTTAAAAATTCTTAAAAAAAAATTCTTAAAAAAATGTTCTTGGAATATGACTTTTGAACACATCTCTTAATATCAAAATATTCTGATTTTCTTTATCTTTCCCACTTATTTAAGCCTTAAGCAGAAAATCCATACTCGGTTCTTAGAACCCAGAACCATAATTGCTGTGAACTTATTTAACTAAAGTCTAATAGTCTATATTGTTGGTTTTCTGTTAAACTCATATAAGTCTAAGACTTCTGTTCACCCATAAAATTAGCTCTGCATCCATTTGATAGATGGCAGTGACAGAGTTAATGCCTCTAAATCAGTTCGGATCTCCCAGAGTACTGAGACAACTCAAGGAAAACATTACAGTCAATCATTCTTGCAAAATTAAAGTCAGCAGGTGCTCGAATATGGCTACTGCACAAATCAAGCCTTGCCTTATAGGAACCTCATGCTAATTAGCAGAGTGCCTTGTAATGACCCATGTGCCTGTTCTTCACTAGAATGGAGGACAAGGATGTGATCTTCCTTGGTGTGCCCTCAGTGCATGACAGAGTAGAGAATGTACTCACGACTGAAAAACAAACTGCGGCCAGGGTTTGCTACTGCTCTGGGAAAATATTTTAGAAGAGTTCAAAGAAAATGTATGAGCCATTAAGGAAGAAAACGGTCCTGATTTCACCGCATCTTTCGATGACCTCTGATATTACTGGGCGTTAGCTGAGAAAAATGTGTATCTGATGTTAACCACAGTTGTGGTTAACAATTCCCTTCTCATTTTAAAAAAAAAGTCCCAAACAAGTCCAAAATATATGCTGTCAAAGTAAAAGTAGATAGGTAATTGCATGCTGCTCTCCTCTGCTTTGACCTGACCACTGGCTTAGATGAGGGACTTCTGAAGATACTCTCCAATAACCAGAAGCTGTGGGGAATAACTACTAATTTAGATGACAGAATCAGGCTCCTAATTTAATGTCATATTCTTAGCTCAAAAGATAACTTTTTCAATACATACCCAAAAAGATGTTAACCAAGCAATGCCACTGCTAAAATTTTCTCTAACGAAAAGGGCAAAATTGTTCAAAATCTTTTTATATTTCTTAAGATAGGGGAAACGTAAATAGTGGAAGAGTTTAATAAATATGACATATATCTATATTTTAGTTATTGAGAAATCATTACGTAGATTGGGGTTGACTAACTACACTCTGCAGGCCAAATTTTGCTCGTAGTCTGTTTTTGTTCAGTCTGAGAACTAGAGTGGTTTGTAGGGGCACCTGGGTGGCTCAGTTGTGAAGCATCTGCCTTTGGCTTAGGTCATGATCCCAGGTTCTTGGGATCCAGCCCTGCATCAAGCTCCCTGCTCAGCAGGAAGCCTGCTTCTCCTTCTCCTACTCCCCCTGCTTGTGTTCCTTCTCTCGCTGTTTCTCTCTCTCTCTCTCTCTGTCAAATAAATAAATAAATAAATAAATAAATAAATAAATAAAATCTTTTTTTAAAAAAAGTGGTTTTTACACATTGAAGGCTCTGTAAAGTAAAAAATAGCAACAACAAAACGAGGAATGCCATTCACCAGAGACCACATGTATCTCATAAATAAATAAAATATTTGCTATCTAGCCCCTTGTAAAAAATGTTCACTGACCCCTGATGAAAATTGACACAAAAAATATGTTCATATAATAAGTAGGACACAAGACAGAATGTGTAGTATTTTATTTTATAAAATTCTACAGATGTATGTGTACACACACAGAAGTATCTAGAAGAAAAGGAATGACAGTAGTGATTTCTGGGTTCTGAAATTGTACTTTTTCTTTACCCTTTTCATTCACAGACTGACTCTGAAAGTAATGTACATGTGTCATTTTTATAGTAAGGGCTATTTTCATTTCAAGAAAGATAGCCCCCTAAAATATAGTCAGTGCTAATACTTACCATGCTTACTTTATACGGCAGAAACTGCTCTCAGGACTTGGCATGCATTTACTCACATGAATCCTTACAACATCCAATAAAATATATACTTTTCTAATCTTATTTTCAATTTCAGAACTAAGATAGAGCTAATTACTTGTCCAAGTTTGCACTAGAATGTCGTGGAGCTGGGGTAAGGTCTCTATAGTGCTGTTCCTAAGACTATGTGTCTAGCCACGACACAATACCACCCTACAAAGACATGGATCAGATGTGCCCCCATGGCAAGGCTGCGACAAAACTCCTGGCTCATTTTTGATAACAACTTTTAGGGATTTTATAGTGTGATATGACCTCCAGAAAAAGATGTCCATCTTTTGTTTCATAAACAGTTTCTAGAACCAATGAAGTTATAGTTCTGCTCCATATCTAGAGTACTGGACAAAACTCTGAGAATTGTATTCAGTTCTGTGTGTCCTGCTTGGAGGAAAATGATAATCTGAAGCATTTCAAAGGGAGAACCAAAGAATGATCAGGATAGAAAAACAACTCAAAGCTTTGTTTTAAGAAGTTTAGAGCAGCAGACATAAATTAAGGAAAATCACACAACTGTCTTCACTGTTTGAAAACCATTAATAAGGGAGAGCTAAGTCTTGTTCTCTGACTCCAAGGGTAGAAATAGGAGCATTACATTATAAGTTATGAGGAAGTAGCTCTTACCCTAATGGATGTAAAATGTTTTTTCTTCACACCAATAGCCCAAGAAATGGACTATTCACTCCAGTGATGTGCTCCTTCCTCAAAGCTTTTATAAAAAAAAAAAAAAAGAGGGACACCCCTTGAAGGGGACTCAGTGTGCTACTTTAGCCACAAATGGCCTCAAGAAATGGACACAGGCTGGAGGGTAAGCTTATTCCACACACTAGAAACAACTTGAACACATAAAAACTCGACCAAATGGAACAGTGTTTTCAAACTCCATCCTAGAAAAAATCCATCATTGGATCAAAAGTAATCATCTCTCTGTTCACGGGTGAGAATGTGAGAAAAGGCACATTAATTTTTCAGCATTTTAGTTCTTCAAGGATATACATAAGAAATAGAAAGTGAGAAATAAAACTGTCAACCCCAACACTCAGCCTGGATGTTTAAATCTAAACCACATCCTACTGTCTTCATAAAAATAGCTCTTCTTTGATTGTCTTCATTAGCATTACTTTCATGATCTTCCAGAACAGCCCTTGGGTTTACACCCAAAGATTCCTTGAATCACTGCCCCAAAACCCTCACCTTGCTATTTCCAGCAATCCTCAACTTACCCAATTCTAATCAAGTCCATGTCTTGAAAGGCCTGCCTTAAGCCAAATTTCCAATTCTCCAAGATGGTGTCAAAGCTTTGTGAGGTGGGTTCCTTCTTGCCAAAGTAGGCAATAAATTCAGCTTTGTCTTATCAAAAGGCTTTGCTGTAATGTTTGGGGAGATAGCTTTTGGCAAAGGCAGCTAGAGAAGAATGGTACCGAATAATAATGCTTCCAGAGAGAGATAATTAGAAATGGATACATAAGGAAGATTCAAGTAGTAAGGTAGGAACAACTTGGCAACCCTACAATCATAGTAGACACTGTGATGATATGGTGCTCAGTTCAGGAAATAGGCAATTATAAATAAAGAAAACAAATTAATTGTATGTCCGTGTGTGTTTGTGTTTAGAAAAAAAAAAAGTGGAACTTGGATGATACTACTTTTGTTATCTAACAAATGACTAAAACTCTTATCCTTCCGTATGACATATGGAAGACCTGGCACTCTAAGCTTAAAGATAGAAGCTAGACAAATAAATCTCACATGGAATATGCCAAATGTTGTGATTAAATCTGAGTAATGCTTGCTTTCTTGACATTTACTTTTGTACTTGCCCTTTACCCTTGTTCCTTAGCAAGAGTGCAGAGGTAGGAGAGAGAGGAAGGGAGCTGTAGAACAGGCTGCTTATTATTACAAACTTCATAGAATGGAACTTGAAAAGCTTGAAAGAGAACAGGAAGATGTCCAAGTGAATAAAAAGAATGACTTTTTTTTTCTTTTACTCTTCAATGGTAAACAAAGACATGTCTGGTATTTCACTCTATTCACCATTCTATTTTCTATTACTTTCATATCAACCTCTTAAAGGCCCAGATGCATTAAGTTCTTAGAATTACACCTGAGTAAACTCCAGTGTCAGAGAATATAAGATGTGTATAGCATGAATCTAAGGTAAGAAAGCATGGTTCAGAGACCCTTGCAGCAAGACACTGAAAGATATGTGTAAAGTAAATGATTAACAAAAGCAAGCTGGAACGGGAGAAAAAGCGGAAAGACTCACCAAGGCAAAGAGAAGATCAAATCACCAATAAGAAGCTGAAATAGCACCTATATTGAAAGCTAGGTGACTATAACATTTTAACTACAAAGTAGAAAGTGAAATGAGGGAAGAGAGAAAAATGCCATCATTCACTATGTGTGGGTATGTCATAGAAACACAGCAAAGTTGCTTATACAATCAGCCAAAGGTGTACAGTAAGTATAACTTCACATGGTAGACAGATATAGAGCATCCGACCCCAAATAAAATTGTACAATATGATGGCTGTGAACACTTCTGGAATCTAATGAAAATATATGTAACATTTCTGTCAAGGCTAGTTTGGAGTCTTTTACAGGAAAATGTGAACGGTGTTCTTTGCTTGTTCTCACTCCTGGAAAATCTGAGAAGAAGTAAAGAAAACAAAAGCACCAGGAGATGGGATAGCAAAATTGACTGTGATAAGAGAGCCAGTAAGTGGGAAAGAGGAAAGAACTCATCCGCTGAATCTCAGTGCCAGGTGACGTTACCCCCTGCTGGGCTGCAGAAGTACGGATGGGGAGCTGGGGAGCATGGGCAGAGAGGGCTCCAGTTGGCATGTTAACACAGAAGCCTCTTGCTGTGTGCTAGCCCATTCAGCCTCCTGTAACAGAATATCAAGACTGGGTGGCTTTTAAACCACAGAAATTTATTCTGACAGTTCTGGAGGCTAGCAAGTCCAAGGTGAAGGTGCGTTGGGTGTCTGGTGAGGACTCGTTTCCTGGTTCATGGACAGCCATCTTCTCTGTGTCCTCACACAAGCAAAGAGATGAAGGAGCCATCTGTCTCTTTTCTAAGGGCACTAATTTCACTCTTTATGACCTTGTCACCTCTCAAAGGCCATGCCTCCAAAGACAATCATCTTGGGGATCCCATTTCAACATAAGAATCTCAAGGAGACAGACTCAGTCAATGGCAAACAGGAGGCGAAAACCAAGAGGTTTGGGGATGAAGGATGAAGATAATGTAGAGCTAGAACAAAAGGAAGAGTCTAAGAGGATCTGAAACGGTGATATAAAGAAAAACTGATATAAACAGTATTGAAAACCATGAGACAGGATGGAGAGCATCAAGACAGTAAAGAGAGAGAAAAACTTTGAATCTAGGACCACCTCAGCGTTTTGAAGTCAGAAAGTTAAGGAACAGACATGGCTGAGAGGCAACTATTGGGGAAGTAGGATAAAAGCCAAGACAGTGTGGCATTCTAGGAACTAAATTAAGGAAGGGATTCAAGAGACAGCCATCAACTATGTCAAATGCAGATGGGGAAGCAATCGAGCAAAGGAATGATGGCTTACAGCAACAATGTGAAGGTTATTGACTTTATCAAAAGCAGCAGGCAAGAGCCCACTAGGGGTTCAAGACTGGATGCAAGGAGAGGAATTGGGCAAAGTGATTATAGGTAACTCTTTGAAGAGTTTTATCATAGTGGGAGAAAAAAGTGTGAGAGTCCCTGAAAAGATGTGAGGTGAAAGGAGCTTCTTCTTCTTCTTTTTTTTTTTAAGATTCATTTATTTATTTTAGAGGCAGAGGGGCAGAAAGAGAAGGAGAGAGAGAACTAAGTAGACTCCACACTGAGCACATAGCCAGAAGCGGGGCTCGATCTCACAACCCTGAGATCACAACCTGAGCTGAAACCAAGAGTCAGATGCTTAACCGAGTGCACTGACCAGAGACCCCTTCTTTATTGTTTTAAGAATAGATGAATGGATAAAGAAGATATGGTCCATATATACAATGGAATATTATGCCTCCATCAGAAAGGATGAATGCCCAACTTTTGTATCAACATGGACAGAATTGGAAGAGATTATGTGGGGTGAAATAAGTCAAGCAGAGAGAGTCAATTATCTTATGGTCTCACATGTGGAGCATAAGGAAAAACATGGAGGACATTGGGAGAAGGAAAGGAAGGGTGAATGGGGGAAAATTAGAGGGGGAGATGAACCATGAGAGTCTGTGGACTCTGGCAACAAACTGAGGGTTTTGGAGGGGCGGGGTGGGGGATTGGGCAAGCCTGGTGGTGGGATTGAGAAGGCCACGTATTTCATGGAGCACTGGGTGTGGTGCATGAACAATTAATCTTGTAACACTGAAAAAATAAAAGTATTTGGGGAAAAACACACACAAAATAAAATAAAAGTGGACTTAGGAAAAAATAAACAAAAAACAAAAAAAAGAATAAAGAATTGCATGTTCATATGTTTGTGAGGATAACACAGAAGAAAGGACAAAATTAATAATGCAAAAGAGGAGAAAATTGCTCAGGATTCTGTGGAGTGGGTAAAAGGAGGTAGACTCCCCTGTGTGGGGGCAGGAGTTGTAGGGGCAATTGGTCCAGATTCCCTGAAGATGGGTCAGATTATAGAGAGAGCAGTTTGAGGTAGGCAGGCAGTGCCAGAGTTCTCTTTGGATTATTTTGATTTCCTTGGAGACGCAGAAAGCAAAATCGTGAGCTGAGAATGAACATAGGAGAGGAGGTACTAGAGGCTCGAGGAAAATTGAGATGCATACAGTAGTCCTATAAGAGAGGAGGGGAGAGTAAATGCACTGAGGACAACTGTGCAACAGCAAGGCAGCACTCAGAGCCCCCTGGGGGTAGTGACACGGCCCCTACAGAACAGACTCCAGAGACTGAGAATCTGATTGAGAACCCTGCCTCCACCAGCTTTTACCTGTGTGATCTGGGCAAGCTAGTAAGTCTCTGCCCACCCTTTCCTGCTCTTCAAAATAGGAATGATAATACTACTTTTCTCAAAGAATAGAGGATTAGATGATCATCTATATTTATCATACATATACAGATGAGAGACACACAGCACAGAACTGTGCCTGAAACAGTAACTTTTATCTATAGCCATTAACTATACTGATGTTAATGACCATGAATTTCAATTCAAGATAAACACCAAAGACCAATATTTATCAGAGTCACTTAACTCCTTCCTGTTTTGGCACCTAGTAAGATAAATTACCAAGTTCTGTTAATGCTAATGTTTTAAAATTATTAAATATTATGTTGCATTATACAAAACTGCTCATTTTCTGCAAAAACTAAATGCATTTCAACTCTTAAGTTCCCTAATTCCCATCAGACCAACTTTAGCAGAGGGACCCAAGCCCTAATAGACTATGGGATTTTTGGACTGCTTTATGGGCAAATTTATTCAAATGCCAAAGTGCAACTGCATTCAGCTTTTCCATATCTTTTTCCGTATTTATTCTTAGTTTGTTTTAGAACTTCATGACATTCACACGCACGTGCGCGCGTGTCCACACATACATACACACATCTAAAAACTTTCTTTGGAAAAAAAGCACACACACACACAAAAAAAAATCATGGGCAAAAAGTATTTTTTTAAATTGAAGAAAGACGCATCTAGGTCAGTCAGGAGAAAAATGAGTGATGAGCTCTCAGAGGCTGAAAGGGAAGTGATGGGTCGAGGGAGTAGAAAGATCAATTGAGCCCTGGAGGGAGAAAAGGAAGCTGCAGCAGGGACCCCTCCCGGGCCTGCGCCTGAAACAGAGATTTCCCAGAAAAATAGCACGAAGATGAGTGATGACCCACAGGAGAAGCAAAACCCTCAAAACAGTAAGAGCCCTCAAACCCAGTCAATGTTTGCCAGAAAACAAGCAAACAAACCTCGAGTCTGAACCAGTAAGACCCGCACTGTTTTTCCCGCAATACATAACTCAATGGATTCCCCTCGCTGAAACGTTTGTTGCATCCTGAAAACTTCCAAATGGTGGTGCGATTATCCAGTTTGGGCCCAAAGACGTCAATTAAAAAGGAACCTTGACTCTTCTGAACAGGTCTCTGTATAGATTTGTTGGATAATACCTTACCTTCCAAAAAAAAAAAAAAAAAAATGTCACAACAGTGTCTGAAGAATGAAAATATCATTGGAATTCAATCTGCTGCTTGGATTGTAAGGGAGTCTGTGTTTGCGGTACCTCCAAGCTGCCTTCCTTTAAACCAAGGACATCGACGGGCAGATGTGCGGGCTACAAAGTCTCCCGGGTCTCTGGGCTTGAGAACAGCATTTCGCAAACATAATCAGTTTTAAAATATGCGAATGTCTGCCTCTGTTTACACAGAGACCATTTTATTTTCTAACTTAAATAGCAAAAATAAGGTCTATTTCCAGAAGAATTCACTACCAAACTACTTCATTTTGAAGTTGAGGTGCCAAGATGCATAATATATACATAATTCATGGGATTTCTACACCTTTTCATCAACAAATTCAACTTGAACGAACTATATTAATGAAAATCCAAGCAGTTGCAGTAACTCTTGGCTTAATCCATATTTAACATGTATTGACAGCCTTTATTATTAGTATTAGTATTAGGAAGGCAATAATCACACACCACCTGCTGCCAGTTCAATGGAACTAATTCAATTGTTAAATTACAAATGTAAAGGACTGAGTTATAAATACATTTGATTAAAAGGGACCCTGGGCAGATTTCTTTTGGGGACGTCTGGTGCAGCCAACTCTCAATCATTTAAGGGTGTATAATTCAGTTCCTTTTCTTCTTTCTCCCTCTGCTTTGCAATTTCAATGTATGAACACTTCTGCCAGAAAATGGACAGAACAAGAAGCAATGAATTTACATACATCCTTGCAGGTGTATGACTCCATGTTAGAAATAATAATCACGCATTGTTTGGAACTGTTTATAAAGGACAGAAAAGTGACGAAAATTCTGTACAATACTCAGCCCCTGATGGCAAATACAAAACAGAATTTTTCATTGTACCATACACTGTTTAGATTCATGAATTTCTAGGCTTAAAGACATATTTAGTAGATAAAATTGTTATTAACCAGTGCTTCTTGATTTATTCAATACTCCCTGAGTCCACTGGTAAAATTTACATGTTCCATGAGTCAATTTATAAAAATACCAAGGAATTTGCGGTTAAACAAAGCAGATAGTTTCTTTGATTCCTGAGTTAACTAACATTAGAATAAAAGACCCAAAAAAAATATACAAATGCAGAAGTATTTGTATCTCAGAAGAAGAGATCAGGAAAGAAGAGACTAGTAGAGATGAGATTTCAACAACATTTCAAAAGATGGAAAATAGATGGAGAAATAGTAAATGACTTCACGGGGACAAAGAGGACAGAAAGTTACATTTCTCACAGAAATCCGGAGAATCTCAGCCATTGGAGACACTGATGCCTTGGAAAGAACTGAGTTGTAGGAATAAAACTTAGGGCTCTATTAAAAGCTGAAATGCAAATCTTAACCTCTTAAATCTCTCCCTAACCCAGCACACCTGGGCCAATGCCCTTTATTCTAGTCCTTTTTCCTTCCACTCATCCTTCAAAGACCAAAGTTTGGCCTCAAAGAAATTCTAGACTTTCCAATTAGCTCTTAATTGCATCATTCATAAATGAAAGCATAGCAAAGGAACACTAATATTTTCAGAAGGCTCAGTGCTAGATATCATCCATTTGCCTCTCCAGAACCACGCCTCTTCTTCTCTACCCTTAAGTGTGACTTATGAGGCCACGCTCTCAAGACCCAGGCCAAGTCCTGCCTCCCATGTGAATTGGTAAATGGCAGGCACCAGCCACAGACTGCCGGTGAAGGAACAGTGAAATCTCTTTCCCTCCTGGACCACAGGTTAGCAATAGCAACATTTCCTTATCAAACAATATTTATTGTTTTTTTAATTGTTGTTTTTTTAATTTTTAAAATTGTTTTAATTTTTAAAACAATTTTTAAATTGTTATATTTTTAAATTGTTATTTATTAAACAATACAAGAGCGACTTCTTTTTAAAATAGCTATTTTCAGGTAACTCTTCTTCAGCAGCAACTATCATTAGTTCCAATAATTTCTCCTTCTCCTGTCCTTGAAGCCTTGGGGAAGTAACAGCTCTGTGTGGCTGCTAAGCTCTGCTTTTCACCATTCCTTTTTGTTAACCCTTAACCCTGCAAACAGGTCTTGCTTGCGTGTGCCAACTGCTACCTACCAGAATCCTATCGACACAACCTCTGACTTGAAAGACACAGACCAAGCCAAACAAGCAGAGATACCTTTTGAGAAATAGCTGATAACATAGGAACAGGAGATACAAAAAAATAACATAAGAGAATAAGAGAAGGTATTAAGATAGTAGGTTCAATGAATAACAATAAGAACATAATGCTAAAGAAAAACGATCAGAGAATCAAAAACTTCTCTTGGGGGAAATTAAAATTTTAACCAACTAATATTTTTTTTTAAAAAAGAAGATAGAATAAAGAAAATCTACCAGAGAGTAAATCAAAAAGACCGAAACAGGAAAGTGGGATAGAAAATACATGAAAATTTGAGCACTGATCCAGGACATAGAGCATCCCACTAATAGGTATTCTAGAAAGAGAGAACAGAGAAAACAAAAGGAGTAAATTATCAAGAAAAGAATTTAAGAAATCAGGGAAGCTGGGTGAGGGGTATATAAGAATTACTTGTACTATTTTTGTAAATTTTTATAATTTTAAAATTATTTCAAAATGAAAAGTTTAGATGGTATATGTACATACATATATAACACATATAAAATCTTATTTGGCTCTATATATTCAAGTAGTAAAAAATATGTAATATACAAAGGATCAAAATGGCACTGGACTTCTCAATGGCCATAGGAATGTGAAAGCAATGAAGTAATAATGTCAAAATTTTGGCAGAAAATTACTTTCAACCTAGAAATATGAACCCAGTCAAACTGTCAACCAAGTTTTAAATTCAAAATAAAGATATTTCACAACTTCTAAGAACTGCAGAAAATTTATCATCTATGCTCTTTCTTAGGAAGCCGCAATAGAACATGGTACAGCAAAATAAGGTAGAAAACCAAGAGACCGAAGACTTAGGATCAAGAGATAGGCTTTCAGTCATTAGGGCTAGACAGCCAGAAGTCCCAGGAGGATAACCATGGAGCAAATCTAGAGAACAGTTTATTAGGCAGGAGCAGGGTCAAAAGATAGAGCAAGATGTTTCCAGGGGGAAAAAGAGGAATTGTGGGTTAGTTGATGCATTTGAATATTTGGGGGAAAACAAAATGTTGTGCCAGAAAGAAAACCATCAGCAATGTTCACATAATAATGATAACGTGAGCATCGACTATTGGTGTAAATAAAAACTCTAATACAAAGGGAGTCTAAGAGAGCCATATTATCAACTCCCATCAGAGGAAGCCAAGTCCAAAATCGATAATAAAGAAATAACATTTACATATTGTTTGAAAATATGGATGTAAATGCAGAAGAAATAGCAAAAGAATTAAAAGTTATTGCTTTTGCAGAAAGAGACTAAGGGTTGAAGAGAGTCAGGGTGGCAGACCCGTTTTTTAGGGTAAGGTTGGCATTTTAATATTAAGTGTATGTGTTAATTTGATAAGTATAAAATAATTTTAAAAATAAAAATACAATGACTAACTACTCCTTATATGTCCTATCACCCATGGTAAAGTATATTTATATCTATATTATTTGTATCCATATCTAAAGATAAACTTAACTAACTTCAAAGAGCTTCTTCATGAAATAAACAACCTGTGGACTGGAAATAATGATGTACGTTGAAATCACCTAAACAGGGGTGCCGGGGTGGGTCAGTCGTTAAGCATCTGCCTTCGGCCCAGGTCATGATCCCAGGGTCCTGGGATCAAGCCCCGCATTGGGCTCCTTGCTCGGCAAGAAGCCTGCTTCTCCCACTACCACTCCCTCTGCTTGTGTTCCCTCTCTTGCTGTGTTTCTCGCTGTCAAATAAATAAAATCTTTAAAAAAAAAAAAAAAAAGAAATCACCTAAACAAATGCTCATCTATTCATATCTCCTTAGATTTTCCAGAACAGTCATAATTTCAAATATTTTATCCTACTATCCTGATAAACATGCTGATACTCATCAGATAATGTGACCTAGTTTTCTGATTGAAAACTATTGTTCCTCTACCTTTAACCTATCACTAATGTGATTTAGGCACATCAAAGAACTGAACGCTGTACTATCACGAACCTTTTACACAAGATACAGAAAAATCTATCAGTTATATCTTCAGGTTGATAAAGGTCACCTTCAGACAAAACAATCATCGTGCTGTTTTAGCCTTGGCATTTAAGGAATTACAGCTACAGTTCTAGAAATATAGATCAATTTTGAAATCACCTGCCACAGTTTGCCTAACCTTTTCAGATAGCTAAATCACAAGGTGTGTTACAAGTAAAGTAAAGAGCTTTAAGAGAAAATATATAAGTGGTGGATGATGAGGCAAAGGGGAAATGAAGCAATAATGCTTTCATATCCATCAGTTCCCTGAATTCTTTTTTTTTTAAATATTTTTAATCGAGTCTTTTAATTCCACTATTGTTAACATACAGTGTTATGTTATTTTCAGGTGTAAATATAGTGATTCAACGATTCTATACACTACTCAGTACTCTTCATGATAAGTGTGCTTTTAATCCCCTTCACCTATTTCACCCATCCCCCAACCCAACTCCCCTCTAGTGACCACCAGTTCGTTCTATATAGTTGAGTGTTGCTTGTTTGGTCTCTCTCTTTATCTCCCTTTGTTCATTCATCTTGTTCCTTAAATTCCACATATGAGTGAAATCATATAGTATTTGTCTTTCTCTGACTTATTTTGCTTAGCATCATACTCTCCACCTCGAACCATGTCATTGCAAATGGCAAGATTTCATTCTTTTTTTATGGTTGAACAATAGTTCATGGGATTCATCTATCAATACTTCGACTGCTTTCATAATTTGGCTATTGTAAAGAATGCTGCAGTAATCATAGGGGTGCATGTATCCCTTTGAATTAGTGTTTTTAAATTTTGGGAGTAAATACCCAGTTGTATAATTACTGGGTCATAGGGGTAGTTGTACTTTTAGTTTTTGAGGAACCTCCATACTGTTTTCCACAGTAGGCTGTCCTAGTTTGCATTCCCACATACAGTGCATAAAGGTTCCCCTTTCTCACATCCTTGCCAACACCTGATGTTTCTTGTTTTTGATTTTAGCCATTCTGACAGGTGTGAGGTGACAGCTCATTATAGTTTTGATTTGCATTTCCCTGATGATGAGTGATGTTGAGCATCTTTTCATGTGTTTCTTAGCCATGTGGATGTCTTCTTTGAACAAATGCCTGTTCATTACTTCTGCCCATTTTTATTTGGATTATTTGTCTTTGGGTGTTGGGTTTTATCAATTATTGGGATAATATATATCCCAATATTTGGGATACTAATCCTTTATTGGGTAAGTCATTTCTGTATATCTTCTCCAATTCAGTAGGTTGTCTTTTAGTTTTCTTCATTGCTTCCTTGCTGTGCAATAGCTTTTTATTTTGATATAGTCAAATGGTTTATTTTTGCTTTAATTTCCCTTGCCTCAGAGGACATATCTAGAAAAGTGTTGCTACAGCCAGTATCAGAGAAATTGCTGCCTGTGTTCTCCTCTAGGATTTTGCAGTTTTAGGGCTCATATTTAGGTACATGATCCATTTTAAGTTTACTTTTCTGGATGGTATAAGAAAGTGGTCCAGCTTTCCCAAACACCATATGTTGAAGAGACTGTCTTTATTTTGTATTACATATTCTTTCCTGCTTTGTCAAAGATTAATTGACCACATAATTGTGGGTTTATTTCTGGGTTTTCTATTCTATTCTGGTGACCTATGTGTCTATTTTTGTGCCAATACCATACTGCTTTGATTACTAAAGCTTTGTAATATAACTTGAAGTCTGGAATTGTGATACCTCTAGTTTTGTTTTTCTTTTTCAAGATATCTTTGGCTGTTAAGATTCTATTGTAGTTCCACATAAATTTTACAATTGCTTGTTCTAGTTCTGTGAAAAATACTGTTGGTGTTTTGATAGGGATTGAATTAAAACTGTAGATTGTTTGGGGTAGTATAAATATTTTAACAATATTTGTTCTTCCAATCTTTCCATTCTTTGTGTCATCTTCAATTTTTTTCATCAGTGTTTTATAGTTTTCAGAGTATAGGTCTTTCACTTTTTTGGCTAAGTTTATTCCTAGGTGTTTTATTATTTTTGATGCAATTGTAAATGGGATTGTTTTCTTAATTTCTTTTTCTGCTGCTTCATTATTAATATAGAAATACAACAGATTTCTATATGTTGATTTTATATCCTCTAACTTTACCAAATTCATTTATCAGGTCCAGCAGTTTTTTGGTGGAGCCTTTCTGGTTTTTTATATATAGTATCATGTCATCTGCAAATAGTGGAAATTTTACTTCCTCCTTATTGATCTGGATGCTTTTTATTTCTTTTTGTTGTCTGATTGCTGTAGCTTGGACTTCCAGTGCTATGCTGAATAGAAGTGATGAGAGTCAACACTCAAGTCTTGTTCTTGACTCAGGGGAAATTCTCTCATTCTTTTCCCTATTGAGGATGATGTTTGCTGTGCATTTTTCACATAAGGCTTTTATTATTTTGATATATGTTTCCTCTAAATCTACTCTGTTGAAGCTTTTTATCATGAATGAATGGTATACTTAGTCAAATGTTCTTTGAAATGATCATATGTTATCCTTTCTTTTATTGATGTGATGTATCACACTGATTAATTTGCAAATATTGAACCACCCTTGCAACCCAGAAATAAAACCACACTAATTATGGTGAATGATTTTTTATTGTATTGTCAGATCTGGTTTGCTAGTATTTTGCTGAGAATTTTTGCATCTATGTTCATTAGAGACATTGGCCTGTAGTTTGGTTTTTTGGGGGTTTTTGTTTTGTTTTGATTTGATTTGTTTTTTCGTAGTGTCAGTATCTGGTTTTGGTATCAGAGTAAATCTGGCCTCACATAATGAACTTGGAACTTTTCCTCCATCTTCTGCTTTTTGGAATAGCTTGAGAAGAATAGGTATTAACTCTTCTTTAAATATTTAGTAGCATTTGCCTATGAAGCCATTTGGTCCTGGACTTTTGTTTGTTAGGAGTTTTCTGATCACTGATTGAAATTCTTTGCTGCTAATTGGTCTGTTCAAATTGTCTATTTCTTCCTGCTTCAGTTTTGGCAAGTTATACATTTCTAGGAATTTATCCATTTCTTCTGGTTTGTCCAATCTGCTGGCATATAATTTTTCATAATATTGTGTCACAATTGTTTGCATTTGTGTGATCTTGGTTGTTATTTCCTTTCTTTCATTAGAGATTTTCTTTATTTGAGTCCTCTCTGGCTTTTTTCTGATGAGTCTGGCTAGAAATTTATCAATTTTGCTGGTCTTTTAAAAAAACCAGCTCTTGGATTCATTGGTCTATTGCTTTTGAGTTTCGGGATCATTTATTTATGCTCTAATCTTTATTATTTCCATCCTTTTGTTGGCTTTAGGGGTTTTTTTGTTGTTGTTCTTTTTTAGTTCCCTTAGGTATAAGGTTAGGTTGTTTATTTGAAATTTCTTTTCTTGCTCCTTGAGATAGGCCTGTATTGCTATAAACTTCTCTCTTCAATGCATGTTTGCTACATCCCAAAGATTTTGGACCATTGTGTTTCATTTTCTTTTGTTTCCATGTAACTTTTTATTTCTTCTTTAAATTCTTGGTTGACCTATTTATTGTCTTCTAGCATGTTATCTAATCCCTATGTATTTGTGGTCTTTTCAGATTTTTTTTTGTGGTTGATTTCTAGTTTCATAGCATGGTGGTCAGAAAAAGATGTATGTTATGACTTCGATTTTTCTGTGTACTTGTTGAGGCCGCTTTGTGACCTATTATGTGATCTGTTCTAGAGAATGTTCCATGTGCAATTGAAAAAAAATGTGTATTCTGATGTTTTAGGATGGAATGTTCTTAATCTATTAAATCCATCTCTTCCAGTGTGTCATTCAAAGCTACTGTTTCCTTATTGATTTTTCTGTTTGATCTGTCAATTTTTATAAGTGGAATGTTAAAATCCCATATTATTATACATTATATTGTATTATTATGGATTAGTTCCTTATCTTGTTAATTCTTTTATGTATTTATAATCTGTTGTTGGTTGCCTAAATATTTACAGTTGTTAAATCTTCTTGTTGGATTGTCCCTTTTATTATTATATAATGTCCTTCTTTGTCTCTTGTTATAGTCTTTGTTTTAAAATCTATTTCAACTGGTTTAAGTACTGCTACCCCAACTTTCTTTTGACATCCATTTGCATAATGTTTCTCTACCCCCTCACTTTCAGTCTGCAGGAGTCCTTAGGTCTGAAATGAGTCTCTTGTAGGCAGCATATAGATGGCTCTTGGTTTTTTATCCATTCTGACACCCTGTCTTTTGATTGGATCATTTAGGTCATTTATACTCAAAGTAATTATTGATTGATAGATGTATATTTATTGCCATTTTGTTACTTGCTTTGTGGTTGTTTCTAGAGATTTTCTCTAATTCTTTCTTCTCTTGCTCTCTTTCATGATTTCCTGGCTTTCTATAGTGATATACTTAGATTCCTTTCTCCTTATTCTTTGCATATCTATTACTGGATTTTGCTTTGTGATTACCACCAGATTTATATATAACAACTTCTGCATATAGCAGTCTGTATTAAGTTAATGGTTGCTTAAGTTTGAACCAGTTCTTTACTCCTCCCTCCCCCCATGTTTTAGGTGTATAGTGTTAAATCTTACATCCTTTTATTTTGTGAATCCCTTCACTGATTTTTACAGATATACTTATTTTCACTGTTTTTATCATTCCTAAATTTCATACTCTCACTATGGTCTTTCCTTTCCACTCAAAATGTCCCCTTTAATATTTCTTGTAGGGCTGATTTAATGGTCATGAATTCCTTTACTTTTTGTTTGTCTGAGAAATTCTTTATCTCTCCTCCTATTCTGGGTCAGGCCAAACTAACCCCAAGTTGGAGCACTGGAAACTGTTATTTGCAAAGATTACTGTAACCATTTAGAAATGTGCACACTACCTAAGTTTTCTTTTGAGAAAAACTATCCACCTATAAAAAATTGCCTTGACCAAAAAAAAAAGGGTCTCACTCAGCAGGCACTGTGCCAAATGAAAGTCTTACAGGGGAGCCTCCACTGCCTCCCACACCCAGCCTTGTAGAGCACTGATCAGCCCATCAGGATGATTCCCATGCTGCTCCAAGCCCAACACTCCCCAGACACCATTCAGGAAGTGTCCATTGTTTGAATTGTTTCTTCCAGCACCTCGATTTCCAGGGTGGTGACTTTTTCAATGAGGACTGCGGTGGTCCCTTTCTCACACCTGTACCAGCCAAACCTGCTCCCCTTCTTGTTGGGCACCGAGTATGGGCAGAGGTAGTCCAGCTTGCTCTTGCTGATGATGAAGAGATCAATATTACTTCCAGACTCCAGGTCATTGAAGATGCCAGCTCCTTCTATTTTGAATGATAGCCTTACTGGATAGAGAATTCTTGGCTGCAGATTTTTCCCTCTCAGCACTTTGAATACATCATGCCACTCCCTAGTGGCCTGGAAAGTTTTTACTAAAATATCTCTGCTCAATGTCCACAATTGCCAAACTATAGAAAGAACGTAGATATCCATCAACAGATGAATGGATAAAAAAGATGTGGTATATATATTCAATGGAATACTATGCAGCCATCAAGAGAAATGAAATCTTGCCATTTGCAATGACATGGATGGATCTGGAGGGTATTATGCTAAGCGAAATAAGTCAATCAGAGAAAGACAATTATCATATGATCTCTCTGATATGAAGAATTTGAGAGGCAGAGCCGGGGGTCTTGGGGGTGGGGGAGGGAAATGAAACAAGATGGGATTGGGAAAAAGACAAACCATAAGAGACTCCTAAACTCAAGAAACAAACTGAGGGTGGCTGGGGGATAGGGGGGAAGGGATAGGGTGGCTAGGTTATGGACATTAGGGAGGGTATGTGCTATGGTAAGTGCTGTGAAATGTGTAAGCCTGATGATTCACAGACATGTACCCTGGGGCAAATAATACATTATATGTTAATGAAAATAAATAAATTTTTAAAAAATTAAAAATAAAATAAAATATATCTGCTGATAGCCTTATGGGGTTTCCCTTTCTATGTAACTGTCTTCTTTCCTCTTGCTGCTTTTAAAAATTTTTTACCACTACTTTTTGTCATTTTAATTACTACATGTCTTGGTGTGGACCACCTTGGGTTGATTTTGTTGGCAGATCTCCATGCTTTATGCATCTGGATGTGCTTCCTTCCCCAGATTAGAGACGTTTTCAGCTATTACTACTTTAAATAAATAAACTGTCCCCTTCTCTCTCTTGTTTTTCTGAGATCCCTATTATGCTTGATGGAGTCATAGAGTTTCCAAGGTCTATTCTCGGTTTGCATAATTTTTTTCCTCCCTCACCTTCTCAGCTTCATTACTTTCCATTATTCTATCTTCCAGGTCATTAATTCATTCATCAGCTTCCTCTAGTCTGCCATTTATTTCATCGAGTGTATTTTAAATTTTATTGTATTCTTTGTGATTTCTTTTTTTTTAATCTTTTGCTAAGGGTCTCATCAATGTCCTCCACTCTTTTCTCAAGTCCAGTGAGTATCTTTATAATCATTACTTTAAATTCTCTATAATGTATATTATTTATATCTGTTTCACTCAAGTCCCTTGCTCAGGTTTTGTCCTGTTCTTACATTTAGGACATATTCTCCATCTCCTTATTTTGTCTATCCCCCTGTGTTTGTTTCTGTATGTTAAGAAAGTCAACTACATCTCTTGCTCTTGAAGGTGATGGTCTTATGAAGAAAAGGTCCTATGATGCCCTGCAATACAGCATCCCCTGTTCACCAGAATCTGGTGCTTCAGGTAGTATCTCCTATGTATGTTGCCTGTGCCCTGATGTTACATTCTAGACACTTTTTCCTTCAGTCCAATTGTCTGCAGAGGTTCTCTTTGCCTGTTGTGGGCAGGGTTTATTCCCTGGTCAGGTGGGGTGCATTTTAACAAGGTGTATGCTGGTCTGCTTATGAAATGAGACCTGTGGCTGCCGCCACTGAATCAAGGCCCCTCAAAGTGCACGAGTCATAGAAGTGCTGTCGGTGGGGTTTATGCTGTTCTTCTGGGCAGTCCCACAGCACCAGGACTGAGGCAAGCATGACTGGGAAAGACATATCTGCTTAAGTGTGGGGTGGTGAGGCTGGATATATGCCGTTAGGTAGTGGGTATCAGCACCACGCTAGCATATGTGACCATGCATTTATTTTGGAAGTGTGGGGCAAGGAGATGGCTCCTGCCAGCTCCTTTGTTCCTGGAGGGGTCTCCCCACAACCCCTGCCTCTCCAGCTATGTCCTGAGATGAGTAAGTAAATATTCCTCCCGTGTGCCACAGACATGTTTCAAACTGCTGCTTTTATGCTGTTTCTCCACAGGCTATATTCCAGAGCTGAGCCTGCTGATTTTTTTTAAATCCCAGTCTTTAAGGAGTATTGTGTCTAAGAACTCACAAAATTCAGCCCCTCCTGCTTTCAAAGCCAAATGTTATGGGGATTCATCTTCCCCTTGCAGGCTGCCCTCTGCAATGTGATAGTCTGTTTCTTGCTCTTCTACATGCTACTGGCTCCTTCTCCATCAGGGTGGTCTGCTTGACTCCCAAACCATGTCTCTGCCCTGCCTTTCTTCCACGTTTGTTGTGGAGTCTGTGGAGTTTGTTCTGTCAGTCTTCAGGTTGTTTTCTGGTTTATTTACACTGATGTGAGTGTTATCTAGTTGTGTCCATGGGAGCAGGCGAGCATCCTCCTACTCTGCCACCTTCCCAGCCTTATCCCACTGCATTCTCTTAACCAAATGCACTGGATCATCTACACTTTATAGATGAGGAAACTAAGGTTCAGAAAGCTTTTAACATGCCAAGGATCGTAGACTAATTTAATTAGACAACTACTGAGCAGCTACTATGTATCAGATACTGCACCACCACACAGTGGAAATCTGATGAGGATGGTTTTCAAGGAGCTCACAAAATCAGGAAGAACACATAAGAAACCACGTAAGTAGGGTACTGTGGAAGCATTTGGGAGAGGCAGCCAACCCAGGGCTTCCTGGGAAGCTGAGAGCTTAAGCTGAAACCTGAAAAACAAGTAGGAATTAATTGGGCAAATAGTTAAGTTTTCATTCTAGTGATACTGTTTTAATATTTATTGTTAAGTATTTTTTTTATTTTATTATTTTTTGTTGTTGTTGTTGTTAAGTATTTTAGAGGATACTCAATATATACAGTCCATCTGTTATGGACTAAATATGTCTCTAGAACATTCCTATGTTAAGCCCTAACCCCTAATGAGATAACAGTGGAAGGGGGGTTTTGGGGGATTAAGTTTAGATAAGACCATGAGGGTAGGGCCCCCATGATGGGACTAATGTCTTTATAAAATGAGGAGGATAGACCAGACCTCCGCTCTCTCTCTCCTCACCTTATAAGGACACAGGGAGGAGCGCCTGGGTGGCTCAGTCGTTAAGCGTCTGCCTTCGGCCCAGGTCAGATCCCAGGGTCCTGGGATCGAGCCCCGCATCGGGCTCTCTGCTCTGCGGGAAGCCTGCTTCTCCTGCTACCATTCTCTCTGCTTGTGTTCCCTCTCTCGCTGTGTTTCTCTCTGTCAAATAAATAAAATCTTTAAAAAAAAAAAAAAAAAGGACACAGGGAGAAGGTGGGCAGCCAAGAAGTGGGCCTGTACCAGGAAAAAAATAAGTCATCATCTTGATCTTGAACTTCCATCCTCCAGAACTGTGAGAAAATAAAATTAGGTTGTTTAAGCCACACAGCCTATGGTATTTTGTTATGGTATCCCAAGCTGACTCATACATCACCTTTTATAAAATTTAAAATCTACCTAAGAAGGTAGGATAGAATTACAGAAGAAATTAATAGGTCAGACAGAGTCAGAATTGAATAAAGTGACCCAGTTTTTAATATAAATTCTCCAAGTAACTGAACCTCTGCAAGACAGAATTGTCACTCTTTAAATTAGTGATCATTTATATCTATAGAGTTGTTTTGGGAATTAAATGAACTGATGCATGGGAAGTCCCTGTAAAGGTTCACAAACACTAACCATCAGTACTATGATAAGAAAGGTGTCATGAGATAATACCCAATTACGTGCCAAGTGATTAGTTAGTACAAACAATATACACTCATTTTTCTCTCAGCATCTTTGCTCTTCCTTCCCTTTAAAACATACTCCCAGGGACACCTGGGTGGCTCAGGTGGTTAAGCATCTGCCTTCATTCAGGTCATGATCCCAGGGTCCTGGGATGGTATCCCACATCAGGTTCCTTGTTCAGCAGAGAGCCTGCTTCTCCATTTGCCTGCCTCTTCCCCTGCTTGCTCTCTTTATCTCTCTATTTTTCTGACATGTAAATATATAAAATCTTAAAATAAAATAAAACATACTCCCACCAGCTCTTCCTAAGCCCAGGCTTTTTTTTAAAAAAGATTTATTTATTTATTTATTTATTTATTTATTTATTTATTTATTTATTTATTTATTTGACAGAGAGAGAGAGATCACAAGTAGGCAGAGAGGCAGGCAGAGAGAGAGAGGGGGAATCAGGCTCCCTGCTGAGCAGAGAGCCCAATGTGGGGCTCGATCCCAGGACCCTGAGATCATGACCCGAGTTGAAGGCAGAGGCTTAACCCACTGAGCCACCCAGGCGTCCCTCACACCCAGCCTTTTATCATTTTTCAGATCCCCTCCTCTGAGAACCTCCCTGAGCTGAAGGAAGCCTCTTCTTAACCACTCCTCAAGGCACTATCTCAACCCCATATTCTTTAAGGACTTGGTACACATGAAATTACCCATTTTTTTGCACACTTTAATTATCAATCTCCTCTTAATCGAATGTAAGCTTTGTGAAACCAGAGGCATTTTCTTGTCCAGTGCCCTACCTCAACACCCAGAAACAGTATCTGGTGCATAGTAGTGACTCAACAAACATTTTGAACAAATGAATAATAGCTGTTGGATTAGGAAAGTATAAATCAGATATAGAGAATTCAGTGGTTTCATGGAGAAGTAGGCATCTGTGTAGAATTTTTAATAGTACCTGTGGGCGTCACCACAAGGGGAATAATATTCTGCCAGCGTCCGCAATTTTGGTAGCTGTCACCACACAGCTTTACAATTTATCTTGATCTTGACATATTCATGTGAGACCTTTACATCTTACCCAGTAGTTCTTTACAAGGGACAATACCATCCCCTTAGGGCATATTGTTTTGTTTTATTTTGTTTTGGCTGTGGGGTATTTTTTGACAAATATATACAGTGAACGATACCTGGAGAGTTTTGCAGGCACATAAAGCCTAAGACTGACAAATCTAAATGTCCTGAAATGTTCTGAGCAATCTCTCACCATGAAGAATTACCATGAAAAAAACAAAATCAAAAAACAAAAACAAAAACGAAAAACAATAGCGCTCTTCTTATAGAAACCTCAGGACAAAGCTTCATAGCTTCATCAGCTGCTGAGACTACGAAACCAGTAATTTGGGGGTTCTCTTTATAAACAACTGTACCTGCTTGTTCTCCGGCTAAAGAATTCTCTTTCCTCTGCTGACATGCTTACTCTTAGCCAAGAAAATACCTGAACTGCCTTTTCCAAGAACTCTTTGTTTCTAATTAAAGTAAACTTCTCAGTTGTATATCTTATGCCTTAAATGAGCAACTTTTTAGTAAATATCTGAAAAATTAATTTTTCCTACAATGTATAGTCTCAAAAGGAGTTGAACTAACAGCATTCTAGCTCTTAAACAAAATGTTTAAAAACAAAGTTTTAAAAAAATAAACATACTAAATTGGTATTAATCTATATTAGTAGGATTGGGTAGATGCAGACAATAGGAAAAAGCAAGGTAATCAGGTATTTCATTCATTCAAAACACATTTTCCTGAATGCCTAAGTATATAGGCACTGCGCTAGGGGTATACACATATGTGATAGAGACATATGTCTGAATCAGTTCAGAGTGATATAACAAAAATATAGACTGGGTGGCTTAAACAACAGACATTTATTTCTCACATTTTTTGAGGCTGGAAATCAGAGATGAGGGTGGTAGCAAGGTCAGGTTCCTGGTGAAAGCCCTCCTCCCACTTTGCAGACAGGGTCTTCCTGCAGTACCCTCACATGGCAGAGAGCAGAGAGAGGAAGCAAGCTCTATAATGTCTCTTTTTTAGAAAGAGGCACTAACCCCATTCATGAGGGCTCTACTCTCATGTTCTAACTACATTCCAACACCCCATCGTCTAATAGTATCACATTGGGGCTTAGGATTTCAACATATAAATTTTAACATATAAATTTTACAGTCTATAATAGTATATATGGTACTTGGTCCTTGCACCGATGACTTTGAGAGACAATGCTCCATCTATCTCATGATCCCACACATCTTGTGAGCAGAAGCATGAACTGCCTTTTTGTTCTAGACTATGTTTTCGAGGATATTTGTAGAGTGAAAACCCTTACAAGGCAGAGCTGAGGGCAGGTTTGCCGATTGTAACACCATTATTATACAAAGAATGTCTCCTTCCTGAGAAAAAATCTAGGAGATTTATTTGCAGCCCATTAGAAAATAATTAGATTTCTTAAGTTTGATGTTCCTCAATCATGACACAAAGCCCCTGAGAACACAGTCTCCCCTGGGCTTCTGGGCTATTCCCATGGTGCTCAGGGAACAAGAATCAAGAAGACATGAAGTTCATGCTTTCTATTATGCCATAGTATTGAAGTCTTTGGTCTCTGGCGAGGAGTCTCATGTCTTCTGCCAATAGCCATGAAATTGTGAATTGCCAACTCGTTAGCATGTGATTAGGATAAATTCTCATGTTATTCATGATACTTCATAATGTGAAAGAGCAATTAGAATATAAACTAGTATAGAGCATCTACCTTGAAAAATATAATAATAAAACTGCATCAGAGATGAGAGAAAAAAAAATGTCTTCAGTATTTGAATAAGATATCAAAAACAATTGTTTAAATGTATAAGGAAAATACATTTCAAAAAGGAAGAAATGTCATGTGTAGAAGTCCGGAATTGAGAACTATGAGACAAGTTCAGGAAGTGACAAATAATTCTTTCATCTGAACCACAGAGTTGATGAAAATAAAACTAAATATAAAGACAGTGCTTTTCAGTATGCAGTATTTATTTCAGGACTTAGACCAGAGAATAGTGAAACATTGCCCCCAGAGACCACTGAATAGTCCAGAATTTGTCTCTCCCGCTCTTGGAAATATTCTGAATTAGTTCCAAGATAGAGACTAGAAACATAAGTGATTCACAGAGCACATTAGCTCTCATTTTGGATGACTACAGCCGTCTCCCAGTTGGATTATCAACCTCCATGTTTGTCCCACCTACTACACCATATTCCCGTCTCCACAAATTAGTAAGAAAGATCTTTGAAAATTGTAAGTTAGATCCAATCATTCTTGATTTAAACCTTCCAAGGACTTTTAATCATACTGGAATAAAACCTGAACTCCCACCAATCGAGTCTGGGTCTACACCTCTCTCACACATTCTGAAATTGTTAGATGTTCAGTATGGATATAGATAAGAGTTAAAAACTGCAGGGGCACTTCAATCATGGTGGGCAGGGTGGGGGCTTACATTTACCTGAGTCTCACCTTCAGGAACTCTACAGGTTCTCACAGTGAAGATAAGAGAAAAATCCCTTTGAGCTTTCTGGTAGCGGGAGGGGGAGTGTAACCATTTTGAAATATGCCAACACATTCTGTTCTTAATAAGGCCTGCCCTCAAGAGAAACTGTTTTATCAGAGCCTTAACCTATTGGGGTTTTAGCAGAGTCAAATCAACTCAGGGCAAGGGAAACACCTAATTCTTGTCCCCTCTAGTCATCCCTGCACCACCTAAAAGGGTGGTAAAAACCAAACCAAACCAAACAAACAAACAAACAAACAAACAAAAAAACCCCACAAAAACTAAGAAGCACTTATAAAGTTCTTAGCCTGGGGCACAGGGTCACTAAGAAACTGAGACTTAATCATAGGATGTAAGATACTCCCTTCCCCCACATTACTAAGAGCCTATTTACTATGATTCTTTTTATCCAATACATTGCATATGGCTATCAGGAAAGAATTAAAACGTATATTAAAAGGCAAACAAACAAACAAACAAAGAAACCAAAAACCCAAAGTTTAAAGAGACCAACCAAGTCAAAGATATGGCAGGAATGTTAGATAGATCAGACTGTGAATTTAAAACGGGTATGGTCAGTCAACATGCTTAGGGCTCTAATGGAAAAGTAAACAGCATGCAAGAACAGATAGAAAATGTAAACAGACAGATGGAGATTCTAAGAAAGAATCAACAAGAAATGTTAGAGATCAAAAACACTGTACATAAAAAAAAATTTTTTTTAATTTTTAAAAATTAAAAAAAAACACTACAGAAATAAAGAATGTCTTTAGTATGCTCACTAATAGACTGGACACGCTAAGGAATGAATCTCTGACCTTGAGGATAATGTCCAAAATGTCTAAAACTGAAAAACAATGGCCCCAAACTCCCCAAATTTGAGGAAAGATGTCAATTTATAGATCTAAGAAAGTCACTGTGGCCCAAGCAGGATAAACATAAAGAAAGCACAACATAATCAAAGAACTAAAAATAAATAAACAAGAGAGAGATTCTAGAAGTAGTATGAGAAAAATGTTTAAAAATTATTGCTTTGGGGCTCCTGGTGGCTCACTCGGTTAAGCGTCTGCCCTTGGCTCATGGTCTCAGGGTTCTGGGATCAAGCCCTGTGTTGGGCTCCCTGCTCAACGGGGAATCTGCTTCTCCCTTTCCCTCTGCTCCCCCCCACCCCCCGCTCGGCTGTGCCCTGCTCATTCTCTCTCTCTCAAATAAAAAATAAAATCTTTTTAAAAATAAAATAAAAAATAAAAATTATTTTGCTCGCTTTCACAGCACATATACTAAAATAAATAAATAAATAAAAATTATTGCTTAATGACAGCAGAGGCTAAAAGACAATGGAACAACATTGTTTAAGTGCTGAGAAAAAAGAAAACTGTCAACCTAATAATTCTATATCCAATAAAACTATTCTTCAAAAATAAAGGTATAACACAGACATTTCAGATATTAATAAAATGTAAAAGCATCCCAAGAATTGCTAATAGAAGTTCCTCAGGCTGAAGGCAAATGACCTCATGTGATAATTAGCAGAGGGATGATAATTGGTGGAGGGAATGATGAGACTCTGAGTACACTTCCTATTACAGCCTAACAAACCACCCCAAAATTTAGTAGCTTAAAATATTAGAAAATTTTTATTTCTCCCTTATGGTCCTGTAGGTTAGGTGGGATCAGCTGGGAAATACTTACTTGGGATCTTCTATGTGGCGGCATTCAGATGATGGCTGAGGCTGGAGTCATTGAAAAACACAACTGTCAAGATCGCCAAGAGGGCTCATTTCATGGCTGGCAGTTGGTGTGTCTGCTGGCTAGGAGCTCACTGGAGATCTCTCCATCTCATCCAGGCGGGCTCCTCATGGCATGGTGGCTACGTTACAAGAGGGAATGTTTCAACAAACTCCGGTGGAAGCTACACGCCTTTTGTGAGCTAGCATTGCAAGACTAAGAACATTACTTCTGCTACATTTTATTGAGCAAGCACTAAACTCAGCCCCAAGCCAGGAGGATAAGGAATTAGACTCCACATTTCAACAGAAGTAGTAGCAAGAATAAATATTTGTGGCTGTGTTTAAGTCATCAAAAAATATAAAATATAATTGATCACGAAATACCTTAGTTTCTTTATAACAGTTTAAAACAAAAATCATAACACTATACTGTAGAGTTTAGAATGTATACAGTTGTAATGAATATGCTACAATAGTACACAAAACAGTGGAGCAAATAGTATTATACTGGTGAAAGATTCTTATATTTTTATGGTTCAGTACAAAAATAACTTCTAAGTAGATTTTTATTAAATATAAAAATTGCAATTCCTAGAGCACCACTAAAAGGTTTTTCAAAGGGAAAGGGCAAAGCTGTAAATATAAGTATCAAACTAGAATATTTAAAAATAGTTGGTTTGCTCTAAAGAAAGTTGGAAAAAGGAAGAAAAGAAACAAAAGAGAACTGAGATAAATAGAAAACAATAAAAGAGTAGATTTAAATCCAACCATATCAACACTTATATGTATTTTAAATGGACTAAATTCCCCCCAAAAGGCAAAAATTGTCAGACTAGATAAAAAAGCAGAGCTTTATGTCTTTAAAAGGTACACTTTAAAGACATGATTAAGACAAATGAAAAAAGATATACCATGAAAAACGTAATCATTAAAAAGTTGGAGTCACTATATTAACATCAAATAAAATAAACATCAGGGCAAGAAGTATTACAAAATAAAAAGAAACTTTTCATCACAAAGAGTTAATACACCATGAAGACATAACACTCATTAATGTGTGTGTACCTAACTACAAAGCATCAAATTAAATGACATAAAAACTAATGAAACTAAAAGGCAAACTCGATAAATCTCACAACAAAAGCAAGATATTTTTGTATCCCTCCTCAGTAAATGATAGACCTATTAGACTACCAACCAACCCGATCTTATTTTTTTTTAGTTTTATTTACTGAAGTGATCTTTACATCTAATGTGAGGCTTGAACTCATGACCCCAAAACAAGAGTCACATGCTCCTCCAACTCAACCAGCCAGGCACCCTCCAATTTGATCTTATTGACATATATAGACACTATATCCTCAAACCACACAATGTATTTCTTTTCAAATGCATGCACACATTCAGCTATATATGGGCCATATACGGACCCACAAAACAATACCAATCATAATCTCAGCAAGATAGTTTTATGAGACCTGATCATCTACTTCTAAGACCTAGAATACATAAAACAATCTTAAAAAAACAAAAAACAAAGTTAAAAATATATACCATATGACTATAAGATTTACTTTAACTTAACAGTAATCAGTTTGTACTTGGAAGACAAATAGACAAATCAGATTATTGGAACACAAGGAAATGTCTAGAAATAGACCCACACTTGCAATGGTTAATTGATATTTGACAAAGGTATCAAAGCAACTGAATGGGAAAAAGAAAATCTTTCCAACAGATAATACAAGGACAACTAGATATCCAAGTGGATATCTCAAAAACATCCACCCCTATTTCACATTATATACAAAAATTATTCTGAGATAAAGTAGAGTCCTAAATGAAAAAGATCAAACTAAAATACTTTTAAAGAAAACATGGGGGGTGCGCTTGGGTGTCTTAGTCAGTTAATTGACTGACTCTTGATTTCAACTCAGGTCATGATCTCAGGGTCCTGAGATTGATTCCTGCATCAGGCTCCACATTCAGTGCAAATTATGCTTATCCCTCTCCATCCTCCTGCTTTCTCTCTCTCTCTCAAATACATAAATAAACAAAATCTCAAAAAAAAAATTAATAAAAGAAAGAAAGAAAACATAGGGCCATCTGGGTGGCACAGTTGGTTAAGCATCAGACTCTTGATTTCAGCCCAGGTCATGATCTCAGGGTTGTGAGATCAAGCCCTGAGTCAGTCTCCACACTCAGCATGGAGTCTGCCTGAGATGCTCTCTCACCCTCACACTGCCACTCTGCCCCATGTTCTCGCTCTCTCTCAAATAAATAAATAAATCTTCAAAAAAAAGACAAAAAAATGTCTTTGGAGACTGAAGTTAAACATCTATTTATTAGACAGAAGCAGAAATAGCCAAGAGAGAGAGAAAAAAAAGAAAATCAGACTTTCTCAAAATTAAAAATTGCTCATCAAGAGACATTACTTAGATAATTAACAGCAAAGCAAAGACCAGGAAAAAATATTCACAAAACATGTAGCTGACCACAATCTTGTAATCAGACCATATAAAGGATACTTACAATAGACAATAAATGAATAGCTAGTAAGCATATGAAGAAAATGTTCAAAATCATTTGCCATCAGGGGACTGGAAATTAGGACCATAAAGCATCATTACTGGAAATATAAAGAGGTACAACTATGTGGAGATATGTATGGCATTTGTTACAGAGTTAAATATATACCAATACTTTGGCCTAACAATTTGACTCCTAAGAGTCAAGTTTCCAGCCTAAGGATTTTCCAGAAAAAAAGTGAAAAATAGATGTTCAAAAATAAAGCCAAAAAAAAATAAAAATAAAGCCAAAAAGACTTAGAGAATAATATATGTAGCAGCTTTCAAACAATAGCCAAAAACAAATTCCTTTCAATTGCTCATGAAACATACAGCTAGATAGACCATGTATGGAGCCTCAAAAGAAGGGCAAATGTCCATCACTGGGAGAATGGAATGATAAATTGCCGTATGTTCATACAACGGAATACTACTCTACAGAAAGAGGAACTTATTACTAATACATGCAAAAACATGAGTGAACCTCACAGACATTTTTCTGAGTGAAGAAGGCAGGAAAAAAAAATGAAAAGCCCTTATTGCATATATATGTGCATATGTAATTCATAGCTGCATATATAATTTATAGCTGATGTAATATATGCATATATAGCTGATAGCTGATATTCTAGAAGAGGTGAAACCAAATTAAGGCAGGAAAAAAGCAGGGCAGTCAGTAGCTGGGTGGGATATGGGTGATGGTGTCAGGAGCAGATTACCTTGGAGGGGATATGACTGGACTTTCTGGGTAAGTGACAATGTTTCATATCACGATACAGGTGTGGCTTCCTTAGGTATATGCATTTGTCAAAAACTGTGCAGATAAGATTTATGTATTTCAATATATGTAATTTTACCTGGAAAAAAAAAAAAGAGAAGAATTGCATCTCCACTGAATTATTACTGAGGAGGATATAGACTGGCTAGCTGAGAGTAGAATGGCAGAATGAAGATTGTGGTTGAAACTGGTCCATTACACTATTGTCTTTGCTTTGTAAATTTTTTATGTGTATTATGATATTGATTGTAAATTACTGTATAATGATTCATTCATTCATGTAACAAATATTCCTTAGTGATTTCTGTGTACTAGGTGCTCCTCTGATAATAGAGCAATTAATATAAGAAATATCACTACTGTCCTAGAGATCCCATTGCAGCAGAGACAGATTAAAAAGTAAATAAAACAGTAAATAAATAAGCAATGAATAAGTAAAATATAAAGTATAACAGGTGGTCATAGGTGCTATAAAGGAAGAGCGGACAGGGAGGGGAAACAGTGAGGAACAGGGGCTGGTGATTCAATTTCAATAGTATCATAAAGGACCCAGTAAGAAGGTGACATTTGAGGAAAACCTGAAGAAAAAAAAGAAAGAAACAGGTCATGAGAGGGAACAGGAAAAGCAAAGGCCGCAAAGTGAGAGCATATGTGGCATGTTCAAGGGGCAGCAAGGTGGGGAGTGGAGCAGATCATTAAGGAAACTTGTAACATTAAGGAAACATTGTAACAATTTTGGCTCTTACTTGTAATGAGATGTGAAGCCATTGACAGGTATTAAACAGAGTAATGACATAATCTTATTTACATTTTAATAGAAACATTCTGGCTCCTGCATTGGAAATAAATTTAAGAAGTCCAAGGCAGGAGCAGGGAGAACATCCAGATGAAAGAAAACCTAGATAAGGGGCGCCTGGGTGGCTCAGTGGGTTAAAGCCTCTGCCTTTGGCTCAGGTCATGATCTCAGGGTCCTGGGATCGAGCCCCACATAGGGCTCTCTGCTTAGCAAGGAGCCTGCTTCCCCCTCTCTCTCTCTGCCTGCTTCTCTGCCTACTTGTGATCTCTCTCTGCCAAATGAATAAATAAAAAAAAAATTTAAAAAAAAAAAGAAAACCTAGATAAGAGAATGTTGGTTTGTACCACCTGTGTTGTAACTACAAGAGTTGCGAGAAATGGTCACAGTGGAGGCATATTCTTAAGTTAAAGTTGCGAAGTTGTGCTAAAGAATTATTTCTGAAATCAAGAATGAGTCTCAGATATTGCCCTGACAAGTATAAAGAGGTATAGAGTTACCTCTCACAGAAATGGGGAAGACTGTAGGAAGTGAGCATTTGGGGATGCCCTCCATCCTAGGAGGGCAAGCTGAAATCCTGGGAGTTCTAAACATGTCACAGTTCCCCCTAAGGCTTCAACATCAGATCTGATGGGCTTTGGGACTTCCTAGTTTTTAAGAGTGGGACTCCACAAGGCAAACCAAGATTTTATTGTCTTGTGTAAAAGCTCCTCCCAAAAGAGAATGAAAGTGGGCAATCTAGAACAGCAGGAAAGAGAAGGGAAATCCAGCTCTGTTCCACAGAGAGTAAAGGCATATGACTATCAAACTTCAGGCTGCAATTATTCATCATCCAAAATGCAATTTTAAATTTCTAGTGCATGGGAGGAAGGAAGTTAGATGAAAACAGTATCAAGACATGGTGGAAGCAAAAAGGTATCATGGAGAGAATTCAGAGTAATAGAAAGCAAAAAAGAAAGATAGATAGACAGGCAGAAGGCAGGCAAGCTGGAAGTTAGGGAAGAAGCAGAGAAAGGAGGGAGTCATCAGGTGCTGTATCACCAGGATGATAAAGCAATCAATACTTTTGTGTCATTTCAAATACCTAGTGGAAAACAAAAGCCAGAGGACCTTCTCCTAATATTATTTGCAAGTGTGCCCTAGATGGTTGCTGATTACTTATCACTGGCCATTTTAGTCTTTTCCCTTCTTCCTTTTTGGCTAAGAGTGTTCCCACACTAGACACTAAAAAAAATAACTTCTATCCCTCCATTTTCTCCTGAGGGCTATTGCGTTGGTACCTAATGCTTAGAGCTGCCATAGCTATCCAGTTATAGGTGGAAGTGATATCTGGTGATATCAGGAAGACAGTCACAGAAGGACGAAAAGAGTGTGGACCCTTGATGACCTTGTGCCAACTGTACCAACTCAGGATCTTTTATTTCTGGATTTCTTGTTATGTGAGATAATTTCTATTGTTTGAACCACTGAAGTCAAGCGTTCTGTTATTTGTAACAAAAACATCCCACCTGAAGAAGCACTTCCTCTGTCCCAGTCGTTCTCAAAGTGGGATCCCCAGGCTCACAATATTAGTCTCCCCTGGGATCTTTACAAAAATACAGATTCCCAGTCTCTGGAGATGGAGCCCAACAATCCAGTTTAACACACCCTTTGGGTGATATCAATACACTTACAGTCTGAGAATCCTCGCTCTGTACTTTAACGAGTAGGGGCAGATGGATAAAATTTTCACTGGATTCTCCTCAACTCTGACTCAGAAGCTCAGGGTCTATCAGGGCAGAACTAAGAATCTACTTCAACTGCAAGATCTATGCTTATATCTCGGAAATTACAGACAGTAAACCTACGGGCAAAATCAGGAAACATTTGAAACAACTGCAGTCTTTGAAACAGATTTATCCCCCTAAGCATAATTATTCATGAAAGATAATGAAAACTTAACTACTGGGAGGAGAGAAAGGGATTAAGTCCTGCTTTGGGCTCAAGAAAGGCCCTTCCCCTCAACAGGCTACATCAAGGCCAAAGCTAATTTCACAGCCACTGCTAATACCCTTTCTATATGCATATTTTAACCACTTCACCTATAATCCCCAATCTTGGTCCCCACTGCTAAATTTATATATCAATTGCGGGCAGCAGCTGAGTTTTTAAAGCATGGCCAATCACTTTCCATACATTCTGAATTTAAAACATTTGAAACTAATTTAATGGTTATGTCTAGCATTAGATATTTTAAGTGCAGCAATAAACTCTTACTGCTCTCCTGACTGATGGAACACAGAATACAATTGCCACTGTGTGTTTTGACTGTCAAAATGATTCATTACATCCTGTATAAAACTTTTTCACAAAGAGAGAAACAGTTACATCAAATAATTTCAATAAAAGTTTAAACCCAAGGTCATCAAGGCACTTGACACACCTTGTAAAATTCATTGAAATTCAGGTACATTCTCTGAAATGATTTGAAGTCTCTTCCCAAATAACACAAGTCGTCTGAGAGCAACAACTCGCCGTCTTACTAACTGAGCTATTAAGCAATTACCAGTGACAGCTGCAGCTCAGGGATCTGCCAAGCAAGACCTGCACGCAGACAACTTTTTAAATTCTTTCAGCTGACAGTTGCTGGATTAACATCTGATGCAGTTCAACCACTTTATTTGTGATAATGGGGCCCCAGGATGCAAACTCCGCTGAGAGCCTACTAAGTGCCGGGTTCAGTGCTGCACAAATTCACAATAGCACCTCACACTCATTTGTCATCACAATTTAAAGAAGAGGCGACTGGAAGTCGGAGAAGATGAAGACTATTCCCATAACTCTAGGACTAGTGATATTTGAGGTCAGATGTCTCTGATACCAAAGGGCTTTTTCTCCTTCTCCTTCTCTCTTCTCCTCCTCCTCCTCCTCCTCCTTCTTCTTCTTCTTTTTTTTATTTTTACCACATTAGGGTTTTGTGCATAATAATTTGCCTAATTCTTAAAACCACTTTGTCCTGTGAGAAGCCTATATCTTAATGTTTAAGAAACAGGACACCAGCACACAAGCCTGCTTCTCTTCTTTCTCTTCTCCCTCTGCCTGCCATTCCCCCTGCTGTGTGCACTCGCTCTCTCGCTCTCTCTCTCTCTGTCAAATAAATAAATAAAATTTTTAAAAAAGAAAGATAGAAAGAAGGGAACACCTTCCACATTTCCCTGCACCTTTTAGAAGGAGTTGCCCGCTTGTGAACTAGTCTTCAACTAAATCATGTTCACGTTAACCTCAGACACCCTCCCACTTTCTTTGGGGGAAAGGAGAGCAGAGAAACAGTGGGTAAAGCAGGAAGGCAGGCAAGGACCCAGGCAGTCACCCAGTCCCTACCCTGTGGTAGTCATGGTGCCTGATCATTTCCGCACATGTTAACTCACTTAAATGAATTAAATGAGTTATTCTCCCCACTATCCAGTGAACCAGATCTTTATTCCAAAGGTGAAGCCAAGTCTTAAATTGGTGAGATAATTGCCCAGAAATTACAGGAAACTACTAAGAGGTACAATTGGGATTAAAATTTAGTTCTGCCTAATCAAAAGTAATTGCTTTTCCCTTCACACCATTAGGATATATGCTCTCCCTTCTCTCTCTCTTCCTGGAATAGCTCTAATGATAAAATTTTAGGCAACAAGGCAAGTCCTCTATTCACTATAGACAAATGCTTCCTTTGGCCACCTGGCTTTGGTCCCGATTCATCCTGAAAAATATGTGACTGCATCAGTCCAAAACCTCATTTTTAGCCAAGCACTTGAACTAATACTCATCCTCTGTCTCTTTGCTACTGAGCTCTGTACTTGGGTTTCCCCATCTTTGATTTCCCCTGGGCAACTTTCTGATGGATTCACTGTGAATGAAGAGTTGAAAGAGGAAACCAACCAACAAGAAGAACTTTACAGTATTATGATTAGAAAATTAATGCAACTCCCTTACAACACATACATTTTATTTAAAATGCAAATATCAATCACAGATTGATTTACCTTAAATATTGCACAGGTATTTTCACTAAGAAACTGCTGGTTTGTAATATATCTGTTCCCTTACCAAATAGGAACTTTACAAAATCTGGGATGCAATAAAGGGACTGCTTTATATAATAGAGTAGAAAAGTTCTCACTGTAATGTTTTCCCTCATTTTAATGGGATTCTTGGCAGTTCTCAGCGCTGTATTTATCAGCTACATTTATCAAATTAAAGAAAGTTTAGACCTCCACATACAGTTAATCTGCAATGATTGTCAAATGGATTCTAGTTGATTTAATGCCCATTAAAATTCTATTTTGACATATAAAACACCTAGGCATATAATAAATAAATGATCAGTCATCTAGCACAACCAGAAAAATCATATTGATTATAAATTATTCAAAGTGAAATGGTGTCTCAGCAAAAACTTTAGACCATCTCTGAGAATTGGATAAATAAGGAAGAAGAAAAATCAAGACTTTAAATGGATTTTCATGGCCAAATTGGTATTATGCTTCAAATACCCAATAGTTACAAGAAAATAATGCTAAGACAACTCCCAAGTATTTATATAACTCTTGGGATATTCCACCAAAGAAGATAAAATCAAGAATGTTTCATTAAAATTATGAAATTATTTATTTTGAGTTTTAACATTAGACCAATTACTTGCCCAGAAATCTAATATGCTATGAAATGAATCCTGATAAGCATGAAGATATTTTAAAGAAAACAAGAGGAATTTAGTGCTTATAAAAAAAAAGAAAAGGAAGCAGACACACAAAGCTTAACACATTTTAAGCATTTAACTCTTTGAAGAAGAGAGAAATTATGTAGCTAAATCTATATATCAGAGAGAGAAAAAGCAAGAGGGAAAGAGGAAGGGAGAAAGCGAGCATGATAGCATAAAATCCAGAAACATATCAAAGATTTGGCATATTTGACCATGTTAAGTATGGTAAGGAATTTGTCAGATGGCAGTCTGCAAAACTGGATTGGACGAATCTAGTGGCCTTATATTATGCACTGTGTGCTTGCCATCATTTCTTCAATTACTACTTCTCTTTTCGATTATGTCAAATGTATAGGAATATTTAGCAAACATTAGAAGCACAAATCATCTCATATACTGTGTCACAGTAGAAGGATTAATTAAAGTAGACTGATTAAGTAGAAGGATGGATTTAAAAAAAAAAAAAAGCTGGGTCGATACATAGTGTTCATTGCAATTTTGTCTAGCACATCTAATTATTCATTGCTTTGGGAAACTCACTTCCCCAGTCCTTTAGAGGTGGCTTAACCACACCTTGCTCAAGAAGTTCAATCTGTGCTTGAGGTTGAGGTAAATAGGTTACAATTATTAATTCAGAAACAGATGACTCACTTCCTATCACTAAGATGCAAGAAATTTATTGTGGCTTCTAAGAAAGATGCCCATCTGAGAAGGATGTTTATTCACTCTTCTGAGAATTTCTAGAAGGGCATTCTCTTTCTAGTGTTGACCAGGAAACATGTATCCCTGGGAATAGTTGGCAGCATCAATACCTAAATAAGAACAGATCAAAATGAAGCTGATGCTGTCAAAGGAAATACAGAGAGACATAGATGAACTGCATTCTTGATGAAGTGAGTGAGCCATTAGGTCACTCAAACCAGCCTCAAACCAGGTTCAAAGACTCTTTCACCTTTGTATTTACTGATGTGTAAACCAGTGATCTCTCCTCACCGTTTAAGTAAGCTTGAGATGGTTTTCTCTCACGTAGAACAAAACCCACTGAAAATGACAGAATTTACAAAGTTTCAGTTCAATCAAAAATATGTACTTAAGGGGCACCTGGGTGGCTCAGTTGGTTAAGCAGCTGCCTTCGGCCCAGGTCATGATCCTGGAGTCCCGGGATCGAGTCCCACATCGGGCTCCCAGCTCCACGGGGAGTCTGCTTCTCTCTGACCTTCGCTCCTCTCATCCTCTCACTTTCTCTCTCTCAAATAAATAAATAAAATCTTAAAAAAAAAAAAAAAAATATGTACTTAACATCTATGTTAAAAAAAAAAAGGAACTAAAATTGATTAAAATAAAAGGGTCATATTTCTAGACTACAAACAGGCAATAATAGAACTCTGCATCATTCAGTTTTTATTTACTTATGTGACACCAACAAATTACCCCAAGATCCCATGGCTTACAACAACACAGGATTATTTCTCACTTTGGTTACCACCCATTGTGGGTTCCTCCCACCATGTTGTCTTCATTTTGAGCACTTGTTTTTGTGGTGGCAATGGTACCACACAGACTCAGAGCCTAGCTCATAATCTCATCGAGCAACAGAGCCTAGCATATGCTCTGCTCAATTATTTAACACAGTCTCCAGTCCCACCCAACTGTGGGGTACAATGACAGGTCCTCCCCAACCAGAGAGGCTGAACAGTGACCTCAACCAAAGACAGGACACAACCAAAGGCCTACTCAATTGCAAAGCCCAGCCTGAATCCCCAGGCACCTTTGGAGCACAGCCTGAAACTACATCTGACCATGAAGCCCAGCCTACATCCCTGCATGAACATCAGTCAAGCCAGTGGAACCATCCAGTCAGGGGAATACAGCCTAAGACCCCACCCACCCAGGAGTGATCACAGATAATGGCCCTCAGCCCTGCCCAACTGTGGAAAACAACCAATGGCACCACTCTGCCAGAGAACACAGCCTACAAACCTGCTCAACCAGAGGTGATTACAGAACACAGCTAAGGCCCCATCTGACTGTGGAAAACAGCCAGCAGACCCACCTAATCAGGGATCCCACCCAAAATACCCACTTGAAAACAGAGCCCAGTCAACAGGCCCACCCAAGCAAAGAGACCACCTAGAGGTAACCCCAGCCCTCACAATTAGAGCACAGCCAGTGATCTTGCCCAGTAGAGACCGTGATAGCAAGACTCACTTGCTCACAGACGCTACTAGTTCACCCATCCAGTATGCCAAGCTGAGCTAATAGTAAAGGTCTTTCCCTGCTGAAATGTACCTATAAAATCTGGAAGAGAAGACCACTTATTCAAATGCACAGATAACAATGTATATAGAAGGATCATAAAGAATCAGGTAAATAAAGGTAACTAACAAAGCTCCAATGACTAACCTTAAAGATATAAAAAATCTATAAATTCTCAAAAAAAAGACGAGAATAATTCTCTTAAAGATGTTCAGTGAACTATAAGAACACACTGACAATGAAACAAAATTAGGAAAACAATGCACACACAAAATAAGAAGTTCAACAAGGAAATAGAAACCATCATAAAAAGAATTTGAGGGATGAGGAATATAATGGTTGAACTGAAGAATTCACTATAGTATAGCAGCAACTTTATTACAATATGTAAATGTATCAAAGTAACCCATCATATACCTTAAATTTACACAATGATCATACCAAATTTATCCACTAAAAAAAGAATTCAATAGACAGTTTCAACATCAGACACAATCAGATTCATCATCACCAGAAGAAATCAGCAAACTTGAAGATGGATCTTTTGACATTATATGTATTATGGAAACCCCAGAAAAGAAAGAGAAAGGGATAGAAAGCAATTTAAATAAATAATGAACAAAAAATTTCCAAACTTGAGGTGAGAAATAGACACCCAGATTCATGAAGCTAAAGGGATCCCAAATTGGTTGAACTTGAAAAGATCTACACTGAGACACACTATAAAATCAAATTGTTAAAAAAAAAAAATCAAAGACAAAGAAAGAATTTTGAAAGCAGCAGCAATAGAAAAGCAACCTGTCACACACAAGGGAGCCCTACCCACCCAATAGACACCAAAGATTATCAGCAGTTTCTCAGTGGTAATTTCACAGGTCAGGAGACCATGGGAAGATATATTCAAACTATAAAACAAACAAAATTCAACCAAGAATACTATATCTGATAAAGGTGTCATTCAGAAACGGAATAGAAAGAAAGACTTTCCCAAACAAACAAAATCTGAGAGAGCTCATCACCACTGGATCAGCATCACAAGAAATGCTAATGAGCATTCCACAAACTGAACTGAAAGGATGCTAATTAATGGAATAAACACATATAAATGGGTATATTTCATCATTAAAGGTAAATGGTTTTTAGGTCAAAGTCAGGTTTTTGTTGTTTTTTTTTTTAAAGATTTTATTCATTAGACAGAGAGAAACACAGCGAGAGAGGGTACACAAGCAGAGGGAATGGTAGCAGGAGAAGCAGGCTTCCCGCTGAGCAGAGATCCCGATGTGGGGCTCGATACCAGGACTCTGGGATCATGACCTGAGCCGAAGGCAGACGCTTAATGACTGAGCCACTCAGGCGCCCCAAAGTCAGGTTTTTTAATATTGTAATGATAGTATGTGAACCACTTAAAACTCTAGTTTAAAAGTTAATAATAATAATAATAATAATAAACTAGAAACAGGAGCACCTGGGTGGCTCAGTTGGTTAAGCATCTGACTCTTGATTTCAGCATAGGTTATGATCTCAGGGTTGTAGAATCAAGCCCCAAGTCAGGCTCTGTACTCAGTGGGGAGTCTACTTCTCTCTCTCCCTTTCCCTCTGCCTCTCCTGTTCACTCTCTCTCTCTAAAATATATAAATATATATAAAATATATAAATATTTTAAAAAACTAAAAACCATAGTTTGTTATTGGATACATGATATAGAAAATATAAGTTATAAGATTGATAACCTAAAATATGAGGGGAGAGAAATAAAAGTTTAAGCTTTCTGTATGCTATGAATTTAAGTTATTATGAGCCTAAAATAGGATGTTATGAGGTATTTTATGTAAGCTTCATGGTCACAAAGGAGCAACCTTCAGTAGATACACAAAAGATAATGATGAAGGTGTCAATGCATACCATCGCAATGTCATCAATCATAAGAAATAAAGCAAAAGAGAAAGCAAGGAACATAGTATCTATAAAACAGTCAGAAAAAAATTAACGAAATGGAAATAGTAAGTCCTTACCTATCAGTAATTACTTTGAGTGTAAATAGATTCAAATTTTCCAATCAAAAGGTCTAGAATGGGTAAATGGATTAAAAAGACCCAAAGACAAGTTGCTTACAAGAAGCTCAGCTTTAAGGTCACACACAGACTAAGAATAAAGGTGGTCAAAAGGTACAAATTTCCAGTTACAAAATGAGTAACTTCTGTCAATCTAAAGTACATCAATACAATCTTTTATTTTATACTTGACAGGTAAAAGAATAAATTTTAAAATCTCTCACGACTCCCTCCCAGAAAAGGGTAACTATATGAGAATGTGTTAACAGAAAAAAAAAAAAAAAAGAAAGAAACAACTTTCCAGAATACCATTGACCTAAAAGGATCCAATGAGTTTTCAGAGGAAAATACACACACACACACACACAGGACTGGAAGCCACAAGGACTTTTTCCCAGCAAAACCTAGATAGTAAAAATAATTCTATCATTGCTTTAAAATTATGAAGAGAAAAAATGTTTTTGAAGATAATTTTTTAGTCTAGAATCTGTGAGATCTTAAACACTCAAAATTAAGGGGAAAATAAGAATATTTTCAAACAAGGTCACAAAAACTTTGCTTCCAAAGTAACCCTTCTCAAGAAGCATGGAAAGGATACACTTTACCAAGAACAGAGGATAGCCAAGAAAGAAGACGTGGGATCCAGGAAGCAGTAGTCTACACAAGAAAGAAGCACGATGTCATCATCTCATACACGAGACTGTGGAGCGGATCTAGAAAGCAGCAGTCTGCATTAGAGGAAACAGGTAGAAATCTCTCGTCTTTAGGACTGATGTCCCCATGGGAAACCAGTAGGAGTCGGGAGTTATAACTGATGGGTTTGATTAACTTAAGGGACCAAAACCAACACAAAAGAGGCAGCTTCTTCCAAGGAAAACAAGACTGTACATCAAAGTAAATATTGTCACCGAATGCAACGTAATTCGCTTGTCAATAATATTTATGTATTATCAATACTATCATATTAAAATATTATCAGAGGACTCGGACAGGGAGCTGCTTTTTAAAATTACAATCCTTAGAGTCCTACTTGAATTTTAAATTATTTCCGGCTATTTCTTTAAGGTAAAAAACTAAATTTAAATAAAAGAGGTAATGACAACAATTTAAATGCTTACTGTTCTTTCCACAGTTTTCAGTCTATTTCAAATGAGCTTCATTTCCTATCTCTAAGATGAGAAGCTGGGCCAAATTCTTTCTATGTTCTCTCTCAATTCCATTATTTATTCTGTGTCCATGTGTCCACAGATATAATTTATCTCATTCAACTGGGGAAGAATTATGAATCTGTAAAGAAATAAACCATTGGATTCATTTTTTTGAGCTATTTTCCAGAGCTCACATTTGCTGAGTTAACAGGTTGTTTTCAGGAACTATCTGGGCATTGTCCTTATATTTTTATTGGTGTAATGTAGCTAATCTTTATCTCTGTACTCCAACCTTTAAGAAGCAGCATATCCTTAAAAGCCGATGAATATCTGTGAATTACATGATAGAATGCTCTTTTATGAACGAGATGGCTCCCTGGTTACCAAGTAGTTCCCATTTTCTGCACTTGCCCATATTCTCTCTAAGTGACTTTTAAAACATATTTTTCTTTTTTCTAAATTTATGGAGTTATATTTTTGAAAATGAATTTTGTGCTAAAACTAATGATATAGAGACAGCCCTGACTGCTTTATGACAAGGTGAATTCTAAAAAATCAAAGATGTGCAATTTCCTTTTTTATATTAAAGGTCAAATTTACAAAATGTCTTCCAAAGGCACAAGCCTGCTTGTCATCTTTATCAAATAAGATCTGGATATATTGATTCAGTCACTTTGATTGGTAACCCAACTATAAAGTATATGCCCTACCAGGAAGATTACCTGATGCTATATTACATTCTTCTTATAAATACAAGAGCTGAAAAAACAGAACCAATTTGGTAGAGTTGTGCATGAAATCTTTTATGGTACACAAGTTTCACCTTTCTTATACAAAGCATCTTAGGACCCATAAGCAATTATATCTGAACCTTCCCACTGAGACAACTACTACGATGTTATAGACATGATCATTTGAATTTGGCCCATATATTTTACGGCTGAATCAATCAACCTATTTTAACTTTTAATGAATGGAAATGTCAATTTTTTTTATCAAAATACCAAAGAATTTTTTAAATGAAATGTATCTGATGTGCTTTTGTAGTCAAAATATTCTAAAACAAGATGAGAAATACTGTATCTTATTTAAAATATTTTAAGCCTTAAACAGAAATTTAAACAACCAGAAAGAAAAAAAAAAAGTTAAAGCTAATATTGAAGTAGTATTTGAACATCTCCTTGGTAATATTCTATGTGTAGTGAGCCTCCATAGGCCCAAGGTTAAACTCTTCCCAACGTCAGGAAGGATTCCAAGTGTCTTCCTCCTTCAAAAATAAATTACTGCCCACTTGTTTCTGTATTACGCTAAACAAGGTATAATGGGAGATTTGATGCTAAAGTATTCATTGGTTCTGAAATTTGGGACTTGAAATAGTTAAGAATCTGTAGCGATTAGGACGCTTTTAGTTCTAAGAGTAAAAAACCTGAGTAAAATCAACATTTTTTTAAAAAGGAAGTTATACAACTGAACAGTCCAGCCAGCGTATGATGTACTGTCATAGGATTCAATTTCCTTATCTCAGCTCCTCCACCTTCTGTGTTGGCTTCATTATCAGATTTTATAGTTGGCTCTTAAGAGAGCCAGTTATGCATCCTTCCTAATGGTAAGGGGTCGATTAGGGCAATGAAAGCACATGCTTCCCTCCCCCCAACAGTCCCACCAGACATGCCCTTGGCTCTGGTTATTTTCAAGTCCATCGCTAAACTCATCCTTGTGGCCAATGAAATGTGTTGCATGGAGGGGCCAAGACTGAGTTACAGGTCTATCAATTCAGTACACAGACTAAGAACTGGAGTATGAACTAACAAGAAATGTACATATTGTCTCTGCCCTGGGTTCCTGCTAATATTTTGTTCTTGGTCCTGTTTTCTGACACAATGTTCCCAAAACCCTTATAATTTCCTAAGTGATGGCAGAACTCCTAAATCTCTTGGGATTTCTTTGGTGTAAGAGTGTCTTTTGTCCTAATAAGGTGATTTTCGGTGGGCTCTTGCATGGGTGTGGGTCACCAGAGAGACCACTCCATTATTAGAAGCTTAGGACTTTTAGCCCTACCCTCCATTTCTAGAAAGGAGACGAGAGCAGGAAGTTGAGTTGATAATTAATCATGGCTACATAATGAAGCCTCCATAAAAATCTCCAAAGTATGCTGTTTAGAGAGCTGTCATCAGCTTAGTAAACAAATCCACAGGAGGTGCAGCCCAGCTCCACCTGGGCTTACGACCCTCCTGGATCTTAGCCTATCCATCTCTTCATCTGACTATTCACCTGTGTTCTTTATTATATTCTTTATAATAAACGGGTAACCTAGAAGTAAACATTTCCCTAAGTTCTATGAGCCGTTCTAGCAAATTACCAAACCCAAGGTTCCCAAGACTTTCAACTGATAGCCAGTTGGTTAGAAGTATAGGTGACAGTCTGATACTTGAAATTGGCATTGGAAGTTGGGGTAGACTTTTGAGACCGAGCCCTTAACTTGTGGGATCTGACTCTAAATCTCCATAGTGTCACAGCTGAACTGAAACATAGGACACCCAGCTGGTATGGAAAAAAACGTCAGTCTGAGAAAACCCCCACACATTTGGTGACCAAAAGTATTTAGTGTAAAGGAAAATACAGTGAAAACCATTTTTTTCTAGAGAAGAATATATTGTTCTCTAGAAGAAAACTAGAGTATTCATCCCAAAGAAAAATAAAGAGATAATGAATGGCAAAACCAAATATCATCTATTAAAGTCCCTGTCTACTCTTTCATTCCTTTGCTCCCTAACTACAACTTCCAATTTCCTCCATAAATTAAAAAAAAAAAAAAAAGATTTTGTTCCCTGTTAGACTTTTTTTTTTTTTTTAAAGATTTATTTATTTATTTGACAGAGAGAGATCACAAGCAGGCAGAGAGGCAGGCAGAGAGAGGAGGAAGCAGGCTCCCTGCTGAGCAGAGAGCCCGATGTGGGGCCTCGATCCCAGGACCCTGAGATCATGACCTGAGCCGAAGGCAGAGGCTTTAACTCACTGAGCCACCCAGGCACCCCACCTGTTAGACTTTTTTGTTTGTCAGGGCTGTATCAGAGAGAGCTAATAATCTCCTTGATTCACAGTTTCATCTAAAACATAATTTCTGGGGTGCCTGGGTAGCTCAGTCGGTTAAGTGTCTGCCTTCAGCTCAGGCCAGGATTCTGATCAGGGCCCTGGGGTCTAGCACCAGGTCTTATGAGGCCAAGTACCAACTTGGAACTACTTCAATCCTCTCTATAATAAAGATAAATCTTTTTCTTACCTGTATACTTTAGGACTAGGAAGAGCCACCAAACAACTAGAACCTTTAAACTGGGTCTCAAAATCCATTTTAATACCCCCTATAACTCTTTTTCAATTGCCTATGCTAATTAGGCATATTTTTAAAAATAGGAGAACAGGGACACCTGGGTGGCTTAGTCAGCTGGGCGTCAGCCTTCAGCTCAGGTCATGATCCCGGAGTCTGAGATCAAGCCCCACATCAGGCTCCCTGCTTGGCAGGGAGTCTTTTTCTCCATGTGACCCCTCCCCCCTGCCTCATACTACCCCCCTGCCTCATACTCATACTCTGTCTCTCTCTCTCTCTCAAATGAATAAATTAAATCGTTTTTTAATTTTTTTAATCTTTTTTTTTAAATGGGAGAACATATTTAATATCTTAACTTTCAGTAAAAAATGTCCAATATTCTACATCCTTCTTTTTAGTTCTACAAATACCAAAGCATTTATTTGTAAAGGATTAAAATAGTTACTTTATGTCCAGTCTAGATCATACTTTGAAATATTAGCCTTAAGATATGTGAGGAAAGAACCCTTTGGTTGAAAAGGTGCTCAGAGACTTTCTTGAATTTTCTTCACAGCTCCTGTCTCTTAATAGCTCTTTTTTATCCTTTCTCCCTCCCACTGACATATGATACTTTTTTGCCTGGTGTCATCTCACTTGGCATTTCGTGCAACTAAACTTCTATCACAGAGAAGCTGCAGCATATCAAAGTTCAAATTTATGTTGCTTTATCTTTGTTCCTTGTGTCTGAACCTTGGCCTAATAATCCACAGCACTGATTCCAACCACAGGGAAGATCAAGATGGGGATAAGGGTTGAGTCAGTGTTGTAAATGATAAAGGAATCCAAAACAACATTGATAGTGACTTTCATTTGAAAGTTATCTATCTGTAGGTGGTTCTTATCTAAGCTGCAGTTGACCATATTAAAGGTAGGGTTTTGTTTGTTTGTTTGTTTGTTTACCTATTTCATTGTTTGGAGAAACTAATTGTACTAATTGTTCTCTTTGCCAATGAAAATGCAATCTTGGGAATTACAATGGAAATTATTATTTTAGATTTAAGTAGCATAGGTAAGGAAGTCGGATCAATTTGAAATAAGAATGTATGCTTAAGAGTATATATTATCTATTACATAAAGGACCTCCAAGTTGAAGGTATAGTATCATAACGACAGAAAACCCAAAGAGGTTATCCACTCATTTTCAACTCTCACTCACATCTGTCCCTTTACCCCTATTGATACTGGGAATGGCTCACACTGGCTCATCAGATCTCAAAGATGTGCCTCTCTACCCAAATCCACCATCAGTAAGTTCACAATGGTAGCTTGAAACTGGCCATGGCAGAAGAATTTACAACTCAAAAATCAGAAAATGATACAAATCAGATTTTTTTTCCTTGAAAATTCACTTGTTAAATATTTATCAGCATGCCACTGATACCATTAGTCTAGCATTTATAAAGGAAGAAAATGCCTATTTCCCAGAGTAGCTGACTTCAGAAAACAGGAAGACCACAACCTCAATCCCAGGACCCCAAGATCATGACCTGAGCCAAAGGCAGAGGCTTTAACCCACTGAGCCACCCAGGTGCCCTGATAATATAGCCCTTTAAAGGTAAGTTTTTTTAAACTTTATTTGGAGCAGTTTATATGTTTGCATAAGCATATTACTTATGAGTACATTTCAAAGTGTTGATTTAAACTTTACCAAAAAAAGATGTCAGTTTATTCCCACTTTTTCTCTCTTCATAAATTTTTACAATCCATATTTTTCTAAAATATTGTGTATTTCATCTGTATGCAAATTTGTGAGAAAAAAAGGTATTCATAGTGTTTTCCTATGCTTTTTGAAGTTTTCAAAGTTTTCTGTATTTATGAGTTCTTTTTCATTTCTAAGACTAGTCACCTGTGACTGTTTCATTTTCTCGGTAACTTTTGCTGGCATTTTCTCTGTTTTAACTAGTGTCAGTTATTTTATTGCTTTTAGCCATACTGTGTTGAATCTCATTTTCCCTATGGATCCTGGTCCCTTCATAACCTCCTGACCCGAATCCATACCACTTAAGTTAGTAAACAATCCCATTTTGATATTTAATGAGCATTTAACTATTTGTATTGGTTTCATTTATCTTTAAAATATTTAATCTCAAAATTAGTTATCACTACATTTATTTTTATTGTTGATGTAATTCTTGTTGTTGTTTGTCATGGTCAATGATTAGATAGAATTACTCATACATTTAACCTGTTGTCTTTATACACGACTGCTTCTTGAATCCCACTTCGTATTTCTGGGTTCCAGGTCCTCCTTATTGAAGTGCAGTCTGTAGTAGAACTTCTGGCAATTATCTAAAATTAAAAAAAAACATTCTCAGGCTCACTTCAGCACTTCCTTTTTACTTATTTCATTCTTAAATGTGATGTTAGCTGAGTTTTGACTTTTAGGTTCTGACTTTCAAAGATATTGTTCCTTCCAAAAATACTCCAAGGATAAAAGTCTGTTACAGTATAATTGTCATTCTTTTTTTTTTTTTTTAAATATTTTAACTATTTATTTGATAGAGAGAGAACACAAGTGGGTGGAGAGGAAGAAGCAGACTCCCTGCTGAGCAGGGAGCCCATCTCTGGGCTCCATCCCAGGACCGCAAGATCATGACCTGAGCTGAAGGCAGACACTTAACCGACTGAGCCACCCAGGTGCCCCTAATTGTCATTCTTTTTAAATAATTGTCTTTTCTCTCTAGTTGCTTTAAATTTTTTCCTATATTTAATGTTCTGCAGTTTCACTGCAGTATATCTAGGTAGGATCTGTGTTATTTATTCTATTTAAAAATCAGTGAGTGTCTTCAGTTCAGATTATTAACTTTTGTTCATTTAAGAAAAATTCCATCCATTAGCCCTTTGAGTCCTGCCTCTCCCCTATTCTCTATTTCCTATTTGTAGACTTCTGATTGATTACATTTGGTGATCTATGTATAACATTTATATTTTTTAATGTCATATTTTCCATTTCTTTATCTTTCTGGAGTCTATTATGAGTCCTTCTGATACATCTTCAAGGTTACTAACTTTCTTTACAGTATTGCCTAATATTCGCTATAACCACCAGGTTGTTAATTTCTAATTTTATCAGACTGTCAATTTCAATGAATATATTTTCATTTCTAGAAGTTCTTATAACAATACTGTCTATTCTTCATTATAATTTCAATTCTTTACTGCTGGAAGAATTTCAAACTGATGTTGTATACTCTTAGATTATTTCTGATTTTGAGATGGTCAATTCTCCCATTACTGTACCTGCTGATTTTACCTTCTGATGGTTCCCTTCCTTATGAGGGATGTAATTACTTTCAATTGTGCAACTGCCTTTAATGCATGTTGCTTATGAGTCCAGTGTGCCCTAGCTCATGGTTATGTTCACATGTAGACTATCTTCCCCCTTCTTCTTCTGGAAATTCAGATATATCCCCACCTCAGGACTAATGTTTATAGCTTAGCTTGGGTTTTCCACAGCAAGCATGTCGTATAAAATCAAACCTCACTTCCATATCTTGGTATGCGCTCTCAGGGAAATTCTATAATGTTTTTTAACTGAGAGCTTGAGAAATCACTGTTGCTCTATGTTCCATAGTTTTTCTATTCCACTTCATTGACTGGAAAGCTCTTCTAGTATTTCAACTTCAAACAAAATACTGGTTGCAACTTTCCACTTAGTGCAGGACCAAGACCATAAACCCTGTTCCCATAGTCTGGTTAAAATTTGAGCCTACTTCCTCAAAGGCCTATATTCTTATCTAATGCCCTATGGTTGCTTTAACATGAACTATAGCTCACAACTATTCCTTTTGTTTTTGTCTTTTAAATTTGGAAATATCTCCTACTTTTTTTTTTCTCATGAGCATGGTAATATTTTAAAAATGGTTTTATTGTACGGTATTGTATTGTATCCAGTATTTCTCCATATTTGTACCAGGAAAATAGGTATGCATTAACTTGGACCATCTTCTTTTTGTAACAGAGAGCTCCTCTTCTATATTAGAATTTTCAAATTCCCCCTCCCCTAAGATACATATGTAAATCAGTGAAGGGAAATTCAATTAACAGATACCATGTTATATTTAGTATCACCCCACCCCATGACAACTGGCCTAATTTATAATTGGGTCAAGCTTCTCTGCCTGATTCCTTCTTCTTTTATGCAACAGTTCTCCTTGAGGAAGCATTTAAGTCCCTGTAGGCAATCTTAACACACATTCCCTATGAGTTCTCAGACATATTTCATGTAGTTTGTGGACTACGCATAAAGTCAGTCTGGGAAATCCTCTACGCATAGAGATCATCTCATAAATTAAATATGTATAAACAAAGTAAAAAGGTCCTCAGTGTACATCATAGTACACAGAAAAAGAGATAAGAAAACATGAACTATGAAGAAACAGAAAGAAAAAGAATACTGTTAAAAGTATTACCTTAGTCACTCTGGTTAAATGACACTCAACAATTTGCTTAATGAAAAGGAATGAGACACAGATTAAAATCCAATGCAGGTCTTTTATTTTTCCATCTGGTCTTCTTTCAGGTTTCTCTGTGAATGACTTTATCTTCTTTCCAGTTGTGCAACCAAAACCCAATACCATATTGGATTACTCAATCCTTGACTCTTGGTCATTACCAACCTATGCATGACCTTATTTTATTCAGTGAATTTTAAAAATATAATGGCCAATTTTAATTTACTTCTCAAATGAACTAGCAAATTAAGAATAATTTAAATCTATCTCTGAACTCTTCCTCTCTTATCCCATACCTGATTTCTACCCCTACAAATCTGTTGACAACATCTAATCTGAATTTATGCTAATCATTCCCTGCTATCTATGCCAATATTGAACCTTATATCCAGTAAACAGTCTTCTGGGATTTGATGGGGTTTTTCTTTTCAAAATTATACTATGAATATTATCTATTATTACATATATTTATAGCTGAAGTATCGCATAGTGGAAACTGTCCACAATTTATCACTATTTGTTGGATATTCAGGTTTTATTCTAATTTTCTGCTCTTAAGAATAGGAACATCACTTTTCATTTCTCCTGGTGCTTCTGGATAAAACGGTCTCTTGAATATACAGCTAGGATTGGACTTTTAAGGCAAGCGATTAAAATACAATGGTCAATGTTTAAGCAGATTTACTCCCAGCCTATAAATTACCAGCAATAGGTAAAGGATCCAGCTAAGCCTTATCTCAAACATTGTCAATTGTCAGACTTCTCAATCGCTGCCAGTATGAATTTCTCCTTCTGTGAAATACCTAATCATACATTTACCCACTTTTGCATTGTGTTCTTTGTTGTTCTTATTGATTTGTAGAAGTTATTTAAATGATCTTGTCACAGGTATTTATATTTCCTAGGTTGCAGCAGCCTCTCTTTTCAGATTTTTCAAGGTGTTTTTGGTAAATAGAAGTTCTTAATTTTAATATAACAAATATACACATAATTTCTCTACCCATTGGCTCTTTGCATGTCTTTAGAAATCCTTTCTAATCCTAAAACCAGCAGGATATTTCCTTATATTTTCTCCTAAAAGTTTTAAAATTTTGGGGCGCCTGAGTGGCTCAGTCTGTTAAGCATCTGTTGTTGGCTCAGGTCATGATGGCTCAGGTCATGATCTCAGGGTTGTGGGATCAAGCCCAGTGATGGGCACCTGCTCAGGAGGGAGCCTGCTTCTTCCTCTGCCCCTCCCCCCACCCATGCTTGCTCTCTTATTCTCTCTCTCTATTAAATAAAATCTTTAAAAAATTTTGCTTATGTCTTTAATTCATCAGGGATTAAATATTTAGTGTGGTGCAATGTAAGGATCTAATTTTTTTTTGTTTTCATATGGTTAACCAGCTTTTCTAATTTTATTTAAAGAACACTGTCTCCTTTATCAAGGATGTGTTTTGTCACTTCTGCCAAATAATCAAGTTGCAAATATGCACTGTCCATTTCTAGTCATTCTATTCTTTTACAGTATTCAGTCCATCTCTGCATGAACGACATACTGTCTTAATTACCACATCTCCACAAAAGTCTTAATATATGTTATGGCAACTACTTCGTTCCTTTTTTTTATGGTGTTTTGACTTTTCTTAAACCTCTGTTCTCCCATATAAATGAGAAAATTAGCTTGTCAAGCTCCACGAATAACTCTGTTGGGATATTTGTTGGCCCTGTATGAATTCTATAAACAAATTGGGAAAAAGTGAATTATTAATGGTACTAAGTCTCCTCATCCATGAATTTGATATAACTCTCCATTTGCTGAGTCTTCTCTAACAGCTTTAATAAAATCTTATAATTATATCTTGCTCATCATTTGTTAAATTTATTTACATGTATTTTATAAATTTTTATTGCTATTATAAACGATGCTTAAAAACTTTTTTTTCTGGTGAATGAGGATATAGTTCAGTTCTTTTTTTTTTTTAAGATTTTCTTTATTTGACAGAGAGAAACACAGCAAGAGAGGGAACACAAGCAGAGGGAATGGTAGCGGGAGAAGCAGGCTTCCTGCTGAGCAAGGAGCCCAATGCAGGGATCCATCCCAGGACTCGGTCCCAGGACTCTGGGATCATGACCTGAGCCGAAGGCAGACGCTTAATGACTGAGCCACCCAGGTGCCCCTACAGTTGAGTTCTTTATATTAATCTTATATCCAGTCATCTCACTAATCTTTCTTTTATATCTAAGGGCTTGTAATAATTCATCAGATTATTTTAAATATCTTTAGGTAGACAACTGTATCAAGTAAACCCAGCAATAGTTACATTTCCTACTTTCTATTCTTTGTGCTTTTAGTTTCTTTTTATTGACTTACTGCATAGCCAAGGCTTCCAGTAAATTCTTTAATATAAATAATGACAAGAGCATATCTGGATCTTTGTGGATTTCCAAAGGAATACTGCTTGTGTTTCTTCATTTAGACGATTGTTGCAGCCATATAATAAGTGCTGTATATATAATAGCAGTATTTATTGCTTATTTGTTAGCTACTTTTTACTTCTTTAACTTGATTTTAAAAAAATTGTATTCCATTCCTATTGCTAATTTCTATATTTGTCACTAGTATTTACAGCATATTTATAGTATAGTTTAGTATAGTAAATACTTCATATGATATACTTAGTATTTGTACTATACTATGTATAATCATTTTTGCCTTCCTATCATCCCTCCTCTCTTCTCCATAAAAAAGAGAACACATTTTAAATGGTTTATTCAGGGATGAAGTTTCACCTAACCCAACCACTGACTTGAATAACCAGTACCTTCATAGTAATTGCCAATTGACTAAAGCCATCTTAACTAAAACAACAAAGAAAGGAGCATTTATCTCCTCCTGAGATCACAGGTGCTCAGGACAATGGAAACTGGCAGTTCAAGGAGTCATCTTGGCTAAGATGGGCAGAGAGCCTGCCTGATAATTAATAAGCTACCCAAGAGGACACTGAAGCTGGGAAATGGTGAATGACAATTTTCTGGTCCTGGTGCTGAAAAATAACCTACACCTTTAAGTTATATGTGCCCAAAATTCCTACCCACATCTACCACTTTTATCTCCAACACACTGATTTTCATTTCTCTTACTTAGAGTCAGAAGAATCCTAGACATCACTTTTGTTTGTTTCCTTTTTTTTCCCAAGTTTGTATTTAAATTCCAGTTAGTTAACCTACAGTGTAGTATTAGTTTCAAGTGTAGAATTTAGTGATTCATCACTTACATACAACACCCAGTGCTCATCACAAGTGCCCTTCTTAATACCCATCACCTGTTTAACCCATCACCCCACCCATCCACCCCTTTGTAATCCTTAGTTTTTTCTCTATAGTTAAGAGTCTGTTTCCTGGTTTGCCTCTCTCTTTTTTTCCCCATATTCATCTGTTTTGTTTCTCAAATTCCACATGTAAGTGAAATCATACAGTATTTGTCTTTCTCTGACTGACTTATTTCGCTACTTTCTAGCTCCATCCATGTTGTTGCAAATGGAAAGATTCCATTATTTTTTGTGGCTGAGTAATATTCCATTGTGTATATATACCACTTCTTCATTCATTCATCAGTTGATGGACACTTGGGCTATTTCCATAATTTGGCTGTTGTAAATACTGGTGCTATAAACCTTGGGTGCATGTATCCCTTTGAAATTGTATTTTTGTATCCTTTAGATAAATACACAGGAGTGCAATTGCTTGATCATAGGTAGTTCTATTTTTAACTTCCTGAGGAAACTCCATACTATTTTCCAGAGTAGCTACACCAGTTTGCATTCCCACCAACAGTGCACGAGGGTTCCCCTTTCTCCACATTCTCGCCAACCCCCATTGTTTCCTGTGTTGTTCCTTTTAGCCATTGAGCATCTATTCATGTGTCTGTTAGCCATCTGTATGTCTTCTTCAGGAAAATGCCTATTCATGTCTTCTGCCTATTTCTTAACTGGATTATTTGTTTTTGGAGTGTTCAGTTGATAAGTTCTTTATATATTTTGGATACTACCACTTTATCACATACGGCATTTGCAAATATCTTCTCCCATTCGGTAGGTTCTGTTTTAGTTTTGTTGATTGTTTTCTTCACTGTGCAGGAGCTATTTATCTTAATGTAGTCCCAATAGTTTCTTTTTGCTGTTTCTCCTGCCTCAGGAGATGACATATCTAGTAAGAAGTTGCTACACTTGAGGTCAAAGAGGTTACTGCCTGTGTCTTCCCCAAGACGTTTATGGTTTCCTATCTCACATTTAGGTCTTTCATCTATTTTTATTTTTGTCTATGGTGTAAGAAAGTGGTCCAGTTTGATTCTTCTGCATGTTGCTGTCCAGTTTTCCCCAAGCCATTTCTTGAAGAGATTGTCTTTTTTCCATTGGATATTCTTTCCTGCTTTGTCAAAGATTGTTTGATGATTTGGTTGTGAATTCACTTCTGGGCTTTCTATTCTGTTCCATTGACCTATGTGTCTGTTTATGTGTCACTACCATACTATGGAAAACAGAGTAGAAAGTAAACAGAGAAGAAGGTGCCTCCATGCCACCTGCCAATGGGATAGAGTGGCACAAGGTCTCCATGCCACCTAACAATGGGATAGAGTGGCATAAGGTCTTGATCACTACAGTTTTGTAATGTAACTTGAAGTCTGGAATTGTGATGCCTCCCACTTTGCTTTTCTTTTTTAAGATTGCCTTGGCTATTTGGGGTCTTTTGTGGTTCCATACTTGGACATATGTCAATGTCAAGTTGATTGTTCTGAAAAATCCAAAAAGCTGAAAAGTATTTTGATAAGGATTGCATTAAATGTGTACATTGCTTTGGGTAGTATATGCATTTTAACAATATTTGTCCTTTCAACCCACAAGTATGGAAAATTTTCCCATTTCTTTGTGTCATCTTCGATTTCTTTCATAAGAGTTCCATAGTTTTCATCATACAGATTTTTTGCCTCTTTAATTAGGTTTATTCTTAGGTATCTTATGGTTTTTGGTGAAATTGTAAATGGGATCTACTCCTTGATTTCTCTTTCTACTGTTTCATTATTGGTACACAGAAATGCAACAGATTTCTGTATATTGATTTTGTATCCTGCAGTTTTACTGAATTCGTGTATCAGTTCTAGCAATTTTTTGGTGGAGTCTTTTGGGTTTTCCAAATAAAATATCATGTCATCTGCAAAGAGTGAAAATTTGACTTCTTCTTTGCCAATTTGGATGCCTTTTATTTTGTTTTGTTGTCTGATTGCTGAGGCTAGGACTTCTAGTACTATGTTAAATAACAGTGGTGAGAGTGGACATCTCTGTTTTGTTACTGACCATAGAAGAAAAGCTCTCAGATAAACATAACTTTGTTATTATTTAGTCTCTTAATATCATAGTCCATCAACTGTGAAAACAGAAGCTGTATCTATTTCTATTTACCACTATATTCACAGCATCTATCATAATGGATGGCACATAGTAAAGGGTTCATTTTTAATGCATCAATGAATGGACTAAGTAAGTATGTAAAAATTGTATTTATTTTTCTATATAGAATGTAATTTGACATATTCTGTCATATCAACCTAAATTTGTTTTGAAAACTTAATCTTTTATGTGCAACTCAATAATGATAAAGAATATATTTTTATGAATCTTCTCTATCATCTTTTAGTGGTCACTCTTGGTTGTTACTTTTTCTCCTGTTTTTACCTGAGGGATGTAAACTCTTATCACTAGTCTTGTCCTTCTCTCCCTCAAGCATTCAGTCAATAAACAAGTGCTTTATGCCCATATGACACCATGTTAGATACTCCAGGAGGTTCAAACTGAATAAAGTCATTCACTCCCTTCAAAAATCATCCTATGATCTTCCCCATGAATTCCAAATGTCTTCTGTGCATCTCATAGAAAAAAGTACAAGAAAGGGAAGAGAATTTGTGGTTCCCAGGTGGCTTTCTAGTAATCCAAATAATAAAGGGCTAGAGATATGTGTTCTTGCCTGAGACAAGTGCAAAAGAAAAGAACAAAAACAACAGTAAGGGCAAAAAAGTAATATGTTGAAGAGGTAAAAATAAAGAGAAATTAAGACAACTGGAAACATCTAATTAGAATGGAAACAGATGCTGAATTACCAGCAGCATCTTTAAAATCACATTTTATCAAAAAACAGTCATTTCTAAAATCTTAATCCATGATCATCCTTTTTCATACAAATTGCCCATATTTGGCTATAGTTAAAGGAGTCTGCATTTATGCAGCAGACACATGAAAGCAATGCTCTTACACTGCTCTTAAGCTGTTGTTGCAGTTATTACTTTGGCCATTTATATACTGTTGAGGCAAAATACTGAGTCTCAACACCCTCATCTGGAGATGTAAAATGCAGAATTTCCAACATCCTAAATAACATTGATTTTGAGGAATTAAGTAAAATGATGCATTCAAATGTACAACATACACACACGGACTTCATAAAATTAAGCAGTGAAAACAGAGCAGTCACTACACCAAGAGAAATATTTTCTACTAACACAGGAGAGCTGTCATAAGTTCTGTGTGCTAAATAAGACTGTCAGGTTATCATGAACCTCAGAAGCTATTTTTTTCTTTTCCAAACCTCATAGTCCTCTCCCATTGGCATAGCATGGATGGGACAGTTAACAGAGCAGTGATGCAGACAGAAATCCACACTGGATTAAAAAAAAATTCATAGGATAACAGGCTGCAGGCATTCCTCAGGGACTTTGATGAATGAGAAAGAAGATTCTTTGAGAAAAGAAAGATGAACCATCTTTGCTCAGATAATCACAAGTCATCACAACTAAGATGTGCTGACTTTTAGCAACCTGCAGAGACCCCTGGCTTAGATCAGCACTGTGTTCCCGGTGCGGCCACCCCACTATCTTGCTATAGTGCCCAGATATGTTAAGCAAAAGCTCAGTTCTCTTGTAAATGCATTAAGAGTTGACCAAAATAAAGGACAACATGGTATGAAGAAGAGGATCAAGAGATGATGTCACAGGATCAAGATTGCAGAGGTGCAGCCAGAGCAAAGGCAAGAATATATCACCCACTGGTTACTAATTCATTACAATGACCATATCACCAAAGCTATCTATAAGTTCAACGCAATCCCTATCAAAATTCCAATGAGATTTTTCACAGAAATAGAAAAAATATCCTAAGGTTTTTGTGGAACCACAAGGGACCCTGAACATCAAAAACAATCTTGAAAAAGAAAAACAAGGCTGGATGCCCCATACTTTCTGATTTCAAACCATATTACAAAGCTATAGTAATCAAAACAGTATGGTATTAGCATAAAACCAGACACATAGATCAGTAAAACAGAATCTTGAGAACCCAGAAATAAACCCATATATATAGTCAACGAGTATTTGACAAGAGAGCCAAGCATACTTAACATGGAAAAGACAGTCTCTTCAGTAAACAGTGCTTGGATAGGATATCCACATGTAAAAGAATGAAAAAACAATCCTGAGAAAGAACAAAGCTGAAGTAATCACACTTTTTGATTTCTAATGATATAAATTCATCTCATATAAATTAGACATTATATAAAGCAATCAAAAAAAAAAAAAACCAACGAAAATACTTGAAATGGATCGAAGATTTAAATATAAGACCTGAAACTGTAAGCTTCTAAAAGAACATGTAGGGGAAAAAATTCTTTGACGTTGGTCTTGGCAGTAATTTTTTAGATATGACTTCAAAACCACGTGCAGGGGCATCTAGGTGGCTCAGCAGGTTAAAGCCTTTGCCTTTGGCTCAGGTCATGATCTCAGGGTCCTGAGATCGAGCCCTGCATCTGGCTCTCTGCTCAGCGGGGAGTCTGCTTCCCCCACTCTCTCTGCCTGCCTCTCTGCCTACTTGTGATCTCTCTCTCTCTGTCAAATAAATAAATAAATAAATAACCCACATGCAACAAAGGCAAAAATAAGGAGGATTATATTAAACTAAAAAACTTCTGCACAGCAAAAAAATTAACAAAATAAAATTGCAACCTATGGAATTAGAGAAAATATTTGCAAACCATATATCAAATAAAGGAGTTAATATCCAAAATATACGAAAAACTCATATAACTCCATAACAATCCAATTTAAAGTCCAATTTAAAAATGGACAGATGAATTAAATAGACATTTAAAAAATACCACCTACAAATGGCCAACATGTACATGAAAAGATGTCTGAAATCACTAATAACCAGAAAGATGCAAATCAAAACCACGAGGAGATATCACTTCTCACTGTTAAAATGGCTGTCATCAAACTCAAGTCATGTACCCTGGAGCAAATACTACATTATATGGGTTTTAAAAAAATTTTTTTACATTATATGTTAAAAAATTTTTTTTTTAAAAATGGCTGTCATCAGTAAAGATAAGAGGATGCAGAGAAAAGGGAAATTCTTGCACGCCCTTGATAGAAATGCAAATTAACAGAACCACTACAGAAAACCGTATGGCGTTTCCTCAAAAAATTCAAAATAAAAGTGCTACATGACCCAACAATCCCACATCTGAGTATATGTCCAAAGGAAATGGATTATATTGAAGAGATAGCTATATTCTTATCTTTATTGCAGCATTATTCACAATAACCAAGATAGAGAAATAACCTAAGTATCTGTCAATGGATGAATGGATAAAGAAGATGTGATACACACACACACACACACACACACACACACACACACACACACCCCACACCACACACAAACTGGAATATTACTTGGCCATAAGAAAGAAGGAAATGCTGCCACTTCCAACAATATAGCTAGACTTGGAGGGCATTCTGCTAAGTGAAATAAGCTAAACAAAGACAAATGCTCTTTGTATCACTTACAAAGTGATACCACTAAATGGTATCACTTATATGTGGAATCTAAAAGAGCCAAACTCATAGAAACAGGGAATAGAATGGTGTGGTTACCAGGGGCTAGAGGTAGGGGAAATAGGGAGATGTTGGTCAAAGAGTACAAACTTGGGCACCTGGGTGGCTCAGTCGTTAAGCGTCTGCCTTTGGCTCAGGTCATTTTCCAGGGTCCTGGGATCGAGCGTGCCCCGCATCGGGCTCCCTGCTCGGCAGGAAGCCTGCTTCTCCCGCTACCATTCCCTCTGCTTGTGTTCCCTCTCTCGCTGTATTTCTCTCTGTCAAATAAATAAAAAAATCTTTAAAAAAAAAAAAAAAAGAGTACAAACTTCCAGTTAGAAGATGAACACATTCTATGGACTTAACGTACAACACTGTAACAATAGTTAGCAATACTATATTATAAACTTGAAAGTTCCTAAGATAGTAGATCTTAAATGTTCTTACCACAGAAAAAGAAATGGTAATCATGTGATATGATGGAGATATTAGCTAAGACTATGGTGACAATCATGTTGCAACATATAAATGTATCAAATCAACATGTTATACACCTTAAACTTACACAATCTTATGTCAATTATATCTCAATAAAGCTGGAAAAAAGATATTTATTATAAAATGATTTTTTATAAAATAAAACTGAATTTTTATAAAATAAAAAAGATATTATAAAATGATTACATGTAAATGTATATGTGTATAAATATATGTACATAATGCTTATATATATGGACACATTCATATATATTCATGTTTTAGCTAGTTGATAAATAAATAAGCTACTTGATAAGTAAAAATAAACAGAGCTTACTTCAAGTGGACTCAGTCACTCAAAGTAATTATAAAGATGTCTTTAGAATTCTTAAAGAGCACTTATATTTTTTTCTCAACCACACGCAGTGCTGTATATTTCTATACGCAGTGCTGAAATTATACATGGGGTTTCTTTCAGTTGTCAAATCAAGATGATGAGAACAGTCAGGAGGGTCTAGAGAGCTTGGAGGGTAAAGATAGGGGAAGAAAGATACTTAGAAGAATCAGGGAAGCAGCCTTCTCACAACCAGTTGAGAAGTATTTGGATATTTCAACAACTAGCATGACTGGGTCAATATCCTATATGCATCCCCAGTGAACAAGTGCAGTTAGGATCATGGCACCCAGAGTGGACAACCACTTCTGGTATGGTTGAAGAGCAACACCCCTTCTGGTATGATAATGAGTTGTGAACAAGGGCTGCCCCCCACTTGGATGCATTCATGTGAGAGCCCATTATATGGCTGATCAGGAAAACAATAAAATATTCACTATAAATATACAAACACTCAGTATAAACATGCACATGTTGCCTGAGTGCTCTGGGGAAGAAGAAAAAAAAAAAGATACTACTAATCCACCAGTATTAGAGCATGTGCTTAAACCTTTTTCCAACAATGAGGGCCAACTGCCTGTTTCCAAATGCCTGCAATTTCCCCCACAGCAATCAGCTGTATGCCTTCACAAAGTGGCCAAAAGAAGGGTTTGACATATCTTGTGCTCAGCGGAAGCAGACTCTGAGCCAGGATTCAAGTGCCCAAATCTTTGACAGGCACAGGAAATTACTGTCGGGGAGTGAGGATGTGAGAGCAAAGAGAAGCAGCCAGAAAAGGCTGTGTCACTAAGTCAGCTGCTGATGTAGTCGAGAAATGATTTAGAACACAGCAGCAGAGCTACCCTCTGGGGACCAGGAGTCAGACACCATCAGCCAGTGGTTGAGAGCTGCTGAGGGTGGGGACAGCACTGGATAATTTCTTGGCATTTTCCAGACCGCAGACTGAGCTCCCTTTCGATCCTTCAGAGAAAGCCCTCAGACAAGTTACAGTGATGGCAATGGAAACCCAATCTTCAAACAATGAAGCAGGGCCTTAATCAGCTCAGGTTGCCATAACAAAGTACCGTGACTGGGGTGCCTTAAACGATAGAAATTTATTTTCTCACAGTCCTAGAAGCTAGAAGTCCAAGATCAAGATGCCAGCATAGTCAGTTTCTGATGAAACTCTTTCTGACTTGTAAATGGCCACCTTCAGCAAGAAGAGGGGATAGGGTAAGAGCACAAGTTCTTGGTATGTCTTCTCAGAAGGGCACTAATCTCATCATGAGGGCCCCATTCTCATGACCTCTTCTAAACCTAATTATCTCTCCAAGGTCTTATCTGCAAATACCTCACACTGGGGGTTAAGGGCTTCAACTATGAAATGTGGGTAATACAGTTCAATCTATAACATTGGTAAGGCCCTCAAAACATGGGCAGGATGAAGGCTACAAGCCTATTTCCAAACCTAAATTGGCCAAATGGAAACAGGCTCTGATCTTGATCCATTAGCCTTCTGGTCTAACCATACACAATCATAAGACACCAACCTTTGCCTCAAGGGGAGACCTTAAAATTATCCCTCTCTAAAGTGATTACAATCATACTTTCTCAAGGATTTTCTACTTACAATCATTCAGAAGTAGGATGAATTGAATTACAACGTCCCCTGTTCCCTATGCAAATGTAAACTTCACAAGTATTAAAAGTGGAATTTTAAAGAAAATTAATTAGCAATGAACATTAAGCCTTATCCTAAAGAGTTTTCCTTTTTATGATAAAACAAAACTAAGTAAAAATATCAATGAATATGGTTTAAATTGGAAAATCATTCACTGTGTAATAGAAGCACCAAATGGATTTGTAGATGGAAACTAAATGAGCTGGAAATAAAGGAGTAATGCACTAGGGATGCTATTCTTTATGTAATATGTTTCTTGTATCCGATGGAATCTGAATTGACCACCTCTCCAATATCTCATGAAATGGAAATGCCAACATCGAAGAAAAATGCTCTAACTAAAATTCTTATTGTTCATGGTATTCATTTATCTTAACCATATGAAGCTTCGGAGCATCAATTATCTTTCCATGTACAAGTGTATTATCTTCCTGAAGTTAAACTACAAACTAAGCTCCTTGCGGATTCAGGCCACATCTCAACAAATCATACCTTTCTTTTTTTTTTTTATTTATTTGACAGAGAGAGAAATCACAAATAGGCAGAGAGGCAGGCAGAGAGAGAGAGAGGGAAGCAGGCTCCCCAATGAGCAGAGAGCCTGATGCGGGGCTCGATCCCAGGACCCTGAGATCATGACCTGAGCTGAAGGCAGAGGCTTTAACCCACTGAGCCACCCAGGAGCCCCTCATTTTTTATAACTGTATAACATTTCGACATTAAAGCAATTAAGAATACTTGGGGATGACCCCTAGAGCAACCAACCTAACACTGTGCCCATTTTTTTTCTGTCTTCCTTTAAATATTCTCTTCTATATTAACACAGTTTTAGAGTTATCATGACACCTTACACATAATTTTATGTTGCCAGGTTGCTATAGTGCCTTCAAATATTCCATCAAGTTGATTTAACAATTTATATAACCATTACCTGTTGTCTCTAACTTAGTCTTTTCAAAGGTTTTATATTACAAATAATTTTGCAACCATGCAAACAGATTTTATTTTATTTCAAATGAGGTCCATAGGATACATTTCTGGAATGGGATACATTTTCTAAACAAGCACCAGGGTCTAGAAACGCTGTGTACACAGTAAGCGCATGATAAATGTAAAACACAAAAGTGGAAATACTCAAAGAGGAATCACAAAAATAGGAATCTGCAGGGATAGTTATCATGAGAGCTAACCATTGAAAGAGGGTAGTGGGACCATAAGGATCTTACAAAGCCTCCAAGTTGATCCCACGGATGAAAATAAACATCTTGCACTGCCAGAAGAAAGAATATAGAATAATGTAATAAAATGAGGAAAACATAATGTACTTTGAAAATCTTGAATCTTTTGAAAATCAAAAGATTGAATGCTTTTAATGGTTTTTACAAGGTAAGGCAGTGTTGTCTGAGTCTAGGACATACTGTTCAACAGGCAGTTGTCCTCTGGCCAATTCCTGGCCGTCCACAAAGTCAACCTTTACCTGCTCTCTGGAGGCTCTGCCTCTTTGTTTGACTTCTCAGAGTTAAAGAATTAGTGGCTGAATATCTGCATTCAAATAGAATCAAAACTCATCCCTTCAGGGTAAGTTTCCTTTTTCCTCCTGTTCTCCATTTCAAGTAGAATCAACCAACAAGACAAACTAATTTAACAGGATTTTAGTAATGTCTCCGACCTCTGCTATTTTGACTCTTCCCAATTGAAATCACAGATCAGACAAGGAAGAAGGCAGGACTTGGACAGGTCAGTAGGAAAAATATTTTTTGATGGGTAAACAAGAATGTCTAGAACTTTTCGGACTATGACTTAGAGAATTATTGCATGGCCCACCTAATTTTGTGTAAATAAAAAAAATTTACTTTTATTTAGAGTCTATTTAATATCTCATGAACAATTCTAAACTACTAGCATAAAAGAAAAATAGGGGCACCTGGGTGGCTCAGTCGTTAAGCGTCTGCCTTTGGCTCGGGTCATGATCCCAGGGCCCTGGGATCTAGCCCTGCATCGCGCTCTCTGCTCCGCAGGAAGCCCGCTTCTCCTGCTACCACTCCCTCTGCTTGTGTTCCCTCTCTCGCTGTGTTTCTCTCTGTCAAATAAATAAAATCTTT
>CM053611.1:14281208-14298613 GCA_028646535.1 Procyon lotor
AAAATGAGGTTATTCTAAAATATGTGCTGTTTAAGTGAAAATAGATATTTCTTAATTATAGGTCTTTTTTTTTCCATTATGTAATATCACTTCTTTGCCTGTTTGATAGTGGAGATTTGCTGGGAGGGGCCGAGAAAGAGATGGAGACAGAGACAAAGACAGAGAGATCTCACCAGTATAAATGGGAGATAAGAGCTTAGATCCCTAGGTAGAGTAAAAACCACTCCATCTGGCATAAGCAGCAAAGGCCATTTATTCTTCCAGGTCACTGGAAAAAGCAGAGGTGGGCAGAAGTCAGGGTCAGGCTCAGCAGAGTCAATTCAGCCTGGTTCTGCTTGTGGGATTTCCTCAACCCAGGAATCATCCTCACATCACCTATTATATAAAAGGATAGGGCACCTGGGTGGCTCAGTCGGTTAAATATCTGCCTTCAGCTCAGTTCATGATCCCAGAGACATGGGATCGAGTCCTATGTCGGGCTCCCTGCTCAATGGGGAGTCTGCTTCTCCTTCTACCTTTTCTCCCTGCTCATGATTTCTCTCTCTCTCTCTCTCTCAAATAAATAAGTAAAATATTTTTAAAAAGAAAAAGAAAAGGATAGAATGGATGCTGAGAAACAACCACAATGATACACAAAATTCTTCATCTCCTATCTTGGAGCAAGAACACAGTCACCATAGTCCATTATCTCTGCTTGAACAAAAACATTTCTGAAATAACTACCTTGTTTTCTTTCCAGGCAGCTGAGATACATATGAATGAGATGGACAGGGTGCAGGCCAATGGGAGAAGGAGACATTAAACTTAATTATGCCAGTAAATGATGAATTCCATTTAAGTAAATGCTAAAGGGGAGAATCGGGACAGTGTGAAAGCTCAGACATGGGGTAACTTATCTGTTCTGGATGTCTTCGTGATCTGGATGACAAGGATTTTAAGCTGAGTTCTGCAGGGTCATAGATCAAGGAAGCTGTGTGAGGACAGAGAATGACAGGAGCCGGCCTATTTCAGTGTATGTGGATGGTAAGGGAAGATCCGACTATAATTTGCCTTCTAAGCACTTAACAGTTTTCCTTTAATTATAGTATCTGTTCACTTATTTGCATGATTTTATTTAAGGTGTATCTTTCTCATTAGATAGTGAGTTCTTCAAGGAGGGGCTTTCTATATTGCTTACCATCTTATATTAGCGTGCGGCCTGACACAAATGAAGTGTTCCACAAATATCTGTGGAAGGAAGGAGAGAGAAAAAGGGTAGTAGGGAAGTAGATCAAGAGCACTGGGATCTGAGGATCTGAGGTTTGGGCATTTCACCCACAAATTCCAACACCACAGCCACTGTACACAGTGGCAATCAGTCAGTTGATATAAAATCAAGTAAAACCACAAAGTGGGAAATTTTGCAAACTTAACCAGATCCCATACAGATACCGATACACCATCTTCACCTCAAAATGAAGGATCTCAAGACCATACACTCCCAATAAAATCCAGGGTTCCTTGTCAAGCTAAAATTATAAAAGTGAAATCTTGATTCCTGGGACAGAAATGGACCAGACATAAAATTATAAAATAAAACCAAATGACACCAATTTTATTTTTTTTAGACTTTAAGAAGTGAGCATCTATCTCAAAAGGGAAAATATTTAACCAATCAGATAAATAATGGGCCTCACAGCTTGAGCATAGAGCTCTTAGAGTAAATTAGAAATGCAATAAATTACTATTAAGGGAGATAGTGGAAAACGGTGTAGCAAAGTTCCCTAGCCAGAAGATATTTGTGGCTGATCTATGATTATGCCACCAGAACTGAGGGGTCACCCACGTTTCTGGCCTTAATTTTACTTTAATCCTCATTCAATTAGTCCTTATCCAAATATCACATTCGGGTTTAGATTTTTTTATACTAAAGTGGACTTATAGGGGCACCAGGGTGGCTCAGTCAATTGGCTGTCCAATTCTTGATTTCTGCTCAGATCATGAGCTCAGGGTCATGGGATCAAGCCCCATAAAAGGCTCCATGCTCAGAGGGGAGTCTACTGCAGATTCTCTCTCCCTCCACCACTCCTTCCCCCCCGCACCACACTCTTTCTCTCTCTAAAATAAATCTTTTTTTTTTTTTTTAAAGATTTTATTTATTTATTTGACACAGAGAGAGAGATCACAAGTAGGCAGAGAGGCAGGCAGAGAGAGAGGGGGAAGCAGGCTCCCCGCTGAGCAGAGAGCCTGATGCGGGGCTCGATCCCAGAACCCCGAGATCATGACCTGAGCCGAAGGCAGAGGCTTCAACCTACTGAGCCACTCAGGTGCCCCTAAAATAAATAAATCTTTAAAATAAAATAAAATGGACTTCTCAGAGGAATTTGTCTAAATGTATACTAAATAGTGTCCATCCTACAACATTTGTGATATTCTTGTGGTACCTTAAGGAAAGGATTCATTCTGAAGGTTTGTATCATTTTTTTTCATTTCAGTAGAGCCATGAGCAACTCAGAGCGGATTGCTGCTTCTTCTTCCTTTTCAATGTTAGATATTATCTCTTAATCCTTGCCTCCATCCCTGCCTCAAAGGATATCTGGCTCAACGGTTAAAAAAAAAAAAGTCCATAAACTCATATACCCAGGAGTCCTCAAAGAGTTTGATGCATTTCTGAGAGAAACATGAGTCCATGCTCAAGGGTGACAAGATCAGGGCGGTGGTTTAATTTAGGAATGTAATAAGAAGTTAAACTTGGGGCGCCTGGGTGGCTCAGTGGTTTAAGCCTCTGCCTTCAGCTTGGGTCATGATCTCAGGGTTCTGGGATCGAGCCCCGCATTGGGCTCTCTGCTCAGCGGGGAGCCTGCTTCCTCCTCTCTCTCTGCCTGCCTCTCTGCCTACTTATGATCTCTCTCTCTCTGTCAAATACATAAATAAATAAATAAAATCTTTTAAAAATAAATTAATTAATTAAAGAAAAATAAAAAGAAGAAGTTAAACTTAACTAGTTGGCAGCCCTCCTAAGAAATCAGGATGTCAGCAAATACTGGGGAAATTGCGGAACAGGGTGGTAGGGCTAGACCTTGACACTTCATTCTGAACTTAATAAATATTTAACAAATTGATTGATGATGACAACCTCAGAAGCCGGGTGGAAGATAATTAATAAGTGAATTTCCCACGAGTAGTTTTTGTTGATGGAATGAAGGTAGGTGGGAGAGATTATAATATTGGCAGTAGGCCAGGCCAGAGAAAAAGGCAATTTTGGGCTATATTCCGGGGAGTGTTAAGAAATATGGAAAGCTGAGACAGAAAGGATTCACACAGAGAAAGTGGAGATAATTCGTGGCTGTGAATTTAAGGGAGCTTGTAGAGCAAGTTCCATTACAGAAATGTCTTATTAGGAATGCAGGGGCAAGAAGAGGGTGAAAGGAACAGAGGAACAGAGGAATAAGTTGAAGCCATTGTGGTCTGTTAATGAGGTCATGGGAAGTGGCCATTTGCCCTTCCTTCACTTTGCTATTTCTGCTTTCACTTTTGCTATTTCTGTTTCTATTCCTGGGCTTTGTTTTGTTTTTCTCTCTTTCCCTTAAAACTTTGAAACTCTAGTTCATACTGAGTTATTATTCTTACACTTTTTGATTAAACAACATGTTATTAACTTTTGAATAACAAAAGTAGTTTGAATGTTGCATATATTACCCTAATTTTTCTTTTAATTCTATTTTTATTTTTATTCTCTGGATAAGTGACTCTCAATAGATATAAGTTCTACATTTCATCTAGGGAACTATAATGAATTTATTAATTTATAATAATTTTTATAATCACATTTTCTTATAGCATGAAAAGGCAGACCTTCTAAATTAGTAGTATAAGATAGACAGAACTGCAATATTTCTGAGAAGGGTTTAATTCTCAAAATTTCTCTTAAAATAATTTATCATCTTTTATTAACATATTCCTGGGAAAACTTGCTTAAGGTATTAAGTAAAGACAATATAACTATTTAAAATCATTCTTAAACCAACTACACCCACCTAAATTCAATTCTTCTGAATACTTTCAAACACATAAAGCCTTTTTTTAAAAAGTGCAAGATCATGTGATCTGAAAATCAATAACATTAGGTAAATTCTGACACCTATCTAGAGTGCCAAAATCCCAGTTCAGAAGGAAATTTAAAAACCATAAAACTATTATGGTTTTCCAAACACAAATTTTTGTTCTGGGTATTTGTTGAGTTTGGACATTTACAGTCATTCTACCTTCTCTGATAATGACAACCTAATTTCTTTGGGAAAAATCACTTCTTCTTCTCTATTTTGATATAGTCAGGAAGGACTTTTAATCAAGGTAGAACTGGGTAAAGCTTATTTGTTCCAGCTATAATGACCAGAACAGAATGACTTGACCTTGTCTAATAAATAGTTGCTACAGATCTCAAAAGCTGTCCTAGTTTTCATCTATTACCAAGTCTGGTTCTCCAAACTTTCCATCTATCTGGGAGCTCCTTGATTTTCTTTACCCTTATTATAAATTCCTTCTTTTTTTTTTTTTTTAGGCTTGTCAAGTTGGTTTCTGTTGCTTGCAACTGAAACAGGCTTATTTGAATCAATACTTGGAAACAGATATTTCTCTGAATTCTAATACTGATGAATAAAATCATCACTTACCATAAAGAGACACAGAAATTAATAAGAAAATCTTGCATCCCCACCATGAAGGGACTATGGCACCGGTTAGGCAATCTAGAATGATCACAGAAGTTAGAGACAGCTTATAAAAGAAGAACAAACCATAGATGAGCAGAAGGAAGTGACTCAAGTCAGACTGCAGGGTGAAGAAGACCAGGCAGCCACAGGAAATCAACTGGACCCAAGGAAATATAATTGCCTGGGACAGCAATAACAGTTCTAAACCCATACCTACCTAAGCGATAGTTAAAAGAGATTCATTTTCAAAACCTAATGTCAATATTATCTTACTTTTCAAGTTTAGAATTTGCCAGTACACCCTATACATTTCGTAAGAGTAGTGAATGTAATTTTTAATCCATTGCAAGGAAAAATAGAAATATATATGCCAAATCATCCTTATAATAACACACTGGCTCTTTAGGCCCCCATAAGAAACTTATTGACAGATCTTAGTGACCTTCATATTTGCAGTAGCACAATCACAATAATCTACTGCAATCTTCTCTTCTTCCAAGAGTTAAAAAAAAGATAGCAATAAATTTGATTTTATTTTCTTTATTTTTGATAATCAACCTTTACTAAAGGAACCAAGACATGCAAGAGAAAAACAATGAAATGGGAAGAACATGAAAAATTCACAAATTGGGGCACCTGGGTGGCTCACTTGGTTAAGCGTCTGCCTTTGGCTCAGGTCATGATCCCAGAGTCCTGGGATGGAGCCCCACGGCTGGCTCTCTGCTCAGCGGAGAGTCTGCTTGTCCCTCCCCCTCTGCTCCTCCCCTGTTTGTGCTCTCTCTCTCTCTCTCAAATAAATAAAATCTTTAAAAAAAAAAAGAAAAAAGAAAAATTCACAAGTTATATAATCATCTGCTGCAAATTTAGAGTTGCCTATAAAACGGCAATCGTTTGTTCAGGAAGAAAAGTTAAACAGAAAAAGGAAAGATTCAACACATATGCAGCTGCTGTGACTACATAGCAGTCTCCTGTGAATATGAAAGTCTCTGGACAAAGTAATACAATTTGAATATTTAGTCCTAGTTGAATATCAAGTCCAATATCAAGTCCAGAATATACAGACTGACAGAAATTTGAGGTTTTCTTTCTGGCTTTATAAGTCTGAGTATGTGAAGTTAAAGATTCTAAAAACTAGGGGCACCTGGGAGGCTCAGTGGGTTAAAGCCTCTGCCTTCGGCTCAGGTCATGATCTCAGGGACCTGGGATAGAGCCCCACATCGGGCTCTCTGCTCCGTGGGGAGGCTGCTTCCCCCTCTCTCTCAGCCTGCCTCTCTGCCTACTTGTGATCTCTCTCTCTCTGTCAAATAAATAAATAAAATCTTAAAAAAAAAGATTCTAAAAACTATTCTTATTATTTTACAGATGTAGTTCAGCTAGAACACAAATGTGATTGTTATACCACTTCAATATTATAGTTTTCAAAGAAAATTTCTTCAAAAATACCTTGTCAGACACTTTCAGAAATGGAACTCTATTCTCTTAAGAAACAACAGAATACTGAAAAGGCAATAAGAAATCAATTCTACCCAAGTCAGAGAAAAATTGAAAACTATTTACTTCTTATGTCTGCATGTATGGCATTCAGACAGTGTGTTGAAAAATAATCAGACAAAAATGAAAAACAAAACAAAACTAGGCCTTTTGTTTCAGAATCTCACCTCCAAAACTGTCAGGAGCAGGAGATAAGAAAGCCTAAGGGAATAGAAGCGTTCACTCAAAAATACTGATCTATAACCAAACTCCAAAATGTTTCTATTCTTAGAACCCATCTAGTTTATTTCTCCTAATCTGAAAAATTATAATTCTTAGCCTCATATAGGTATACCTATAGCAAAGAATTTTAAAAAATATTTCAGTAGAGTCAGGCCGCCTTGGTGGCTCAGCTGGTTAAGCATCTGCCTTCAGCTCAGGTCATGATCCCAGGATCTTGGGATCGAGCCCAGTATTGGGCTCCCTGTTCAGCGGAGAGACTGCTTCTCTATGCTCTCTCCCGCTCTCGCTTTCTCTCAAATAAATAAAACCTTTTTAAAAATAAAAAGTATTTCAATAGAGAAATTATATGAAATGAAAATACTGATAAAAAAAGATTATCATAGAAGATGGAGATCTTTCTGGTTTCAACTAGAATGTAAACAATGGCATGTCCAGGTGAGAACGATCTTTAACTATTTAGCAAGTGGAATCACCAGATGTGGGAGTGTGATGGCATATGATTATGTAAGAGGATACTAAATAGGTCCTTCCTGTTTTGTCTACCCCAGCCTTGAGTTGCTGTTTCTAATCCTTCCAGCATTGTACTCAAGAAAGAGGGGAATTAGTGAAAAGGCAAGTGTTTAGGGCTAATGTTTAGATTTAATCTTATGGGCCCTCTGGAGTGGTGATGTCTTCTGGTGGCTCTTTTTCCTATGGACCCACGTGTGATTTTCAACTCCAATTCCCTTCAAACAAACAAGTCTCCTCTGCTGGTCCTATATAACTGATGTGTTTGCTTTTTTCTTTCCAGGATCTCTTGTGTGGAACCCTAAAATGACCATAGAGTGCCTTCCTCCCACATGTACACATGTGGGTTGGGGGCTGGTAACATGTTTGTATACCAGAGGTAAAAAAGAAGATGATCAAAATGATGCCCAGGTTTCTGGTATAAGCAACTCTGTATATGCTACTATTATATACTGAAGAGTGAGCTGACAATGAGAAGCAGGGAAAGGCCAAGTAGGTAAAGGTGATTTCCCCTAGGGATATGCCAAGATGGAGCTGGTGGAAATTCCTGGTGTGTAGTAACTGAACTAAAGCAGTGGAGTTAAAGTTAAGAGAGTTAAGAGAGAAGTTAAAACAAAGCTCTGAATAATTGTTCTACTTACTGGTCAGGGGAAAGAGGATGACTCAATAAAGGAAACCGGGAAATAGAAGCTAGAAAAGTAGGAAAAAGAGAAATGTGTGGATTTCAGAAGAATGGAAAACAAAAGATGGCTTTGAATGTATTATGGTGGGCAGTTATGTAAATGTCTGCTGAGAGGGGCGCCTGGGTGGCTCAGTCGGTTGAGCAGCTGTCTTCGGCTCGGGTCGTGATCCTGGGGTCCTGGGATCGAGCCCTGCATCATCGGGCTCCCTGCTCAGCGGAGAGCCTGCTTCTCCCTCTCCCTCTGCCTGCTGCTCTGCCTGCTTGTACTCTCTATCTCTGTGTAAATAAATAAAACCTTAAAAAAAATTTTTTTAAAATGTCTGCTGAGAGATCAAGTACGTTGAGTACTGAAAACTGCTAATTAAATTAATCCATGAGGAAGTCATTTGTGATCTAAATGTATTTGATTTTACTCAAACTCATCAGCTTGCCTGCCAGCCTGGGGAAGGGTGATAATTAGGTTCATTCAAGATTAGGGCTTTTGCCAGAAGTTGTGGCAAAGGATGGGAAGGGAAAGGGAACTTAATCTTTCTTTTTTTCACTAATTTAATACTATATATTGCTTTGTTTTCTTTTAATTTTATGGACGTCATGCTATAGTAGGGAGGAAAAGGGTGAAGGGACAAGGCTGGAAGAATTTAGTGAAAATATTGGCTTTCCAATTTTGATTTAGTCCTTCCTAGAGGGAGCTCTTCATAATAATAGAGAAGAGGAGGTTGTCAAGGCCAGACTCAACTCCAATGTAAACTCCGAGAAGGTCACTGACATGTCTGTGGTGTTCCTTGCTATACATGTAGCATCTTGAATGGATGGCAGATATTCAAAAAATATGAGATAAATAGCTAAAAACTGAATATACATCATGTGCAACTTTTTAGGAACTGAAGTGAATGCACATATCTCTCCCCAAAATGTTTGAAAATATTGAAATCATATACGCTTCTGTGGATCCCAAGAATCTTAGTTTCTCCTATGTAGAGCTGAAGCAAATATCATAAACCATATGTGTGACTTTTGCCAAAGACTCTAATATTATATATTCAACAAGCTGGTGCACCTAGACAAAACTGAGAAAGCCATTTTTTTGTATATAAACTGAGAACACTTCTATAAAAGCCTCTTAAAATATCCAAATATTAACTTTATTTATATATACTCAAAAGCCTCAATTGAAGTCACACTACAGAAGGTCACCCCAACAGCTGGAGAGACAGGCCCACACAGAGAATCATGGTATACCAGGAGCAGAAACCATGGTTCATGCCTGTCACTGGTAGAAAAATTTAAAGGGTAATTAATTTATTGCTACAAACCTAGCACAGACAAGACTGACGGTTAAAAATTCCTGGGAAGGGGCGCCTGGGTGGCTCAGTGGTTAAGCCTCTGCCTTCGGCTCAGGTCATGATCTCCGGGTCCTGGGATAGAGCCCCGCATCAGGCTCTCTGCTCGGCAGGGAGCCTGCTTCCCCCTCTCTCTGCCTGCCTCTCTGCCTACTTGTGATTTCTCTCTCTGTCAAATAAATAAATAAAATCTTTAAAAAAAAAAAAATTCCTGGGAAGCCACCTCACAGAGATCTCCCCAACATTTTCATGAGTTTGTTTCCAAGAGTCCCATCTGGTTCTTAAGGTGAAGTTTGGGGGCAGAAAATCCCCCACCTCTTTCAATGGAGGGGAGGCGAAGTAACCACATTTCAATATTCCGAGAGCTCAATTTTACTAGACCTTAACTAATGTGGGTCCCACCACAGCCTACCAACTCTTATCTTTCTGCCTCTTCCAGGAGGATGTGAGGGATGCGGAAGGCAAAGACATATTTGTGAAAGTTACAGCCAAAGATACAGGCTCACCAAAACACTGAGACCCAACAGTAGGATAGAGAATGTACTCCCTCCGCTCTCCCCAACACATCAATCAGGCTCCTGTATAACAGAGCAGATTACACCTGAAACAACTAGAAATTCACTTAAGAAGAAATATCTAAGGAAAGCCAGAGATAATAGGGCAGCCAAGAACAAGTCTGCCCAGGGATTTCTTAGCCTCTAAGACCTACCTCTACAGCGAAGAGTAAACACAGCTTAATTTCTAGCCAGATAAACATAAAACCTCAAACTAAATGCTTATTTACCTGAGCTCCTTTTACCCAGTTCTTCATGTCCCCCTTTCAACAAAATATTACAAGCCATCCTAAAAAGCAAGAAACACGGGCTGAAGACATAAGCAAGCACCAGAAACAGACTTAGATAGGGCAGAAATTTTGGAATTGTCAGATGAGGAATTTAAAGAACACTGATTATCGTGTGAAGAGCTCAAGTAGAAACACAAAACTGAGGGAGAGAACAAAGTTAGAGGACACTGGCACGACCCGACATCAAGACTATAAAGCTACAGTAATTAGACAGTGACACAGACAGAAAAACAAATAAATTAGTAGAATAGAACAGAGACCAGAAATTGCCCTACGAAAACATAGTCAACCAATCTTTGACAAAGAAGCAAAGGCAATTCAGTGAAAAAAGGGTAATCTTACTAACAACTCTGTTGAAAAAACAGGACATACACTTGCAAGAAAATGTATTTAGAAAGAGATTTATACCTTTCCCCAAAATTAACTCAAATGGATCATACATCTAAATGTTAAATGAAAACGATAAATCTTCTAGAAGATAAACATAGGGAGAAAATCTAGGCGTTTGGCAATGACTGTTTAGATAAGATAATAAAAGCATAAGCTGGTAATGTTAATGTTATTCCTTACAGATTGCACATTTTCCATAATAATAATATATTTTGATCTTACTATTTTTTAATAATATACTTTACATTTTAGATCATATCTAGATTTACTGGAAAGTGGTGCAGAAAGTACAAAGAATTCCCATATGTTTCCTCTCTTGCCTGCACACACGTTGTTCTACTATCAACATTTGCATTAGTAGGTATATGTGTTACAACTGATGAACCAGTATTGGTACATTTTTATTAATCAGAGGCCAGGCACCCTGTAAGTGAATCAGTTATAAACAGCAATATGGGGGCACCAGGGTGGTTCAGTGGGTTAATGCCTCTGCCTTCGGCTCAGGTCATGATCTCAGGGTCCTGGGATAGAGGCCCGCGTCAGGCTCTCTGCTAAGCAGGGAGCCTTCTTCCTTCCCCCCTCTCTCTGCCTGCCTCTCTGCCTACTTGTGATATCTCTCTCTCTCTGTGTCAAATAAAAAAATAAAATTTTTAAAAATAAATAAAAAATAAACAGCAATATGTTTAAGCCAAGTTACAGTATAGGATTTTTAGGTCAGAATTTCTGTCATCAACACTATATACATAAATAAATGAGATCAGGAACAAATGACAGAGACTGAACATTCAAAGGAGCTAAAATTACAAAGTACTTGAAGGCTTTTCATTCAGAAAGCCTTCGAGATGGCCTGTCATTGAACATTTTGGACACATTTTCAATTCAGCATCTGCAATTACCACACCAGAGTAACGTTTACAAAATGGTTTCTATTGAAATTTCCTATTTTCACTGGCATATAACTCCTTTGAACAATCTCTGTTGGTTTTACATTTTACCTTTCCTGATTGTTGCTGAATGATAAGTTTGAAAGATGTGGTGAAGATCCTTTTAGCTATAATTAATTTTATTTGTTAGAGCTACTGTCAAATTAATAGAGTCAAAGGGAGACTTTTTCTAATTTTTTTTTCAAATTTTAGCAAAACGAGACATTGCTAGTAGAAGAAAGAGAGTAAATAGGAAAGATTATGAGAATATATCAGGTATAAATAAACAGGGGTGCTACTAGTGTTTGAAGATGGCAATATGTATATATGACTTTCTTACTGAAGCTGAACACACCATAAAATCTATGCCATTAATTCATTGTAGAAATGAGTACTTGCTACTTGTAGAGCCCTATGCCAGGTATCAGTAATTTAAATGCAAAGACTGATAAAAATTCAGTGTGGCCTTTACATAGGACATGGTATGTCCTGATAGAATGATTGAAATATAAAGCTACTTAAAGAGTTATCTCATTCGTAAGTGAAATAGGTCAGACAGAGAAAGATAAATACCATATGACTTCACTTCTACATGCAGTCTAAAAACACAATGAATAAACAAACAAAAAGCAGAATTAGACTATCAACACAAAAACTGGTATTTTCTGGAGGGGAGGGCATAGGGACATGGGCCAAATGGGTAAAGGGGAGAGGAGGGAGATACAGATTTCCAGTTATGGAATAAATAAGTCATGGGAATACAAGGTACAGCATAAGAAAGATGGTCAATGATATCGTAATAGTGTTGTCTGGGGGCAGAGGGCAGCTACAATTGTGCTGAACACAACATCTTGTAGAGACTTGTGGAATCACTATGTTGTACACCTGAAACTAACGTAACATTGTGTGTCAACCACATGCAAATAAAAAAAATAAAATTAAGTAAAATAATAAAGATAAGAAGAAGAAAAAATTCATCAAAAAGAACAGTTGTTCATCAAGATGTAATATACAGCATAATGACTACAGTTAATAATACTGTGCTGCATATTTAAAAGTTGCTAAGAAAATAGATCTTAAAAGTCCTCAACACGTGAAAAAAAATTTATAGCTATGTATAATGATGCTTGTTAACTAGACTTCTTGTGGTGGTCGTTTTGCAAAATATATGACTATTAAATCATTATGTTGTACACTTCAAACTCATATAATGTTGTATGTCAACTACACCTCCACGAATTTTTTTCAAGTTAAAAAAAAATGAGTTATGTGATCGTATCCTCTCAAAAGAAGATGACAATACCCTCAGAGTTCAAGGGACTTGCCCAAAACATATTCTCTGTTTCACACGTGATGCATGGAAACATTTGGGGACATGAGAAATTAAACATATCCTATTGACTTCGAATAATTTACCCCTACTCTCCCAACCTGTACTTTGAGATCACTGAGTTTTAACTTTCTGAGTTTTTTGCATGAGGCATAGTAGAAAAGAAGAAAGTAAAATTAGTATGAGTTTCAAAAGAAGAGGGTCAAAAATACACCAGCTATAGAAAGAACAAAATCCACTGTATTACAGTCATTTTAAAATAAAGACTTTACTCAGAAATCAAAGAACTGGGTTCTGTTAGGTAGAGCACTTCTGCTCTTACATTAAAGGAAGCCAGACTCAAGGCAGAAGACTCAGGAGGAGGAAATTTAAAGGGGAAATATCACAGCACAGCAAATAAATGGTATGTCTTTACTAACTTCTAGTGACAGAGGCGGGGATGAGGTGGGTTTTTCTCAAAAAAAAAAAAATAAAATAAAATAAAAAAGCTGTGGATTTCTTAAAAAAAAAAAAACCCAAGAAATCTATTTTTTTAGACATTTTAAACTATCTTTTCATGTTTTTCTCCAGGGTTTACCAGAGCATCTAGATTGATCAGTCAATAAAAAGTGGCCTTTATAAATACTTGAATGTGTTTTTAATGCATACACCTGTCTTTATAAATGTCACCAGTCTCCCTGTCTCAGCATTTTTCCCTTGCCTTATCAGGACCAAGGTTCTGATCATTTCTCCCCATCAGCTTTCTGGACAACAACCCATCTTCCTTGTCAGTAGAGAAATCAAGCCCTGCCCCATTATTCAACCTTTATCACAAGGGCTGAACTTTTCAGATAAGTCATCAAAAGTAGACTTGAAGAGCCTGGGTGTCATTAGGCCTTTTCCCCCAGGTCCTAAGTACACACCTAAAACTCATTTCCACAGCTGTCTTTCCCTCACCTGCATTTTCTGGAACTTTCTACCTACAGCCTAGCCTACTAGGGCTTATCCTGGAAGTAAACACCATGTGTCCTAATTATATCTGCCCCATGCTCCCTAAGTACACAATAGCATGTGATTTAATACAATTTCTTATCTTCATAATTAAATTATTCATCTTGTTTTGCATTTCTTAGTGCCAACTATGGCAGCAAACAATTATGACACACTATTTGATTTGATCGTGTACAGTTCCTCAGAGCTCCTTTCTACTTGCTAAACAGGATACTGTCCCATTCATGAATCCTTGAATAATTAGCAATTAGATCTTCAAATTTAATCAGATACATTTGGTTTTTTAACAATCTTAAGGTAATTCTTCACTGTGGCCATTTCATTTTCTACATGCATTTTCCAAGTAAATGGTGGACTTATTTTATTAAACATGGAGAATCAAATTATGTCCTTCTTTCTTATCAATATATACTTTAAATCCTTGTCTTAACATGATAGTAAATAAATAGCCATTCTACTTCTCTTCAGAATGACTTGATTCCCTCTGGTTACTTTTATTCCCAGAAAGGACAAGTCTGGGGAAACTGGCCCTTTTATGTTTTCCCCCTTCATTTCACTTCACTTCACCACTATTATTACTCCACTTTATCTTTAGGCAAAAATGTGGGCTAGCTGACTGACAAGACAGCCCGAGGAATGTGCACGGTATTTACACAGAGAATAAAATACAAAAAGTGGTTTTATTAAAGCACAGGGACAGGGCCCATGGGCAGAAAAGCTGTACTAGGGTTGTGAGGAGTGACTGATAATATAATTTCAAGTTGGAAGGAAGTTAGGGATAGTGGAAGTCTCTAAGGAACTTGGAAGCAAGGTTTCCAGGACCTTGAGGGGTCATTTACTACTATCTAATAAAACCTTAGTCATGAGACCCTTCAGATGGCTATCAGTGGGCCATATGCTTGGAGGATGACTGCTAATGTATATGGGTAAGGGGGGAGGTAGAGAAAAAGGAAGTTTCCAAAGGAATTTTTATATGTTAAAGAAGACTTACAGGCTCCTTGAGGTGGGGTGTATGTAAAGCTAAGGTTGCCTTTATCAAATTATTAACACTGAGGCAGTTGGGCACCTTGAGGGGGTCATTCTGCCTGTCCTGAGTTGTAAGGAAATTTAACTTTTTCTACATTTCTCTTGCGTTTGTTCTCCACATCAACTTTAAGATTTTAGACAAGATGGGCCCTTTTATTTTTCTAAATGTTTACAAAGACATTTAGAGTATAGTGAATGATATACTCTGAACTGATTTTATTAGAGGAGAAAAAATCCTCTATAGGCTGAGACCCTGGATATATATTTCATTATGAATAAAGAATTTGCAAATTTGTTAGAAATATTTCATGAGAGTGTCTTTGGGTGCTGCCTTTAATAAATTCCAATAAATATAAAATTTTTAAAAAGCATATTAGAAATAGTAGACAATATGTTAACTAACTTAAATTTAACCAAAAATTTTAAGAAAGAAAAAAATAGAAAATTACTTTTAATATCATAGAAAACTATAGTAATTTCAATTAATATAGTTATAAGCAATTGAACACATCAAAATTATAAGTTTCACAATGCCCTTGCCCACATTTGACAAACCAAAAAGTAAGACACATAGCAGATTATTACTTATAAGGATACTGAAGCTTGAAGCACACATATTAAATTTGGGCAATCTTGGTGAAAATGAGAGCAGGTTTCTTCATTATAAAATCTGACATCCTTCATCTAAAACCAAATGAGATAATAAAGTAAGAGAAACGAGATATATTTTCTGCATAAAGAACCATATAATCCTTTGCCTCATTTAAATAATAGATCATAATTTTACTCCAACCAAACTATTGGGTGAAACATTGACATGCCTGATAATGCCACATGCTTAAAATATACATCCTATTTCTGCATAAAGATAAAGTGCACAAGTACTCATATGTATTGATTTCGGCCTTGTTATTTTTATGGAGCTTCTCATGTGTCATTTATTATAAACTGTGGGGATTAAGGAGGTAATTTTTTAAAAACGGGAGGACAAACTACTTTTATATAAAACTGAGAGCCAATGAGACTAAACTGACATTTAATGCAACCAATGAAAATGTTAAAATAACTAAATTGCACCATTCCTCAAATAACTCATTTAGAAATAGGATTTTTAATTCTTAAAGATAGAGTTAACTATAAAGAATCAGTTCAACTTTGTAAAGATTTCATAAAAATAGATAATGTAATTATACACTAAAAGGAAGCATTTATTTTGCTCTATTCTTACACTTAAAACTCTTTTCCACATTCTGAAGAAAAGTGGGCGATGAAAACTTGGATGTTCATCACATTATTCTCTATACTTTTTTAAATGGTTGAAACACTTCATTACTTAAAAATAATTTTAAAATACTCTTTAACTTTTCATTTCACAAGTACTAACAAAATCTCTGAAACTCAGAATATTATAAATGATTATGCTTTCACATTCAAATGTTTAATACAAAATGTAAAATTAATTTTCCATAACACATTATTATGCCTAGTATAATATTATGCTTCCAATTATGAACTAGCAAAAACATCTCAATCCTATCAACCCTACCAGTTTCTCCCTAAAATTCTTAAGAGCAAATAATAACTATAAAAATGAGTCTTCTAAGATGAATGAGCCAAAAGATCTTCAAATTTTTAGTTAACTTTTTCCCTCCTTGATAATCTTTTACGAAGTCAGAAAAAATAAACTCATTAATTCAGTTCAGCAAATAATGCCAAATAGAGACCTTCTTTAGGAATTCAAAATCTAGTGGTGCCATCATAATATAGCAGCAGATACATACAGAAGTATTTTTATAAAGTATATATTAAACTCAATAACTCAAATCAAATAGAGTTTGCTTTTATTGACCTATGTACTCCAATAAAATTCTAAAAGAGAATATCTATCTCCAAATCCAAAGTGCCAGCACCTTTGGAGTTCCTAGAAGCTTTAGTGGTAAGAGTGGGGATGTTGGGCTCCAGCGACTGACAGTAAGACTTCAAACCTCTTTCTTCTTCCTGTCCCATCAGCACCATTAAAATGATCTCTACATTAAATCCCTCTCTACTCAAAATATGCAGAGAGGCTTGTTTGCTCTGAGTAGACACTACTGAATGATGACACTAATATAAAATAGATACATCTATTTTATTTTTAATTTAGGTGGGTAGTTCATGCATTTGGAAGAACACAGAAAAATACCAACCAATGGCATTACAATTATAGATTAATCTTTGTTGTCATGATTTTATAGAAGCTACATAAATACGAATGGAAAAATGCAAGGTCAAAAAAAGAGTAGTGTGGTAGAAAGGACAAATGCACAATATGCTATATTCTAAATAATTCATTTTCATATTCATAATCAATAGTTCCAGTATATATTAGGTGAAGGGATGACAATGAGAACTAGACACTAGAGCTGGCGGGCAGGAAGGGGAATGTGGGAAACTCCTTTCCTAAAATGAGTCAGATGGGTTTCCACTCACAGATGAGCAGCCTTTCAAATAAAATTTCTGTTAATCAGAATTACAAAACGTTCAACACACTGCATGGTAGCTGCCAGAAACAGTAAACAAACAGCAATCTAAATATGTTAACATATGTATGATATAATTTCTGTGATAAAGCAGGACAGGAAAGTCAGTACATTTAGGTAGGTCACTGAAAGTTAATGTTATATTTGAAAGTTCTAATGGAGTGTGCAAACATGAAATGCCTTATTATCATTCTACGATTTTTTTCTGATTGACAATTTATTAGCTAAGAAATATTAGAATCACATTTATTATTTTAATAATATATTTTGAATAACCCTAACTTTGACTCTTCATTGATTTAATGCAACATTTATTGATTTTCTACTATGTGTCAAGAATTCCAAATATAGAGAAACCTAGAATAATATACCAAATTGCCTTAACAATCTGAGTCTAATCATTTTCCCCTTAAACAATAGCCTCCCTAGCTATGTTTCAACTTTAAGTTA
>CM053611.1:14299113-14335442 GCA_028646535.1 Procyon lotor
GTGCTGTGAAATGTGTAAGCCTGATGATTCACAGACATGTACCCCGGGGCAAATAATACATTATATGTTAATAAAAATTAATTAAAAAAAAAAAAAAAAGAAGTGGGAAGGAACTTATTTTAGATAGGGTAGAGAAGGCTCCTCTGAAAAAAGTAACATTTGGGCAGAATCTTGAATTTTGGGAAGGAAAAAGCTGTGAGGAGTTCGGGAGGTAAGTAGAGGAGGGAGATGAATGTCTCTGGTGGAGAGGAAGACAGGTGCAAAGGCCCAGAGGTGGAAATGAGCTTGAAGTGCTTGAGGGACCGCAAAAAGCCCAGGATAGGCAGGCAATGAGCATGGAGAGTGCTCCATGCATGGACAGTGAGGACTGTTCAAGGGGAGATGGGGGGGCGAGTGCTGGATGTTGGTGTCCCACATGTCTTCTAGATCTTACTCTGAGGTTGCCAAATGTCAACCACAGTGGGATGAGCTAGTTGCTAAATATCGGTTTGGCCACCATGTGGGACATAGTAAGTATGCTGTCAAATGTGGAAGCAAGAACAATTGGAAAGCTAATTGTGAGGACAATTTGAGCTGCATAAGACTGAGGGAAAGATGGGAACACTATTTTAACATGAAGGAATAGTGTGAGGAAAATTAGAGGCAATGATGAGATATTTATGACAGGAGAATGGAGAGGCATTCTCTTGTGTTCTTGGCAGGGGGTGGCCGAGACATGGAGACCATAATCTGAGGCAAAATTGCAGGAAGTATAGATTTTGTTAGTTAGGAAATAAGTATCTGTTGTGAGAATAATATGTCAGTGTTTTGGTTTAGGACAGTTTATTTCTTTGTGGTTGCACAGTGGGTGAGGGAAATGGGGCTTGTTAGCGGGAACACTGGTGTTGAAGTTATCTGTATATGAGACATTCCTGGCATAGTGGAAACAGAAGGAATCTAGGGCAGTGATGGTTTTTGTTGTTGTTTCAAGAATTCTGAAGAATGAAGAAATAATTGCACCGCATGGGATCAACACAACTTTATAGGTTACAGCGAACCATTGGAACAGCAGCACAGCTTTTAATATCTACCATTAGAGCCGGGACACGTGTAATTGCAAGTAATAGGGACACTCATAAAGCCATGAGATTCTGAATAATGCAAGAGTCATTGACTCTTTGACCTGAAAGATAATAATGCTCCTGCCAAAAGCCAGGAGGGTCTAAAAAACTTCAGCTCATACAAAGGAAGCCTGTGGTACGAGGCATTGTACAGAAGGTAGAGGTCAGTTGCAAAGTACATTTTTATTTCCATCCTGTTGTTTTCTGTATGCACCTTAAAACAGCTAAGTTGGGACTGCAGATAAAATTTTGAGTCTTATTCTTCTCAGGCAATATTAGAATTTTCCTCTGGCATAAAACTCCTGGTGAGCACAATTTTTTAAGAATATTCATGTCTTTGTACATAAGCCTTTGCTAATATTTCAGATTATTCCCCTAGGAAATACTACTGGAAAAGAGATGAATGGATCATTTCTAGTTACTTCTGTTCCTAATAGTTCTTGCAATAGCCTTGAGATGGTAGGAAATTCAGGACCTGGAGAGTCTTCTATTATTCCTTTCAAATGCAAATGTGAGAAGTTCGACATGAATTATGGAAGCATATCAATGGCTGACACAGAATAAGAGTGATCACTTGAGTGACTACTGATTTGTACCAGGGTTTTCATACACTGTCTTCTGTAATCCTACGAGACAACTTTTTATTCTTGCTTTGCAAGTATGGAAACCAAGGCCGTGAGGATCTCCAGACCCCTACATTTGACTCCAGAGTCTATGCTATTAATATGACCAGATGGATGAGCGAAACTAACTAGACAATAACCTGAATGGGTCAATCCTACCATTCCTGGGCTTTACCCTTCACCTCATGAAGGAGTCACTCTCATCTGAAACCCCTCTTCCATCTTCCTTCCAATCGTAAACATGCTGCTGAAGCGGGTTTTCCCCATAATTTTTTCCCCCACAGTTCCCTCTGCTCCCACATTTTCCTGTATTAGCCTAATGATGATAACTACAGTGTCAGATCTTACTATAATATACTTAAGGTTGCCTTAACGTAACTTATAGTTCATTCTCTTGTGTAAATTAAGTAGTTATGAAGTAACACTTTTGATGTCATCATAAAATTGTATGCATAAAAGACCCTGAAGAACAAAACATTTTTCCTTGTGACTCTTATGAGAACTTGACCCCCAGATATTTCTCTTCACCTTTCTTGCTGAACCTAAATTGTCCACTGAACCAGCTACTGAGCTGCAACTTTATTTGTGGTGTCCTACCCTGCCCTGCCCCCTGGTCAGCACAGCCTATTTTCTGGAGCCTTCTGAGAATTTGAACAGCAAACAGTTCTTAGAATAATATTGGTTGGGTTTTCTTCTCTCATAAAAGATTTTCTTCAGGTATTTTTAAGGACCTCCTATTCAATTCAACTGACCTGACTGACATTTACAGTCACTTATTTAGCCACAGTTTGAGAAGACCATGTAATTTGTTAGCTTAACAACTCGTGCCTCGATAATAGTATCAAATAGTAAAACCATTTACTGAGCAATCACCCAGTACCAGACTGAGGCCTTTTGATACACCGAGCCATTTACTTCTTAGAAGAAATGTGTGCGATACAATTATGAACCCATTTTAAAAATAAGGAAAGTGAAGCATAGAGGCGCCTGGGTGGCTCAGTGGGTTAAGCCTCTGCCTTCGGCTCATGTCATGATCTCAGGGTCCTGGGATTGAGCCCCACATCGGGCTCTCTGCTCAGCAGGAATCCTGCTTCCCCCTTTCTCCCTCTCTGCCTGCCTCTCTGCCTACTTGTGATCTCTCTCCTCTCTGTCAGATAAATAATAAATAAAATCTTTAAAAAAAAAAAAAAGGAAGCATAGTTTAAGTGACTTCCCAAGGTCACACACGTCACAAACAGTGGAATGCAATTCCTAATCCAGAGGTACTTGACCACAAAGCCTGGATTTCTGAGCTCTACAGAGCTTGTATCTGGCTAGGCAAGCCACTCCTTAAAACAACTACAGATTTTTTTTTTTTTTTTTTAATTTTATTTGACAGAGAGAGATCACAAGCAGTCAGAGAGGCAGAGAGAGAGGGGGAAGCAGGCTCCCCACTGAGCAGGGAGCCCGATGCGGGGCTCGATCCCAGGACCTTGAGATCATGACCTGAGGTGAAGGCAGAGGCTTAAACCACTGAGCCACCCAGGTGCCCCAAAACAACTACAGATTTAAACCCAAGGTGCAATTCAGTTACATTTAATTGTTTATCACGTAACCTGGTGCTTAAATTCGTAGTAAAATTTCCTGTTAGATCAGGGAATCATGATTATATTTCAGATCTGTCTTCTATCGGCTTACCTAACCCTCAGAATATTTTTTGTAAAAGCAAGTGTGACTGCAATATATTTTCACAAGTAAGTGTGAAGAAAAGCACTTTATTGGGCGTAAAAGTCCACTGACTCATATTTCAGTCATAGCTTTGGAGACCACAGGACAGTGCTCAAACATACCTCTTTTATAGTCGGAAAGCACAGAACTACGTCATTTCTTTAAGTTTTGTGAAAATCTTTAAGATATCTTGAAAGTGAATTTGTCTAAATGTTATTTTGCTCTCTGGGTGGTTTTTATTAAGAGATCATTTCATTGACAGTTCTCATAAATGTCATCATCAAACAATGTAGGAGCCACTTGTTTGGCTATTGTTTGTTTGTTTACACTGAGATTGAGGCAAATGATCAGCAAAAGCTCAGCTGGTGAAGAACCCCGCACCTGTGAGTTCTTGCTGTCTGCCAAGTCTTTAAGATTGCAAGGGCAGCTTTAAATAAATTTCTTGCTATTTCCCAGAAATGATTGGACCACTGCGTGTCATCTGTCAAGGATGTTTTAGGTGGCATATTCTCCAACAAAGTCCTTTTCTCAGCCATCTGATTTTGTTCAGTTTTTTTGCATGTAATATGGCCATCACTAAAGTGCAGTGAAATCACCACAGTCCTTTTAATTTGCTCTGCTATTATTCTGGGGATGGGTTTGCATCAAAGCTATTTGGGTAACAATGAATATTTTAAATGGGCAGAGAGCAAAGAATTGGAATCTGTCTAAAATGTGAGATGTTTTAATAGCTTTGGAGTCAATCCATTTCTCCAAAGTTCCTTTTTTTAGCTTTTTCTTAGTGGAGCTACTGAATTGTACTCAGGTTATAGACAATTCACAAATTTAAATGTTGATAACATTTCATACTTTTTATCAAATCAATGCATGCTGAAAACATTCTTTCTGCATTTCTTCAGGAGACTCAAAATGCTTTGAATACTTTAGCGCTTAAATTTTTAAAATTTTGAATTAAGTATAGTTGACATACAATATTATATTAGTTTTAGGTGTAGAGTATGGCGATTCAACAATCATATGCATTATACAGTGTTCACCACCATAAAGGTAGTTACTATCTGTCACCATGCAAAGTTATTACAATATTATTGATTGTATGCTCTATGCTGTACTTTTTATCCCTGTGATTTATTTATAAGTGGGAGTTTGTCCCTCTTAATCCCCTCTATCCATTTCACCCATCCTCCACTTTCCTTCTCTCTGGCAACAACCAGTTCTTTGTACTTATGGAGTGTTTCTGAGCTTTTTGTTTTGTTTTTTAGATTTCACATCCAAGTGAAATTATATGGTATTTCTCTTTCTCTGTCTGCCATATTTCACTTAGCATAATACCCTCTGGGTTCATCCATGTTGTCACAAATGGCAAGATTTCATTTTTTATGGCTGAGTAATATTCCATTATATAAATATCTATATCTATAGCTGTCATTATATATAACATCATCTGTATCCATTCATCTATCAGTAGATACTTAGTTTGCTTCCCTATTTTTCCTAGTGTAACTGATGCTACAATAAACATAGGGGTACATATGTATTTTTGAATTAGTGCTTTCATGGGGGTGGGTAAATACCCAGCAGTGGAATTACTGGATTATATGGTATTTCTCTTTTTAATTTTTTGAGAAAATGCTGACTGTTCTCCACAGTGGCTACACCAGTTTACATTCCCACCAACAGTGCATGAGGGTTCTCTTTTCTCCACAGCCTAGCCAACACTTGTTATTTTTTTCTTTTTGATACGAGTCCTTCTGACAGGTGTGAGATGATATCTCACTGTGGTTTTGATTTACATTTCCTTGATGATGAGTGATGTTGAGCATCTATCCATGTGTCTGCTGGCCATCTGTGTGTGTTCTTTGGAAAGATGTCTATTCATGTCTTCTGTCCATTTTAAATTGGATTATTTGTTTTTTTGGTATATGTATAAGGAGGACTACTCTTTTCAAGGAGAAGTATACTTTTATATTCCTTACTTTCTTTAATTCTAAAGAGCAAGAAGGAGGAAGAGAAAAGAACTCTTTATTAGTTATTTACTTTATTAATGTGGCTATTCTTATAGAAAATACTTTTATATAAGCTCAAAACAATCCTTGAGAAGAGGTAAAATTAGAAAACAAGTATTTAGAATTTTAGTTCAATACATATTTATCACATTAAGTGACACACAGTAGTCAACATTTAAGAAACAGATTTTTAAGGATTTTCCTAAATTCATTAATAGTTTGGAAGCATTAGAAGCCATGCCTACCTTCTTAAAATGTTTGATCTCAAATTTGAAATTTCAAATTTCAAGAGTAGCATCTTGAGAAACCATAATTTTTAATTTCTCCTTGTTTGTTGGGTTGACCATGGCCTGTTCGCCCTCCAATCATGCCTAGTCTTTCTTTTACCTTGGCAGTGGCAATCAACACCTGAAGGTTGTTTTTTTCCAGGCAATGTTGCCTTCCACCTGAGCCTGGAAAATGGGACGATGGGTGGGAAATTACAGGGCATCCCAAACCTGTTTTCTCCCCTGAGTGCCTAAGTCTGATCTATCTCTTCTAGCTGCTCTGTCTCCTCGAGGAACCCCCTTTTCTGCCTGGCAGGCTCTCTGTTGCTTTCCCTACTATAGAGTGATTCTGATCCCTGGAACATTAAACATTACTTCCATTGTCTCTCCAGGCTAGGAGTGGTTTCTGGGTTGCCTTATTATCCCGTTGGACTTCTTTACCCCCCCAAACACCACTATACCAGTTACTTTAACTTAATTCTATTTTAAATATTTAGAGTGTTTTCTGTCTCCTTGAATAGTCCCTGACCAATGTACTTGCCCCTGGTGTAATGATGCCTTTCAGAATATTCTGTACTCTAGTATAGATGTACAATCACTTCCTTTGGGGCATACCAACTGTACTGGGTTGAATAGTTTTTTTCTCCAAATTTGTGTCCACCTGGAATGCCAGAATGTGTTCTTATTTGGAAATAGGATCTTTGCAGATATTTTTAGTTAATATGAGGTCATACTGAATTAGGGAGGTCTCTAATCCAATGTCTTTTGTCCTTATACAAAGAGCCATGTTACTATGGAGGCAAAGATCAGAGTTATAGATCTATCGGCCAAGAAACACCAAAATCACTGACAGTCACCAGAAGGTAGGAGGGAGTCATGGAACAGATTGTCCCTCAAACCCCAGAAAGAACCAGCCTTGCCAACACAACCGATTTCAGACGTATGGCTTCCAGAAATGCAGGAGAATACATTTCTATTGTTAAAGCCATTCAGTTTGTGGTTCTTTATTATAGCCGCCCTAGGAAATTAAAATGCCAACTATTTTTAGCATTGTTATTATTGTGATTCTTACTTATTTCCTAATTTATGTCCTTATAATTCTTACTTCTTTCCTAATTTGTTAGGTCCAGTCTGCTGATTTTCCCCAAGATTGGGGCCTGGTAGTTTGCATGGTTGATCTGATGAAGAGTAAGCAATGACTTTAGAAAGGAGTGCTTGCTTGATCAATTTACCCTCAGCCACATTAACATAAAGCCATGCCAATTCAAATCATCTAATCTAAAAATGCACCAATTCTGTATGAATAATATTTTTAAAAATTATATATATATAAACATCTCTGAAAGCTATGAAGCATCATTAGCCAAGAACCTATTTATAATTTATAAACTAGAACAGAGGTATGTAAATATTTTCTGTAGAGGACCAGATAGAAAATATTTAGGCTTTGTGGGTTTTTTTTATTGTGGTTACTCAACTCTGCCTGTGTAGCAGGAAAGCTACTATGCACTATTGTGTAAATTCATGTGTTCCAGTAAAACTATGAAATAGGTGGCTGGCTAGCCACCTTTGATCTGCTGTCATAGCCTGCTGACCTCTGAACTAGATCATTACCATTATAGCTCCATTACCCTTCCCTTGCACCTTTGCTGTGAGCAGAAACTATTGCTCTGAATTTGATATTTACCATCCGTTTTAAAAGATATATTAATTCATTTTATTTGTAGGCTTTGTTAAAATTCCCTTTTAAAAAAAACTCAGATTATGTTTGTGAGATTCAATACCAATAATTCATGTATTGAGTAGGTCAGTCTTTTTGCTGCTATAAAATATGTTTTGCATGAATATTCCATAATTTTTTATTTCCTGTTGGACCCTTGTTTGCTGTCTTTTTTTTTTTTTTTGCTATTACTAACAAAGTGGCCTGGTTTTTCATACTCTTATTGAGATGCACATGTGCAAGAATTCCTGTGGGTCATGTACCTAGTATAAAATTGTTGGATGAGGAGGTATGCACATTCTTAACTTTATAAGAAATTCCCAAATTGCTTTCTAAAGTGGTTAAATCAGTTTACATCCATAGCATCAGAACTGGATAAGGATCCTCATGATTTTATATTGTTGCCAAAACAATATTGCTAGATTCTTATTTTTTGCCCATCTCACGAATAGAAAATGACATCTTTATTTGGTCTTAATTTACATTCCATGATTATTAATTAAGTCAAGAAATTTTCACTGCCCTCTTGTTTACTTTTCTGTGAAATTCCTGTATTTTTGTTTCTTTGTGTTTCTATGGACTTGTGTGTCTTTTCCTAATTGATTTGTAGGCGTTATTTATGTATCATTGATACTAAACCTTTATATAATTAAAATAATAGTACAAGGATTTGCCTTATGTAAATGGGTTTAATGGGTTTTAGTAAGATTTATAAATCTACATTTGTGTCTTTTTAAAATTCGATTTAGTGCTAAAAAACCTTATATTTTTGTGGTCTGAGTAAATGAGATCTATGAAAGACATTCTGTTTGCTGGTAATAAACTAGCTTCTAATGATGAAGAGCTGAAATTCTTTAAAAAATAAGATACAAATAAACAGTAGGAAGTATAAGTTATAGAGAAATGTATTGAACTTAAAATTTAGGGGTGCCTGAGTGGCTCAGTGGGTTAAAGCCTCTGCTTTCGGCTCAGGTCATGATCTCAGGGTCCTGGGATCGAGCCACGTTTAGGGCTGTCTGCTCAGCAGGGAGCCTGCTTCTCTCTCTCTCTGCCTGCCTCTCTGCCTACTTGTAATCTCTCTCCCTCTGTCAAATAAATAAATAAAATCTTAAAAAAAAATTTAGAAGTTATACAGTGTTTCACAAATGCAATAAATTTCTTATGCATGTGGGAGAATGGTTAGGAGAGAAGGAAGTTTCTAGAATAAGATTAAAATGTATTGTTTTAATAAAAAAATTAAACTTCATTTGTACTTTTGCATATATTTCCTACAGTATCACAAGCTTATTTTTCCTGGGAATACTTAGATTAAATATAGCTCCATTTAAACACAGTACCCTTTATAATGTTATGTTCTAATGTATTTTATTTTTATATCTCTACTGTAGCTTACTGTTAGGAATTTTAACTGTTTCATTGTTATTTTGGCAAATGAAAAATGTTTGCTTGACATATTTGAGTTGGAGGTCTGGAGATCCAGAGTTCTGGAGTCCTGATGTGTGTAATCAGACTTCCACTAAGGAATTACACAAAGTTCCAGCTGAATAACTGGGAAACTTTTCTCTCTCCTCTATTAAGTATTTATTAAACCAAATCCCTACACAATTGTTCAACTAATAAATCTAATAAAATTAAAAATTGGCATTATCAGAATTATATTACTTTCTAAATGTGATATCTTTTTGTGAAGGTCAAATAAACAGACCATTTTCTGCCCACAACTTCATGATTGTATACTAGAAAGCAACCGCCTATTCATTTATGTCCCCAGGCTTAGTCAAATGAATTTCTGTAGATGAAGAAAACAACTCGGTAAAATACATTTTTCTTAAGTGATTACTTGAAAATTGCAATTTATTTTCATGTTTTTATATCATGATTTGATAGGATATTTCATAGATTTACCTTTTAATAAGCATCTTCCAGTGCAGGCTGTCTTTCCTTGAAACTATCCCTCTTTTATCCCTGTTCCTACAGCCTACGTGTCTTATTACCTTTATATTTGTTTGCCAAAAAGATATCTGCTAGAAGAATTATTTCAAAAATCTTTGCTTAATATTTCAGTTGATTTATTAAAGTCAGAAGTGTTATCTTTTAAAAACAGATCTATCTATATGACTTGAAATTTCTCTATTAACATACCCATCTAAAATACCCTACAAATTTTAAGTGCTCAACTTAATGAATTGCCATAAAGTCTATAATGACCATCTAGGTAAAAAACTGAATATTGCCAATATCACACAAGACCCTTTATGCTCCTGCTCAATCTCTCTATTTCCTCCCCCAAAAGAATCACAGTCTTGACCTTTAACACTATAGTTTAGTTTTGCCTTTCTTAATTTTGGCATATTAATTAATTAGAATCGTATGTTTGTTGTGTATTGCGTGAGCCTAGTTTTTGTTAATTAATATGTCTATGTGATTCACCCAAACTTTTGTGGCTAGCATTGGTTAATTCATTTCATATATTCTGTTATATGGGTATATTGGATATGGATATAATATGGTTATATTATGTTATATGAATCTATTCTACTTTTGGGGGGATATCTGGGTTGTTTGCAGTTTTTTGCTATTATGGACGATGCCAGTATGAACATTTTGTCCTATCTCTTGCTGCACATATATATGCAGTTTTGTTGGAAATATATACCTAGGAATGAAACTGCTGTATCATAAGAGTACGTACATTCAACTTTGATGGATAGTGCCAAACAATTTTCTATAGTGACTTTACCAATTTACACTTTTCCCAGCACTGTATAAGAGTTCTTATTTTTCCAGATGATCAACAAAATCAGGTGCTATGAGCTTTTTAAAATTTAGCCATTTTTGTAGATATCTAGTGGTCGTTTGTTGTAGTTTTAGTTTTAATGTTTCTGATGAGTAATGGTGTTAAGAATGGGTTATACGCTTTTTCCCATATACATTGTTCATTTGGATATTCTCTTCTGAAGTGCCTCTACTAGTTTTTGTCATTTTTAAATTGGGTTTTCTGAATTTATGGAATGGCTTTATATCTAGATTTGAGTGATTTGTTTTGCTCTAACTGTTGCAGAGATGTTCTTCCACTCTGTGACTTGACTTTTCATTTCTTGCTGCTGTCTTTTGATATAAAGATTCTCTTAATTTCAACATCCAATTTAGCAATCTTTTCCATTATGGTTAGTGCTTTAATTTTGTCCCTGTTTAAGAAGTAATTTTATATTTTAAGGTCATAAAAATATTCTAAAAATATACTAAAGGCTTCTAAAAATATTCTAAAATATCCAAAAACTCCTAGAAGTCTTTTATATTTTACATAGATTTACAATCCACCCGAAGGTATTTTTGTACGGATGTTGAGTTTTATTTTTCTCCCCTGAGGATATCCACTTGATCTTGAGCTGGTTTTTCAAAGGGCCATCCTTTCATCACTCATGTGTAGTACTATCTTTGTCATATGTAAAATGTATAAATATGAGTCTGTTTTAGAATTATTTCTTTGGTTCCATTAGTTTTTGTATGTCCTTGTGCCCATATCACAATGCTCTCATTGCCTTGACTTTACAATAAGTTGTAATATTGGCATTATGAATTTTCTCAGACTGTTTTTTTTCCTCTTTAAGGGGATTTTGACTATTATTGGCTCTTTGCTTTCATAAAATGTTTAGAATTAATTTATTTCCACAAAAAAGTATTGAAATATTTTTGGTGATTGCATTTAAGCCTTAGACTTAGTAGAAAGCCATTTAGTAGAAATTTACTTTTTTTTTTTTTCAGATTTTATTTTTATTTATTTGATAGACACAGCAAGAGAGGGAACACAAGCCGGGGAGTGGGAGATGGAGAAGCAGGCTTCCCGCTGAGCGGGGAGCCCGATGTGGGACTCCATCCCAGGGGTCTGGGATCATGACCTGAGCCGAAGGCAGACACTTAACAACTGAGCCACCCAGGTACCCTGAAATTTATATCTTTTATATTGAGTTTTCCCTCTATAGACACAATAATTTTTTCCATTTATTTAGATCTTATAAAATTCCTCTGTTATAGTTTTTTATGTAGAAGACTTGCACATGTTTTGGTAGATTTATTTTTGAATTTCTGTTATTTTTTGTTGTCATTTTGTTTATTTATTTGAGAGAGAGAGGAAGGGAGAGAGTGTGCAAATGGTGGGGTGAGAGGGGGTGTGGGCGGCAGGGATCAGTGACAAGAGGGAGGGAGAGAAAGCAGACTCCACACTGAGCTTGGAGCACTATGCAGGGCTCCATCTCATGACCATGAGGTTATGATCTGAGCTGAAACCAAGAATAGGATGCTTGACCAACTGAGCCACCTGGGTGCCTCGTAAATGGTTCTTTTTAAACTTTCATTTTTCTGTTGTTCATTGCTATCACATGGAAATGCTTTTCTTTCCTCTTCTTTAAGATTTTATTTATTTATTTGAAAGAGAGAGAGAGATCACAAGTAGGCAGAGAGGCAGGCAGAGAGAGAGAGGGAAGCAGGCTCCCTGCTGAGCAGAGAGGGGCTTGATCTCAGGACCCTGAGATCATGACCTGAGCCAAAGGCAGAGGCTTTAACCCACTGAGCCACCCAGGTGCCCTTGGAAATGCTTTTCTATGTCAGTCATGTATCCAGCAAACTTTATATTTCACTTTTCAGTTCTAACAACTAAACTGTATAGTCCTTTGAATTTTTAAGTATCCAATAAATTTATTTCTTAGAAGTTTTTTTTTTAATTTTTCCAATATTTATTTTTCTTACATTACCACATGAACCCCACTTGTGTCAGTTTTGTTAGGTTGCATTTTTCAAGGATTTTGCCTACTTCATCTAAAATTTCTAAGTTATTGTTATAACTTTGTTTATAAAGTTCTCTTAAGGTCTTTTACATGTTGGTTGGATCTGTAGTGATGCTCCTTTTTCAAATGTTTATTTGAGCTGTCTTGCTTTTTTTCTCAGTCTTGCTAGCTGTTTATCAATCCTATTTGTCTTTCATAGAAGTGAATTTAAGCTTTGTTGATGATCTTTATGTTTTATTTTCCATCTTACTAATTTTAGTTCTTTTAAAGTTCTTTCTACTTACTTCTTTGGATTTAACTTACTCTTAATTTTTTAACTTTGTGTTAAGGATTCTGTCTTTCCTCTGTTGAGCAGATAGAGTGAGAGTTTTCTAAATCCAATTCAAAATTGAACTGGGTAACAGCTGAGTTTGAGTTTTACTTCTACAGTCTACCTCTGGCTTACCTTTGGTTCTAGAATGAGGCTCTCCCAGACCTTTGTGTTAGGGTCTGGACTGTCTTATTTTTCTCAGATGTGAATCACTGTAGTAGTTCTGGTTATATGCTTCAGAGCCAAATCTCTAGGCTCACACTCTCTATATATTTTCAAAACATGGCAAATATTGAAAGAGAAAGTTGACAGTGTGTTTGAAGCAAGGTTTTATTTCCTAGGCATTGAGAAATGGACAGAATTTCAATCTGCCTCTAGAAGATTTTAACCTATGTCCCTTTATGTCATCATGGCCTCAGAATGCAGAAAACATCCTATGAATATTATCAGCTATTGTTCTAGTTCCTTCAGGTTTTCAATTTGCCACACTGTTTCTTCTCTGATTACCCACAACTTTTCCAGGTTACATTTCCCTCATTACAGGTTCTGTGCTTTGGCAAACCTGGACAAACTTGGACAACTATATCTTCAGTATACAGCTGAAATTACCTCTGTTCTGTGCAGAAAATAATTGGATATTATTAGCTTCCCTGAGAAAATTCCTCCTCTTAGACACTTCTCTTAAGAATTCTCCTTGGAATTTTATTTCATCTAACTCTTTGCATTCAGAGATTCCTAATAGCTTTAAAGATATGATTTAAATACTTAATTTTTTCCTAGTTTTGCAAGAGCATTGGTCTGTTGTGAAATAGCTATAAACTTATTTGTCTGGTTTGGTTATTTTTATTATCCCTTTTTATTGGCTTTTTACTTATATAGTTACTTACTCTATTCTTTTAAGTAATTGCCCTGAATACTATAGCATGCATTCTAATCTTTTTTTTATTGCATGGACAATGAAAGATGTTTCTGCCACCTAATTTTGCATAACAAACCATTGCAAAACTTAATACCCTAAAGCAACGATTTATTATTATTACTCATGTTTCTGTGGTGACTAGGCTCACCTGGAGAATTTTCATTAGGTTCTCTTATATGGTTCTAGTCAGGTGATGACCAATGCTATAGTTATCTAAAGGCTTAATTGGGAAGGATATTCATGATGGCTCATTCATGTGGTTGGAAGTTGATGCTGATGTTGTTGGTTGGGAGCATACTTTCGTATAACCCAAAGTCTTCAAAGATGTTGTCCTTAATGGATCATGTCCTCTAGTATTCAATGCATTCTATAGTCTCCTACCCTTAAGTCTTGGCTGACACTGTGACTCAGTTTTAACCAGTAGTATATGGCAAAGATAATGCCACATGACTACTGAGGCAAAGTCACAGGAAGCCTTGCAGCTTCCACCTGGGTCTTTTGGCATGTTTATTCTTGAAATGCTTCCTTTTGGAATTCCAATCATGATGTGACAGGCTTAAATCAGGTGTGAAGTCCATGAAAGGGTGTTCATGTTGACAGTCCCTTTTCAACTGGTCTTGAACTCCAAGTTTTGGTCCTCAGGCCTCATGAATTTTTGTAAAGCCTTGCTCAGCTCTTCTCTCTTCTAGAATTAGAAAATATACCTGTGGGAAAATAAGCTTAAGTGCTAGATTCACCTCTTCTGATATTTCTTTTTATCTAGGTCTTGGCCATAAAAATTTTTAAATTGCCTTATTAGCCCATTAGGTCCAGTTATGGATCTTTAAAAAACTTTCAGGAGCCTTCTAATTTTCCTCTGCAGGGAAGTTTGGATTGCCACTACAGGAAGTAAAATTTCCATATATATTTTTAAAATTTATAATAATTGAAATTCTCACAAATCTAATTAGGACATGGTAAAGACTTTTCTTTTAACTCATTTTAATATCATTAGCCCTTCAACAGAATGTATGGATCTTTTACACTGAATAGAGGTAGGGTTCCATGTAGATGGTGATAAAAGAAAAACTGAGTTGAGATTATTTTCCCCTTGAACTTGTTTTCAGATTCTCTTATTGTGTAGTTTATACCTTTTGATTTGGGGCTTATCCTAACAGGATGACAAAGTTTTGATATCAAGCTCATGTGAAAATATTTCTGATAAAACCTGGAAAACAAATCCGTCCCATACAGCTACTTACATAGCTAGCTACTTGCCTACTATGCAGACTTTAAGTCCTTGAAGTTGTACTTTGAGTGTTTCTCATTGTTCTTTAATATTGCATTGAAATAAACTACTTAAGTTTCTAAGTCCACAGTGCAAATAAAATTTCCTCAAGGACAATGCTCCTTCCTATTCATCATCTAACCTTACGACTCAGGAGATGTATATTGATCTGACCTGATGGGAAGAAAAGCCTCAGTTTTGAGATCAGTTAGCTTTCTCAGGATCTTTATCAGTTTAGGTGTGTGAAGATCTAAATATAAATAGAAGAGAGTTTAAATATTTTGTTCAACAATAAGGACAAATCATCTAGCATGTTCTTGATGGTATAAAACAGGGTTTAATTCAGTATCAAATGATTACCATGGTCACTGAGTAAAAAGAAAAGAAATGTACATTAAATCATCAGAAAAAAATTAGTCACTGCATTTCCCTACCAATCCTGTTCTTTTCTTTTGCCAGATCTCTCCATTTCTTCTCTAATTTTTCTTTATTATTACTAATCATTATCATAAACCACTGATATTACTTGATCCCCACCTAGCATTAAGTGTTGGAATACAAAAGAAAGTTATATTTTGGAAGGCAAATATTTATTGATCATTTATTATTTGTCAGGCATCACCTTAGTCTTTATTTTTTTTAAGTTTTCATTTAAATTCCAGGTAGTTAACATAGTGTTATATTAGTTTCAGGTATCCAATATAGTGATTCATCACTTACATACAACATCCAGTGCTCATCACAAGTGCATTCCTAATCCCCATCACCAATTTAACTCACCCCCTCCCCCCACCTCCCCTCTGGTAATCTTCAGTTTGTTCTTTCTAGTTAAGAATTGTTTCTAGGGGTGCCTGTGTGGCTCGGTCATGTCTTACTCTTGATTTTGGCTCACGTCATGATCTCAGGATCATGAGACTGAGCCTCATGTCAGGCTCCTTGCTGGGCATGGAGCCTGGTTAAGATTTTTCCTCTCCCTCTGCCCTCTCTCCCTCAACCTACCCCTGGCAAACACATGCTCTCTCTCTTTAAATAAGAAAAAAAGAAAAAGAGAGAATGAAAAGACTTACTAAGAGAAAATATTTGCAAAGAACATGTCTGATGAAAGACTTGTCTTCGGATTATATAAAGAAGTATCAAAACTCAGTAATAAGAAATAATCTAATTTTAAAAATGGGCCACTTTAAGCAAAAGACATACAGATAGAAAATAAACACTTGAAAAGATGTTCAGTATCATTAGCCCTTAGAGAAATGCAAATTAAAACTACAATGGATACCACTACGCACCTTTTAAAAATATTGAGCATGTCAGGTGTGGACATGTAAGGATGTGGAGGAACAGGAATTCCACATGCTGCTGGAGGGGACTTAAAATACTGATACTCATCATGTAATCCTCGCCATTCTACTCTTAGGTATTTACCCAAGAGAAATCTAAGTGTACAGCCATACAAAAATTTGCATACTAACATTAATGGCACCTTTATTTGTAATAACCCCAAAGTGGAAACAATTGATATGTCTAGTGTCAGGTGAAAAGTTAGACAAATTATGGGATACCCTAATAATAGAATACTACTCAAGAGAGGAGTAAATAAACTATTGATACACCCAGCAACATAGATAAATCTCAAGTAATTATATCCAGTGAAAGAAGCTGGACAAAAAAAGAATTCATACTTTGTATTTTCTTTTATATAAAATTTTAGAAAATGCAAGCTAATCTACAGTGACAGAAAGGAGATTAGTGGTTGCATGGTATATTAGTTATCTATTTCTGTATAACAGTATTTCCCAGAATTCAGCAGCTTAAAACGACATATATTTATTATCTCATGCTTTCTGTAGGTTAAAAGTTTAGGAGCAGCTTAACTGTGGGTCCTGTACAAGGCTATACTCAAAGTATTGGTCAGGATTGGGTTCTCATTTGAAGTAGCCCAGGGAAGGATCTGCTTCCAAGTTCATATAGATGTTGGGAGCATTCAGTTCCTTGCCGGCTGCTGGGCTGAGGCATCATTTTCTCTCTGGTCTGGGGCTGGAGCCTGCCCTCAGTTCCTTGCTTCATGGCCTTATCCATATGGCAGCTGACACATTGATAGCTGGATTCCTCAACGCTAGCAAGGAGACATTACATGTATTACAGTCCATGTACATTACCATTCATATGTAATCATGTACACTCCATCACATTTGCACAGTCTGTTGGTTACAAGTCGCACTTGCAGCCCACACTCAGGGGGAAAAGATTTTGCAAGGACATGAACAACAAGACGCCACCTTGGAGTCTGTTCACCACATTTGGGAAGGGAAGATGGCTGAAAAGACGATAGATTTACAAAAGGGTCGAGGGAAACTTTTGGAGGTGATGGATATGTTTACTATCTTTATTGTGATTGTTTCATGGGTGTATACATATGTTAAAACATATCAAATTATATAATTAAATATGTGGAGTTTATTGTATGCCTTTTATAGCTCAGCAAAGCTGTTAAAAAAAGAATTACATTCGCTTAAATATCCAGACAGAATTTGAAGCCAAACAAGAATAAAAAGGTGAAGGAAAACATTGGCAATTCCTTAGCTGCAGATAAGTTAATTTATGGTTACAACTTTGACTGCTCTTAGATGAAAATGTACTAATGATATTAATATAGTCACCTTTCTGTAAAGAAATGTAAGGTCTACAAAACATTACAGCTACTAACATCAATTTAGATATTACCAAAATTATGAGCGCTCATAATTTCTGTTTTATGTGGAATAATGAACAATGCAATCTGTATATAGTTCAACTGACAAGTAAATTTCCCACTTAAAGTATAAATAGAATAAAAAAATAATTTGTCACATCTGTGACGCTGAAGTTAGAGCTCTTAGAGAAGGTATATTATTTTTAGGGAAGGTGTATTATTTTAAATGTCAGAATGCAAGTTCCTTTTCATTTTATCATGATAATGAAATTATGGAAATTTGTTTTACAACATGGCAAGCATGGTGTAACTTATTAGAAATGTGGGTATTAAAACTGAGTTGTTTTTATGTTTACTGCTAATTTTGAAAGTGTGTGGGAGATATTTCATCAAAAGAGCAAAGGATGAAAGAACATAGAAGTGTACTGCTTTCTAATGAGGACAAATACTCATGGGTTACTATAGTCTATGTTTATGAAAATAGAATCAAGGAGATTTTGTTCACAGGGAGACAAAGAAGTAACAAGCATTGAGTACTAGTAGTGTATTAGGAAAATACATTCCTAATGTATTTTATACATTATACATTTTAAATTAAAATACATTCCTAATACATTCATATTATGAATTGAATATTTAATTTTTGTAAATACATTTGTATTATGAATTGAATATTTAATTCTTACAAAATTCCTACCAGTAATTTTTAAAAGGCAGGAAGATGGGGCTGAAGTCACACGGAATTGTCCACAGTGGCCCTGGATTTCTAGTGATGGTCTGCTTCTCTGCTCAGCCCCAGTATTTTGTTCAGTATGAGAGGCAGGACATATTGTGGTTAGAAGCACAAATTCTGGAGCCCCGGAGCATAGGTTTAAATTCTGGTTGTACAAGCTGATATAAGGTATTATTTTACCTCTCAACACCACTGTTTTTCCTACTGAAAATATCAATATTATCCCATGCATCAGATTGCAAAGAATGAGAAAGTTTCTAGAAAATTTCTAGAAAGAACTTAGAACACGGCACATAGTTAGCCTCTTGTGATTATTTCTTCTTCTTATTATTACATGCTTTGGTATACATGAATTAATCAAGATTTTCCAGAGAAACAAAACCAATAAGCTTTATATCTATCTATCTATCTATCTATCTATCTATCTATCTATCTATCTATCTATCATCTATCTATCTACTTGTTTATTTATTTTAAGGACTTAACTTACATAATTGTGGAAGCTGGCATGCCTGAATATCTGCAGGGTGAATCAGCAAGCTGGAGCCCCAGGTGAGCTGATGTTTTAGTTTGAGTTCAGGAAATGCAGGAAAAAGCAGATGTCCCATTTGGAAAAGCACTTAGGAGGAATTCTTTCTTACTCCGGACAGAGGCAGACCTGTTTTTACTATTTTTGTTATATTCAGGCCTTCGCTTGATTGGATGAGGCTTATCCACATCAAGGTCAGTCTGCTTTACTCAGTCTACCAGTTTACATGTTAATCTTATCTGAAAACACCCTCATGGAAACACCAAGAATCTTTTACAAAATATTTGGGTTCCTCAAAATTCAGTTAAGTGGACAAATAAAATGAAGCAGCACAGCATGGAAACTATTAGACATTGACCCAAAATTATGTATACCTACATTCTATACACTGTGATATTTTTCATTGAGATTTATTGTCATTTAAATGTTTTTTAGTTAAATTATATTTTTTATATATATATAGTTTTTTATATATTTTATATATATATATAGTTATATTTATGTCTTTTTATTACTGAATGCCTGATGGTTTCTTGCCTTGTCACAATCATTATGATTTCTCCCCCTTTCAGAATGAAGACTTTACAAGTTATATTGGCTGTAACATAACAAGTAGGCTGGTTTTTATGAAAACAAATCAGAAGTTTTGTGAGTGGTAAAATGACAAATCTTGTGGTTTTTTTTTTTTTTTTTTGATTGACGACATTCATTTTTAAAATTTTTGAAATAATTTGGAAATTTGGGGCCTGGTTGGATCTTGAACCATTTCAGCAAGAAGGGAGATGTTAAATGAAAATTTTAAACAATTAGTTATGGTGATAGTAATACTATCAGTAATATTTACCACTTACCATCTTAGCTACCATTTCAGTAGGAAGTTCGACATTAAACAAAAATAAAAAAAATAATTATAGTGATATTAATAATACCAGTAGTAATATTTACCATTTATTGAATGTATTTACTGTGTGTTGAGCCCTGTAACAAGAACTCCACAGTAATTACCTCCTTTATTCTTTTTTGTTTTGAGAGAGAGAGAGTGAGAGTGTGGACATGCACGTGTGCAAGTGCAAGCAGGGATTGGGGAGGTGGGGGCATGGAGAGGGACTGAGGGATAGGGAGGGAAAGAATCTTAAACAGGCTTCGTACTGAGCATCGAGCCTGATACGGAGCTTGATCTCATGACCTTGAGATTATGACCCAAGTGGAAATCAGCCAGCTGCTTGGGGCACCTGAGTGGCTCAGTTGGTTAAGCATCTGCCTTCGGCTCAGGTCATGAGCCCAAGGTCGTGGGATGGAGCCCTGTGTCAGGCTCCCTGCTCTGCAGGGAGTCTGCTTCTCCCTCTCTCTCTTCCCCTTCTACTACCTCTGCTCTCTATCTCTCAAATAAAATAAAAAAGAATTGGATGCTTAACCGACCGAGCTATCCAGGTGCCCCTCACAGTGGTTACTTCTTTAATTCTTATACAGACCATAAATTTGGAGCCATTTTCTTATTCACATTATATGTGAATAAGAGATGGTCTTATGGTCAAGGAGATGGTCAAAAAAATTAGGTAAGCATTGGAGCCAATCTGGGCTTGTAAGATGAGAGGTTTGACTCTTGGTACACTACTCTGTCCTCCAGAAGAAAGAGGTAATAATGCCTCAAAGCCACTCGGGAGACAGATTGCTCCCTGCTGGCCTTCCCTTCCAGATGGCAGTTATTAGGGAGGGACATTTTAGCTTTAATACCTGGTTTACATTTCCCTTCTCGTCACTGTTACTACTCTCTTCTCAGTACTGTGTTATAGTGGGAGCAGTGGTCCTAAAATATAGTATTAGAAAATTTAGTTACTAATAGAAAATTTGAGGTAGAGTAAGGCCAACAGTTCTGGAAACAACTGTCCTTAAAAAGTTTATTACCCACAATTCCCAAGAGGAGGGACGAGGCCATGTCATGGTGGTAGGGCTACAGAGGGAGGGGAGGATCTCTGAGCAAGAGCCTTTGTTTCGGGGCTTCTCCAGGAAGCAGTGGGTGAGTTAGAGTAACCAGGTTTAGGATTGGCTAGTCTGAATGATTTTATCAGGCTCTGGGGCATAATGGCTGTCCCTAGGTGTCCAGTACCTGGCCTTGGGGTAATCATGGTAGAGATTGGGAGTCCGGACTCTAGATCGATTGGTTCGTATTTCACAGTCAGCCACTGGGAGGTATGCTTCTAGGACAGAGATGAGGAGTGGGAGGGGATGCTGAGGGAAGAGGCCAAGGTAAGATGACTCGGGGATATTGTCAGGTTGTGCAGAACAAGACACATCCAACTCGTTCATGTAAGGCAGATGTTAAAGCATCAAGTTTATAGAGGGTTAGAAACATGCTTAATAGTAATAGCCCAATTTGCTTCTAATAGAGAAAGGGGATTTCATGAGGTTTAAATTTATCATTAGCCCTCTAATTTACCTGTTTTGGCAGAATTATGCAGAAATGTTCTTACAGTGTGCATTCATTGCCTGGCGGTCTAGGGACTCCCACTTGCAGTGAAAGAGCCCTTTGTTTACACCAGTGGTAGCTGAGAGTAACAGCTTATTAATGTTTGCTCCTCAACAGAGAGAGTTGCTAACGTGGGCAGACATCCTCCATTGCAAGGTAGAAATGGAAATACCAAGGTTCTAAGGAACATTAAAGCCTCAGGAAGTCTTGAGGTTTGTGAGAAGGGGCTGTGATTGTGCCAGTATGCAACCCCACCAACAACTCCCCGAGAATGACATGCACAGGAACCCCAATTATAGATTTTTTCCCCTCTATCTCCTTTCTCTCCCAGATCAAAAAAAAAATCATTATTATATATTGAAATTAGTGAATCTTCTGAATTCTCCCAGTCTTTTCCCCTACTTTTTTCACTCTCATTCTCTGCATTCTTTAGCATATTGCAACAATCTCCAAGAGAAAATAATGACAAAGCAAGTTTGATAGAGAAAGAATATTCTTCACTTACAAGGGAGAGTAAGAAGCTGAGTGAAAAACTGCTTTTAGGACATAGAAACATCCTTATCACAGAGAACAGAGGAAAGAGAAATTTTTGGAAATATTCACTGTTTAAAATGAGGGCCTGTCAAGTTTGTAAGAAGCAGATAGGTTGAACTGAATGGGGCGATTTATGGATTTCAATGTGGCATGAGCCTGTAGTGAGAGATTGCTATACATATCTGTGCAGACTCAAATATTATAATATGTTAGCTGTCAAAAGGACTTTGGGGGAAGTTATGGGCTGTACCTTCTTTCCATTCTAATATTAACTGAATGATGAGGGTGACATTTTTCTGAGTGACCCTGAGAAAAAGCATAGAAATCTTCCTTGGGTTATTAAGGTTCTGTTGGGACAAGTTGAATAGCATAGAGAACCCATTTCAGGTAGACTGTGCAGGTAATAATAGATGACCTGCCTGAAGGAAAGAATGGTTCTGTGCATCCTTCTAGAATCCATGAAGGACTGTTTGATTCCTGTGAAGGATTAATTGAAAGAAGACTTTTTTTTTTAAATCAACTCTACTCTCTTGCCTTTCTGCTATTCAGGGCATAGAGTGTATTACACATGGCAAAATCACAGAAAAGGTATGGACTTATCGATTGTCCAGAGATATTTCTCAAAGCCCAGGCACACCAGGCCTTAAGTAACCCTACCTCAAACAGGTTGCATGGTTGGCTTTGGAACTCAAATGCAGTGGAAGCTGGGGGGAGACATTAGAAAGTGAAAATTATATAATCTAGTGCAGAGCTCCCAAACCAAGAGGTTCTGGGGTTGCCAGATTGGAAAGGGAATGTTGTTTTTTCCATTTACTCTAGTATTCCATGCAAACATGACCATGTTATATGGATTTCATGGATGGGAAACTGGTTGGAAGGTACTAATCCAAGCAACCATGGTCCTGAAGGTGAATATCACCTGTTTTTAAAATAGTTAGATCTTTCATTGCCTCTTTAAGGCAATGACCAGCCTTATCCCTTATTGTAAACATATGTGTTTCAAGTGCAAAACATATGTGTTACATAGGAAAAACACCAAGATTTTGGGGTATGTACAAGCATATGAATTATGCACTAGGAATGAGCTTATTTTCAGCATCAGATCAATCAGTGGCTCTCTTATTTTTTATTTTTTTATTTTATTTTTTTATTTTATTTTTTAAAGATTTTATTTATTTGACAGCGAGAAACACAGCGAGAGAGGGAACACAAGCAGAGGGAATGGTAGCGGGAGAAGCAGGCTTCCCGCGGAGCAGGGAGCCCGATGCGGGGCTCGATCCCAGGACCCTGGGATCTGACCTGGGCTGAAGGCAGACGCTTAACGACTGAGCCACCCAGGCGCCCCCAGTGGCTCTCTTATTAATGCAGGGACCTCTAAGCTATTACATCAAATAAGTTGGATTCACGGAGTTCTGTAAGTAAGCAGTTGAATAGCAAAATATCATTTTTCCTTAGTTCCAGTATAAAATGCTCTGATTTAGGTGAGTGCATTTTGTAGCACTACTGTCTATATTTAGATAGCTCTAAGCTGAAAACAAAGACATTCTTTCCAGGTCAAGAAATCACATAAGATATATAAATCAAGATTGCTATGTGTTTTTCTTTTGTAAATGGTGCTGAATTGCTGTTCATTTTCTCTTTTAAGGACAACTTTTGGCAGGATTCCTTTCTCAATATTCTGTATTTTAGTGACTGAAAGTCATGAAAGCCAGAAATGTGAGAGTTATTTTTGACACATGACCCTTTTTCACCTCCCCTCCTGAATTCGTCACCAAGTCCTTTCAATTTTCTATTATCTGCCTTAATTTATGATCCTAGGGATTACTATAACCAATTCTTTATTGGTTTCTCAAAACTCAAGCCTCCCTTTCCTCTTCAGTCTGTCCTCCACATTGCTACCAGAATGTTTTTCCTAAAGGGTTAAGTTTGGTTTGATTCATTTCTGTTGCCTATAAGATAAAGACCAATTTCCTTAGTCTTAGGCTGAGAGTATCTAGTTAACCAAACTCTTTTCCATTTTATAAGGGAAATTATCATGAACTGGGTGCCTTTCTCTCCTCCGGAAACTTGCAAAAGGTGGAATATCAGGTATATTACTGGGCAATATTTCTAATGGTAAAATGTTTGCTATACTGTGTCTGGCCTCGAAAAATTGTGAGCAGGATGGCTCACCATGGCTCTGAGCTTCATGAGTGTGGTGATGCATGTAACTGGACATATCTCTTTGGGTCACTGGAAGCTACGTCTATAGACTCTTACAAGAGAGAGTGGTTTCAGTGTGGGTCATGGGGCTACTGAACTGATTCGGTGCCCACATCCACCAATCAGATCTCATTCCTTTAGCACCTGAGTGTTGGTTGTGGGGGGATCACAAAGAAACTAAACTATACTTCTGTGAGAACAACTGAGGAGCCATGCCTGAGCTGCCCTCTTGGCTTGTCCCTGTCCTAAGTTAATCTTACGCCAAGTGTAGCCTACTACAGTCCTGGGGGTTTGTATTTAGCTGACCTCAAAGATCAACAAGAGGGACCAGTACAATGATATACCACTTCCTGTTTCTCCTTCCCACATCTCCAGCCACTCTCAAACTTATGTCTTACCTACCAGTTTTACTTGTATTTCCCTGAGCGTGTTATATTCCTCCTCCTCATCTCTCTGTGTATTTCTTCCTCCTCCTCCTTCTCCTCCTCTTCATCTCCTCCTCCTTTCCAACCTTCCTCTCTTCCTCCTTTTTCTCCAGACCATTATTGCCCTGGTGTATTCTAGTTCCTCAAGTTTCAGTGAAATGAAAGCCCTCTGGGATGCATTCCTTAACTGTTGAGAGCAGGAGCTGGATGAATTCCAAGACACATCAGGCCCACTGTCTGTTTTCTGTATGACCTGATGCTAGGAATGATTTTTATGGTTTTGAATGGTCCAAAAAAATCCAAAGAATAATAATGCAACATGTAAAAATTACATGAAAATCAAATTTCAGTGTCCATAAATAAAATGTTATTGAAACCTATTACACTTATCTGTTTATTATTTAAAGACCAATTTCCTTAGTCTTAGGCTGAGAGTATCTAGTTAACCAAACTCTGTTTATTATTATTTATCTGTTTATTATCTAAGACTGCTTTTGAACTACAGTTGTAGAGTTGAGTAGTTGAGACAAAGACTGTATGACTCACAAAGCCTAAAATGTGGGGCGCCTGGGTGGCTCAGTGGGTTAAAGCCTCTGCCTTCGGCTCAGGTCATGATCTCAGGGTCCTGGGATCAAGCCCCACATCAGGCCTCTCTGCTCAGCGGGGAGCCTGCTTCCCCTTCTCTGCCTGCCTCTCTGCCTACTTGTGATCTCTCTCCTCTCTGTCAAATAAATAAATAAAATCTTAAAAAAAAAAAAACCCAAAGCCTAAAATGCTTATTATTTGACCTCTTTTAGAGATAAAGTTTGCTAACCCTCAGTCTAGAACAGAACTGTCCAATAGAAATTTCTGTAGTGATGGACAGATTTAAATGTGCACTCTTTATTATGGTAGCAACTAGTTCCATGTAGCTATTTAAATTTAAATTAATAAAAAAAATAAAAAAATTCAGATTGTCCATCACACTAGCCACGTGTGGCTAGTGGCTACTGTATTAGATAGTCCTAGTCTAGAAATCTGGGTGTTGAACAATTTCATAGCACCCTGGATAGAGCTGTGTTATTAAATTTAATACATTATTTAATGCCTTTCTTTTCTTAGCCTTTTTTTTTCCTCACCTGGATAGTGAATTTGGGGAAGAAATTTGCTTTTATTTTATTTAACTTATTTTTAAAGTTTTATTTATTTATTTGGGAGAGAAAGAGCACAAGTGGTAAGGAGGAGCAGAGGGTGAGGGTGAATCAGAGGGCGAAGCAGGATCCCCACCGAGCAGGGCGCCTGATGTGGGGCTCCATCCCAGGACCCTAGGATCATGACTTGAGCTGAAGGCAGACACTTAACCAACAGAGCTACCCAGACACCATTTTATTTAATTTTGAATCATTGGGGTCTCTTACAATACACGGGAGATGGCAGGACTTCAATAGGAACATCTGGTAGTGGTGTTTTAGATACACATACCTCTGGTGAGCTGTTTGCTTTTTATTTCAGAGTCATAAAGACTTTAGGAATCCACTGTAACATGACTAGATTTGTCAGAATGACCAACAGGATATTTAGTTCTCTTTTACTGTCAGTCAGGGTTTGTGCTGGGCATTACTGTGTGCAGTATTTTAATTTGATTCCTACAAATCTGCAAAGTAAGTTGTCTGTTGTGGTTGCGATTACATAACTAGTGAAAGACAGATTCATTATTCATATATTAATGTTTTACTTCCTCTTGGGTATTTTAGATTTTTTTAGAAGGAGTGTTCTTTAAATTAATTAAATGATTCTCTAATGCAAAATTTCAGCTATCCATTATAAGTGAGAAGGGATGATATTTAGGGGCAGAAAAATAATTTTTGGTTATAAAATCTTATTACACAGATAATTGTCTGGCTTGTGTGCTTTATTGGTGGATCTCAAAGATGTTTAAGTAATATAATTTCCTTTATTCATATGGCCGGGGAAGGAATCTGATGGGGTTCAGGACATGCTACCCCCAAACATGGCACCTTGGCATATTGAATATTTTTAGCTCAAGGAGTTTGAGAAAACCACAGAGGCAGACCTCACACACCTTCTTCTCCCTAAAAACAGGTCCCAAAGTTGCATGTGAGAAGTGCCTTCCCTGTACCCAGAGAAAAGAGGCATCCTTGTCTCAGAAGACAAAGGGATGCTCAATTCCGATCTGAATAAACAGACCTTGCTAAATTCCCTCAGTTTACTATAATTACCTCATACTTTAACCTATCGTATTCTTCACGACTGTCCACTCTTCATCAACTTAGCATAAAAATACTCAGGTCTAACTGTTTCTTCAGGTTGTCATTTCCTTTTGAAGCCTCTCACATCACATAAAATGTATAATATTCACGTGTATGCTATTTTCCTATTAATCTGTCTTTGGCAGTTTAATTTTTAGACCTAGCCAGGGACACCTTAAGAGGGTTGAGGAAAACTTTTTCCTTCCCAACATAATCTTCAAAATTATCTTGTGAGAGCATAGAATTAAATTCTTCTTTACAGATAAAAATTTGAGGAAAATATTGGAAAAAAGTGACCAAATTGGGACTCAAACATTGGATTCTCTAGCCCAAAGGCTATGACTTTTGTCATAGTCTGTTTGGATTGCTAAAACAAAATACCACAGACTGGGTAGCTTACAAACAACTGAAATTTATTTCTCGTGACTCAAGTGTGTGGAAGACTCAGCTGAGGGTACCAGCATGGTTGGGTGAGGGCCTTCTTGGTCCTGTATTTCTCTTTGCATCCTTACATGGTACAAGAGACAAGGTAACTTTGTGGGGTTCTTTTATATGAGCATTAATACCTCTTTGAGGGCTCTGCCCTCATGACACAAGCACCCCCAAAGGCTCCACCCTCTAATATCATCATATTGGGCATTAGAATTTCAACATACAAATTTGGGGGGGAGGGCACAAACATTCAGACCATAGCAACTTTCTTAATGGAAACTCCCTTAACAGAGATACTTTAGAATTAGTTGCCTTAGAATGATATATCTCTTAAAACTGAAGTACTAGGGACAGTTTTGGGATCAAGAAAATAGTATTTAGGGCACCTGGGTGGCTCAGTGGGTTAAAGCCTCTGCCTTCAGCTCAGGTCATGATCTCAGGGTCCTGGGATTGAGCCCCACATCCGGTTCTTTGCTCGGCCGGGAGCCTGCTTCCCTTTCTCTCTCTGCCTGCCTCTCTGCCTACTCGTGATCTCTCTCTCTGTCAAATAAATAAATAAAATCTTAAAAAAATAAAAAGGAAATAGTATTTATATCCAATGTAGTGACAGTACTAATCCTCCCAGGTAGTTTAAGAGGATTTTTGAGTTTGCTGTGTCTTTTGCCCATCTGTCAAAATTAAAGCCATAATTAAATGGTGTCAATAACTTGGTAAAGAGGGATCTATTCTTACTGCCTGTTACCTACCTATTTATCTTATGTGTTCCTTGAAGAGATTCTTTCAACTTCCTAGATTTTCAAGATGTTCTGCAAATCAAATGAAATATCACTAAGATATTTATCATCCGCAGCATAATATTCTTTTAACAAATGAGCTAAGAAGAGAGAAAACCTATTTTCTTGTGGTAATTTCCTATAGCTATGCCTTATTTTGAAGGTGTTCTTAAAATTACATAAGTAATGTATGAAAATATGCACCCTAAGGAAAAAAAGTCAATAAAGATTATATAGGTTTTAAAGACAAGATTCTATTTTATCTTTTATGTTTAATCTACTTTTCTCCCTAGAGGTAAATATTGTAAACATTGGTGTATATCCTTCCAGACTAGGTGTTTAAAAAAATATATGAATTAGATTTATTTTGTACATAATGCAATCATTCTAGAATCATTTTCTAGGGACCGACTTTATGACTCAATTATTATTTTTGAGATAATTATGTGCAAATGTATTTCTCAATGATCTGTTGCCACAGTGATGCTGTGTAACAAAATACCCCACATCTTAGTTTAATTAAAACAGCAGCCATTTATTATTTCTAATGAATCTATTGTTTAGCTGATCCAGGCTGATCTAGGTTTGGTTTTTGCATGCACCTGCTGACAAGTAGCCTAGGAGCATGTTCTATAATGGCCTCACAACTGGAAAACTTGGCTTTTCTCCAGGTATCTTTCACATTTCTCAAGAGGCTAGCTCAGGCTGGTTATAATCATGGAGGCAGGGATCCAAGAATTGATGAAGAAGCATTCAAGAGGTTTGTAAGCTTCTGTTTGCATCACATTTGCTACCATCCTATTGACAGTAGGAGGTCATGCTTAGAATCAGTGTAGGGATATGAGTACAAGAAGATGTGAAAAACTGAAGTCATTAATACAATCTGCCATAATACCAATGTAGCATGATTTTAAGTCTGCATAGTATTTTATAATTGATGACACCAACATTTATTAATCTAACCCCTGACTTCGAGGATACTTGTAGTTTACACTGTGAAAAACACTGATGCAAGGTACACCTTTTTACATATATATCTAAGTCCACATTTTAATTTTTCAGTAAGAATACATTCCAAGAAAATCTAGAATTTTATTTTTTGTTGAAATAATTAGGAAATATGTATAGTAAAAAGAAAAATTACCTAACTCCAAGAAAACTGCTTTCCTCAATTAATTGCTTTCTGTCTTCAGAAACAACATTCAGGGCCTACAGCTTGAGATTTTAAATTAAAGATGAATCAGGAAAGAGTAAAGGGTATGCTTCTTCAATCCTCTTTAGTTCCTCTTGGTGGTTTAAAGTGGGGTCCAATAAGGAGAAAAAAAGAATCTAATAACTGAACAGTATATAATGTCAGGTAAATACTGTATTTTATTCTATATTCACTGTTTCTTTTTTGCATGTGTTGAAGTCACAAAAACTAGCATCTTGTCTCATTTGAAAAAAATAATAAACTCTATCATATGCTATCATTTCCTTCTGGGATCTACAAATAGAGATAGAATCAAAAAAAAGTAACATCGAGTTACATATAATTATTAACAATTCTGTATACCATGTTCATATTCTAATCCCATACATGGATCAGTGTACAGCACATAGTAGATGTTTAGTAAATTTGTGTTAAATAAATGTCAAAGATATGTTTATAGCCTGTACTATAAATCCCTAATGTAACAAAGATTATGGCATAAGAAAAACTGGGCTGATATTGGAGATCTGGAAAATCTTGTTTTAGCTTCTCAGGAACAGTTTTACATAGCACGAGAATTCTGTTTTGCTTCACTATTCATTTGGTGTCTAAGATACTGGGAATAATAATTCTCTGTCATTATGCAGTTCTATTCAGCTTTAGTTATAAGAGTCCTTAAGGTGCAGCATAAAGATTGACACATTAGAAATGGATTTGTAAAGAGCCCAGGGCCTTGTTTGGGGTCATGTAATTGAAGACAATTTTCCTAAATATAATGAGAGCAGCCAAGGCCTAAAAGCTAAGAGTTTAAAAGGAACAGATTTATGCAAGGATGAGAAATGCCAAGCCATTATATGAAGCAAGTAATTTTTCTGTACTCAAATTGCATTTCCTAATAAGTCAAGGTTCAATTTATTTTACTTATGAATGAATATATACTTTTGCCTTGCCTCTTCCCTGTTTGATGTAGGAGTTTAGTTCTGAGAGTGGGGAAAAAAAATAGAGCACCATTGGTCTTCCTTAGAGGAGAGATGATCATATAATCACCAAGTTCAATTACGAATATGGAAAACATCTTTTTAAACCTGCTCTGTATAAAAAACAGTATGCTCTCATTGTCACTGACAGGAAAAAAAATGTAGTCTAAAGCAAGAAAATATATATTGGCAATTATTTTTTTGTCATCCTGGTAAAATAGCTTTAAAAAATGAGAGCTGATTCTTTCGTTAACTATAAATATTACCGCCAGCTCTATGTAAGTCAAACTCCTGTGTTTTGCTTCCAAGTGGACAAATATGCTGAATGCCTCAAAACTCTTTTGCCCTAAAAATTTAGAAGTCTATGAAACGATCACTTAACCACACTGAGTTTTGGTTTTAGAAGAAAAAAATGTAGAAATATTGCATAATGTAAGTTGTATTTCTCCAAGTTACTGGAGGAAACATGAGGTAGCAATAGGGTCCATAAAGGATCAACATCTATCCTCTATTTGATGACTCTCAACACCCTCTGTTCACACAGAGCCTCAGGAGCCCGGCCTCCATTATTTTAGCCAGTTCCCCAAAGTGTCTCCAGAGCAAGGCTTTCCACTCCTACGCCATACTGAGCCTCTTCTTCATTACGACTCCAGCCCTCCCTCACTGATGCTGGCTTCCCCTGACATTGCTTGGGACTGAACCACACAGCCATTGGTGCCAGTCACCACTGGGAGAATGTCTCCTGAGGTGTGCTGCCTCCCTTCCCAGTGATTGTCCAAGAGATGCAGTAATGTAGAATCAGAAAAAATAATGTCCGTTAAAGATTTCATTTTCTTACGAACAAGGGCAAATACAAATTGCACACAACCTGCATTTCTGAGGGATGAAGTTCAGGCTGCCCTACATTAACCTAAAATTTGGGAGTAAGTGATGATGGCAATGGTGATAGTTGTGGGAAAAGCTTATAGTACAACCCTGCCTGGTTGTATGTTTGTGATTATCATTTTCATTTTTCATTTTGGTGACCTCATTACCTTACTTTGGAAGTAAGACCAGATAATTTCTATTTAGTGGTAGCTTTAGTGGCTAAGGAAAACATCAGGATGAAATCTACAATTTATGTAATTCTAACACAACGGTCGTTGTGCAGTGCAAATTTTAGAGTTTGTTAAAACTGGTATGTACCTTGTAGAATTTAATCTTTCTAACGACGCTGTGAGAATAGGTGATGGATTGTTTTTCTAGTTAAATTTTACAAATGAAGAAACTGAAGCTCTAGGGGTTAATTTGTCTAAAGTGGTATAGCTAGTAACTGGCAAAGGCAAAATTTGAAGCCAGCTCACTTAACTGGAGTGACCCCCATAGTAGTAACATTACCCCTGTTACTACCATGACTTAGAGACCCCATTACTTTCTGATAATTTATTCAAACAGTCCTTTGTTTTTTGATGGTTGAAATGTACACATATGCATGTACTCACACACACATGCGTACTCTATTAATTCATCTTATCATATTATGCTTCCCCGTATACTTTTTGCTGAACTTTTCCCCCTTTTGTTCCATCTCCCATCACATCACCCTGATGTTCTATATGCACCACAGGCATCCTGTGCTAACAACACATTCTTCTATTTTCTTCATGCTTATATAATCACAAAATATATATGGGTGGATGTGGATAATAATCATATTGAAATATACACAGTTTTCTGCACTTTGCTTCTCTCATTTAACAATGAAGTCTGGGTATTTCTCCAAATTCAAAGATTTAGTTGTCATTCCTTCTTTTTATTTGCTACATAATATATCATGGTTGGCTGTACTGTAAGTTGTCCAGTATTCCCAAGATGATGGGCATTTCAGTTTGTTTGCAGTTGTAACCACTCTCTATATTGTTGCAATTAACATTATTATTTCATGTGCCTGTTCGAAGGGATATGATATTCTTTTTTTTTTAAGATTTTATTTATTTATCTGAGAGAGAGAAAGAGCGAGATCATGGATAAAGGGAGGAGCAGATGGACAAGCCAACTCCCTACTGAGTGAGGAGTCTGATGTGGGATTCACTCCCAGGACCCTGAGATGGTGACCTGAGCTGAAGTCAGATGCTTAACTAGCTGAGCCACCCAGGCAACCCAGAGGGGTGTGACATTCTTAATTTTAATATTTGTTGATAGATTTCTTTCCAAAAGATTTCCAATACAGTTGTAAGAAGCCAGATTCCCTCCCCAAATGTATGAGAGTAAACTTCCTTTACATTCTATCTGCAAGAGATCACATTATTTTTTAATGTTTGCCACTTATATGGGTATAAGATGATATATCACAGTAACTTTAATTCACAATTCCCTTGCTCCTACTATAGTTGGACACTTTTTTTTAAAATTTTATTTATTTGACAGAGAGAAACACAGCGAGAGAGGGAACACAAGCAGAGGGAATGGTAGCGGGAGAAGCAGGCTTCCTGCAGAGCAAGGAGCCCGATGTGGGGCTCGATCCCAGGACTCTGGAATCATGACCTGAGCCGAAGGCAGCGGCTTAACGACTGAGCCACCCAGGCCCCTCATAGTTGGACATTTTTAAAATGTATTTTATGTCATTTGGATGACATCTTCAATGAATTATCTTTCCATATACTTATTATTACTGTTTTCTACAGTGTAGTTTATCTCTTCCTTGGCTATTTGTAAGAATTTTATTATGTTAGATTATTTATATTATATGCTAATTCTTTGTTGTGATATTTTCAAAAGCTCTTGCTCATCTGTTAGGTTCTTACAGCATACAAAATTACTTATTTTTAAAATTTATTACTCAAATAAGTTTATCTCTTCTTTCATAGCTACTGAATTTCTGTCCATTGTAAAGAAAATCGCCTTAGATTGTATATTGTGTAGGAATTTTATTGATTTATGTTTTACATTTAAATATTTCATCCTGGGGGCACCTGGGTGGCTCAGTCGTTAAGTGTCTGCCTTCTGCTCAGGTCATGACCCTGGGTTCCTGGGATCAAGCCCCGCATCGGGCACCCTGTTCGGCGGGAAGCCTGCTTCTTCCTCTCCCACTCCCCCTGCTTGTGTTCCCTCTTACACTGTGTCTCTGTCAAATAAATAAATAAAATCTTTAAAAAAATAAATAAATAAAAATAAATATTTCATCCTGAAATTTATTTACATATGTGGTGAAACAATAGGTTTGCTTTGGTTTTCTTCCAGATGGAAAGCCAGTTGTTTCACTATCATTTGTTTCTTTGTTTTTAATTTAAATTCAAGTTAGTCAACATACAGTGCAATATTGGTGTCAGGAGTAGAATTTGGTGATTTATCACTTACATATAACACTCAGTGCTCATCCCAGCAAGTGCCCTTCTTAATGTCCCTCACCGTTTAGCCCATCTCCCACCCACCATACCTCTGCTCCAACAACCCTCAGTTATTCTGTATAGTTAAGGGTCTCTTATGGTTTGCCTCCCTCTCTGTTTTTATCTTATTTTATTTTCCTTGTCTTTCCCTAGGTTCATTTGTTTTGTTTTTTAAATTCTACATATGAGTGAAATCATACATTTGTCTTAGAGTTATTTTGCTTAGCATAATACAATCTAGTTCCATCCACATTGTTGCAAATGGCAAGATTTCATTCTTTTTGACGGCTGAGAAACATTCCATTACACACACACACACACACACACACACACACACACGCACGCACACACATCACTTTGTCTTTATTCCACTCATCCTTTGATGGACATCTAGGCTTTCTCCATGGGTTAGCTGTTGTTGATAATGCTGCAATAAACATCAGGGAGCATGTACCCCTTTGAATCTGTGTTTTTGTATCCTTCGGGTACATGCCTTTGGGTAAATGCCTAGTGGTGCAATTTCTAGGTCACAGGATAGTTCTATTTTTAACGTCTTGAGGAATCTCCATACTGTTTTTCAGTGTGGCTGCACCAGTTTGCCTTCCTACCAACAGTGCAAAAGCATTCCCCTTTCTCCACATCCTCACCAACACCAACATCTGTTGATTCCTATGTTGTTAATTTTAGCCATTCTGACAGGTGTGAGGTGGTATCTCCTTATGGTTTTGATTTGCATTTCCTTGAAGATGAGTGATTTGAGCATTTTTTCATGTGTCTGTTAGCTATTTGTATGTCTTCTATGGAGAAATGGCTGTTCACGTCTTCTGCCCATTTCTTAACTGGATTATTTATTTTCTGAGTGTTGATTTTGATGAATTCTTTGTAGATCCTGGATACTAGCCTTTTATCTGATATGATATTTGCAAATATCTTCTCCCATTCAGTATGTTGCCTTTTAGTTTTGTTGATTGTTTCCTTTGCTGTGCAGAAGCTTTTTATCTTGTTGCGGTCCCAATAGTTCATTTTTGCTTTTATTTCCCTCGCCTCTGAAGATGTGTCTAGTAAGAAATTGCTGCAGCCAAGGTCAAAGTGTTTGCTGCCTGTTTTCTCCTCTAGAATTTTGATGGTTTCCTGTCTTACATTTAGGTCTTTTATCCATTTTGAATTTATTTTTGTGTATGGTATAAGGAAGTGGCCTAGTTTCACTCTTCTGCATGTCAACTTCCAACTGTTGAAAAGATTATCTTTCTTCTGTTGGGTATCCTTTCCTGCTTTATCGAAGATTAGTTGACCGTAGAGTTGAGGGTCCATTTCTGGGTTCTCTATTCTGTTCCATTGATCTCTGTGTCTGTTTTTGTGCCAGTACCATACTGTCTTGATGATTACAGCTTTGTAATAGAGCTTGAACTCTGGGATTGTGATGCTTTCCACTTTGCTTTGCTTTTTCAACATTATTTTGGCTGTTCGGGGTCTTTTCTGGTTCCATACAAATTTTTGGATTGTTTATGCTAGTTCTAGGAAAGATGCTGGTGTTATTTTGATTGGGATTGCTTTGAATGTGTAGATTGCTTTAGGTAGTATAAACATTTTAACAATATTTGTTCTTCCAATCCATGAGCGTAGAGTATTTTTCCATTTCTTTATGTCATTTTCAATTTCTTTCATAAGATTTCCATAGCTTTTAGAATACAGATCTTTTCATCTCTTTGGTTAAGTTTATTCTTATAGTTTTTGATGCAATTGTAAATGGGATCTACTATTTGATTTCTCTTCATGCTGCTTCATTATTGGTGTATAGAAATGCAACAGATTTCTGTACATTGATTTTATATCCTGTGACTTTGCTGAATTCTAGCAATTTTTTGGTGGAGTCTTTTGGGTTTTCTATATAGAGTAGCATGTCATCTGTAAAGAGTGAAAGTTTGGCTTCTTCCTTCCTTGCCAATTTGGATGTCTTTTATTTCTTTTTGTTATCTGATTGCCAACGTTAGGACTTCTAGTACTATGTTGAATAACAGTGGTCAAAGTGGACATCCCTGTTGTATTCTTGATGTTAGGGGAAAAGCTCTCGGTTTTTCCCCATTGAGGATATTAGCTGTGGGTCTTTCATATATGGCCTTCATGATTTTGAGGTATGTTCTTTCTATCCCTACTTTCTTGAGGGTTTTTTCCCTTTGAAGGTTTTTATCAAGAAAGAAAGCTGTATTTTGTCAAGTGCCTTTTCTGCATCTATATTGAGGATCATATGGTTCTTGACCTTTCTTTTATTGATGTGATGTATCATGTTGATTGATCTGTGGCTATCAAACCACCCCTGCAGTTCAGGAATAAATCACACTTGTTTATGGTGAATAATCCTTTTAATGTACTGTTGGATTCAGTTAGCTAGTATCTTTTTTTTTTTTTTAAGATTTTATTTATTTGACAGAGAGAAACACAGCGAGAAAGGGAACACAAGCAGAGGGAATGGTAGCGGGAGAAGCAGGCTTCCCGCAGAGCAGGGAGCCTGATGTGGGGCTCGATCCCAGGACTCTGGGATCATGACCTGAGCAGAAGGCAGACGCTTAACGACTGAGCCACCCAGGCACCCCCAGTTAGCTAGTATCTTAAGTATTTTGGCATTCATTACTGTTTCTGTAGGTCATCTCTCTCTCTTTTCTTTTCTTTTAAAGATTTTATTTATTTATTTGACAGAGAGAGAGACAGTGAAAGAGGGAACTGAAGCAGAGGGAATGGGAGAGGGAGAAGCAGGCTTCCCGCTGAGTAGGGAGCCCGCTGCGGGGTTCAACACTCCCCAGACCCCAGAATCATGACCTGAGCAAAGGCAGACACTTAATGACTGAGCCACCCAGGTGCCCCTCTGTTTCTTTCTTGTCTTTGTTGCTTTTGGTCTCTATTCCTGCTCACAGGGTCCCCTTTAATATTTCTTGCAGAGCTGGTGTAGTGTTGATGAATTCCTTTAGCTTTTGGTTATTTTGGAAACTCTTTATCTCTCCTATTCTCAGTGACAGCCTTGCTAGATATAGTATTCTTGGCTGCATATTTTACACACTTAGCACA
>CM053611.1:14335942-14347091 GCA_028646535.1 Procyon lotor
TGTCCAGTTTTTTGTTTGCTTGTTTTTTTCAGAAGAGAAAGTTATCTAGTAGAAACAAGACATTTTTAATTTCAGAAATGAATCTTGTTTATGACTTAAGCGATGGTAAAAAATTTCTATTTCTTAAGAGTAATCAGATAAGGATTCCTAGGGTTTTTAAGTCAGGGCAGAAGACAAATGAGACCCACCAAATAAATGTGGAGAGACTACTAAAGAAAAAATAAAATTACCTTTTCATTACATACCACAAGTTGTTTTGTTCATTGTACCAGTTATTCAACAACTGGAAAAACTTCACTGATCCTGAATGTGGGAATTGCTCATTCATGTCATCCTTTACTACTATTAGTGTAACTGTAACCTCTCTCTATTCAATGATAATTGTAAAACTTTCTCTTAGAATGAGGAATTTACTTTCTCCTTGTAAAGTTTTCCAGTCAACATTTTTCTGCCCATCAGCAGTCACCAAAACTTAAAGGAAACCTGCTACACCCTGGCCGTATTTATTGCTCTCACAAAAGGATTTGATAATGGAATCAGGCCCCTGGAAGTTGTTTCTGCAGGGTCACAGATAGGGGAATCTTTACAATATTGCCAAATTGGATTTTAGTGCTCTATACACTGTATTTGATATTTCTCTGACATAAACCTATCTGGTCTAGGTCTCTGACTACATGAAATCCCTGAATACAAGCTTTCAATCAAGAGCTTTTTTTGGTATTACAGCAATAAAATGTTTCCAAAGGCAAAAAGAAACATTTATTGGTAGGCTCATTATTGTATACAAAGGGACCCCTGAGTACTTACCTTGTTTCTAGATTTTTTCATAATTTTAATGGCTTAAGGCAGACTAGAAATGTTTAAACACTTGATGTTTCAATTAAAATATCTATTAAATATCTACTTAAAGATGGACACTATACTTTGCACTGAGAATACAGAAGTGAAGTAAATCAGCTCTGCCATTAAAATGTTTATAGTCTGGAGAGGGTCCCAGGGTTATAGAGGCAAATAAGTGTGAAATTATAAAGATTTGTTTTGTTTCCATTAATGGTCACACCCAAGATGAGCTATTATAGAATTTAAAAATTATAGAACAAGGAGGAATTATAATAATAATTAATTGAAGAATAATAAAATCACAGAAATAGAGTTCACGTATTATCATTCCTCTTAAACTCTACCACGCAAATGTTCCAGTCTTCCACCGGAAAATTCAGACCCCAGAGCTGGCACACTATGACCCAAATCCCACCTGCCTCCTGTTTCTATGCACAAAGATTTACTGGAACACGTCCATGTTCATTCACTTACATATTGTTTACGGCAGTTTCATCCTACCACATCAGAGTTGAATAACTGCAACAGAGGTCACATGGTCCCCAAAACTGAACATACTTACTGTCTGACCCTTTAAAGAAAAAGTTCCCTAAGGTCCACATCAGATGATTAACTTGTCAGTCTTGTGTCTAAACAAAGAGCTCCACCTAAACTAAGATTAATACTTATCTGCTTTGAAATCTGCAATAAAGAAAATTAAACAACTAAACAGCGCATTGGCCAATTTTACGCTCAACAGTTTGACAATCACTTTCTTTACACTTAGCCCATGTCTTTTTTTGTTGGCTGGTACAAGGCCAATTGCCTTTATTCCACACTCAGTGGAGGTACAGAACATCCCACCACTAGACTCCTCATTAGAGTCCTCTATATATTTATGTACATGTCACCCTTTTCCTCAAAAACCAAACATTTCAAGGTTTTTAGAGTCATCCTAATGCAAATGGTATGTGAAAACCTTGACTCCAGTTCCATCTGCTATGTGACTCCCCAAATACATGATTTTTGGTAAATCTTTTTCTTTGTAGGACCCCAATTTGGTGAATATCATCAAACTATCAATTATTTCTAGCACTATCTTCTTGAGAAGTTTTCTCATAGTCTTCTTATAAGAAGGGAACTATTATCGCAATATTAATTTCTCACATTCTTCTTTTCTATCTTCACCTTTTGCCAATAGGTGTTCTAATTTGTTTACAAATACTTCAAGATACTGGGGCGCCTGGGTGGCTCAGTCGTTAAGCGTCTGCCTTCGGCTCAGGTCATGATCCCGGAGTCCTGGGATCAAGCCCCGCATCGGGCTCCCTGCTCGGCAAGAAGCCTGCTTCTCCCGCTACCATTCCCTCTGCTTGTGTTCCCTCTCTCGCTGTGTTTCTCGCTGTCAAATAAATAAAATCTTTAAAAAAAAAAAAAATACTTCAAGATACTGAATAATTTAACCATACATAGCAGATTTCTTAATTCCATTCAATTTGGAACTCCTTACATAAGGTAGAACTGCATTAAAATGTTATCAATTATTCCCAAATAGATTATTAGGCAGCTGAACAAACTATACTAACTGAAAGTGTCAAGAAATCTGAAGAAGACAAATTCAAAAGAAAATTGTTTAGAACTATAAATAAACTTCCTTAAAAATAATAAATCCCTGGTGTGAACAAAGGTGTTTCTCATAAAAGTGTAGTGCAGAAGGGGCTCCCGCGTGGCTCAGTCGGTTAAGCATCCAACTCTTGATTTCAGCTCAGGTCATGATCTCAGGGTTGTGAGATCAAGCCCCTGGATGGTTCCATGCCCAACTTAAGATTCTCTCTCTCCTTTTCCCTCTGCCCCATGTTGCCCATTTGTGTGCACTCTCTCTCTCTCAAAAAAAAAAAAAAAGTGTAGTGCAGAAAATGTTTATGTCATATGTCTACATGGATGTCCATATTTATATTTAGATGTATTCAATTGGTAGTTGTCTTTGTCAGTTTGAGCTGCTCTAACAGAATACTATAAACTGGATGGCTAAACAACAAACACTTAATTGTCACAATTCTGGAGGCTGGAAGTCTGAGATCAGAGTGCCAGCATGGTCTGGGTTAGTGTAGGGCCCTCTCTCTAGTTATGTCCTCGCATGTCTACAGAGAGACACACACACACACACACACACACACACACACACACAGATCTGTAAGATATCTGTCAGATCTCTCTCTTTCTCTCTCTCTACCACCTCCATCTCTACCTCTATATCTCTGTCTCTTTCTCAGAAGGTCATATATGCATAGACAAAGAGAAAGAAACAGATTTCATATCTCTTCCTTTTTTATAAGGCCATGAATCCACATGAGGGCTACACCCTCATGACCTAATTACCACCCAGAGGCCCCACCTCCAAACACCACCACATTATGGATTACAGTTTCAACATATGAATTTTAGGGGAACACAAACATTCAGTCCATAGACTAGTAATTACCTGCCAAGATGAAAATACCTTTAGATAAGAAACATCCATCTCCATAGACCCCTATTTATAGGCAAGCTTTATTTCTACTTTGTTGACCTACTCCTTCTTCAAATCAAACTGCTAGAATCTTCAAGCCTACTTTCAGAAACAAGATTGCCTCCGGGGTTCTGGGTGAAGTAATTAGATAAGCATTCGATTTCTACTTAACAATTTGGGTCAGTCAGTGATCAGGAAGACTTGCTTAGCAGCTTACTTCCTAGGCTGAACTGCTGTATTCTTGAAATGTAGTTGGAGACATGAACACCTTTATGAGTTTGCAGGGGGGTTTATAAGGTTGCTCTAATATTACTGCACCTTAAACATATTAAACAGAGCTATGTCTAAGTCACTGAATTATTTATGTACTTCTTAGAAAAGTCAAAAAGACACTGTGAAGCTTCCAAAATAAAAAGACAAATGAATAAACCTTAAAAAAAAAGACAGGGGGGCATCTGGGTGGCACAGTCTATTAAACATCTGACTCATGGTTTTTTTGGCTCAGGTCATGAGACTGAGCCCCACATCAGGCTCCATGCTCAGCATGGAGTCTGCTTGAGACTCTCTCTCCCTCTCCCTCTGACGCTCTCTCCTGCTCTCTCTCAAATAAATGAATAAATCTTTAAAAAGATTAATTTAATTTAAAAAAAGCAAAGCTACTCTTCTAGCTTGTGTGATTTCCTTATTTTAACTCCAAGTACTAGATGTGCAGTCCAATGAGATTTTTTAAATTTCGTTTCTATTTTTATATGGCAATATTTACATACATTGTATGTAATAATGTGCAATAATATAACTAAAGTCATTATCCCAACTGTTGTCTTAATTTCAAAAATTAATTCCTCCATAGTTTAACTCATAAAATATGTTCTGCTTATTTGACAATTAGTTTCCTTTTCTTTACTGTTCCAAGACCTCTGCATAAATGACTTTTGACACCAACAATTGCCCTCAAACTGACTTTTTTTAATCTCAAGTCAGTTCACTAATATTGGATTCATATTTCAAAAGATTTGTCTGAAGACTGTTATTGGAAATATTAGCAAAATATTCCCATCTAGAAAAATATAAGACCTTTTGTTTCTAGTACTATTTACTTGTATACCCCTAGAATCATAGCGTCTGTCTTAGAAATTATTGTTTTGTCTAGAAAGGATGGAGTTTAACAATAATGATGATGATACTAATAAAAGCTATCAATAATAAGCTTTAAAATGTACCAGACTTGTACTAGGTACATTAAATATAACGTATTTAATCCTCACTGTAATCCTAGTAATACTCTTTTTTACACATAAAGAAATCGAGAACCAAAGAAGATAAATAAAATGACCAAAGGCAGGCCACTAATAAGCCATTGAGCTAGAAAGTGCGTCAATGCCTGAGTCCCAGATCTGTGCCAACTTCAACACAACACTGTCACTTGTTAAAAAAGGTTGCACTTAGCTTTAAACTGTTAGTGGTCAAAGGTCAAAACAATAGGCTAAACACTTCAGGGTCACTCCTCATAATTTCTCTAAACTAATAGTACTAACAAGTTTAGGAAATTCAAATGGCAACTTTATCGAGAAACCAGAGTCATCTATGAATATCCCTTACTTAGTTTACCAAACTGAATATAAAACTAAAGAGTGTGAGGCTTGATGTCTTTTATTTGGAGTTTTAAAAATTTCTGTAAACCACTGGGCATTTAGCAGGTTCTTCCAAGAAATCTCTTGCCCTTTTCTGTTTGGCTCAGGTTCCCTAATTCTACTCCTTCTAGATCTTTCCTATTGAATTCTAGAAGGCAGCATGAGAATAAGTCTGTGGATCCACACAGCACATCCAATGTGTATGGAGCAAATAATGTGTTTCACACATGTATTTGTTATTATATTTCAAGTCTACACAGATTTCAGGGGTTAATTCATTATAAATTACTTGAAGTAGTCTTAAATTCAAAGCATTTTTGTCCTGTCAACAACCATAAAAAGTATAAGTAATATAACACAATATGTTTCTATTAATTTCTTTTTTACTTTAAGTAGAAAGTACTTAACTTTTCAGAGTGGAAAAGTTGGACACTTCTACTCTAGTCCTTGAAGAGTAAAATTTCCACTCTACTAGTCCTATCGTGATCTCAACAGTAAAAGTGGTTCAGTATCTTCTCCATAACAGTGCAAGACTACAGTATTAGACAAATGAAAAAAACACAAGCAAAAATGAAGAGTGCCCCAAATACAATACCTCATCGACTGCACCCAAGAAATTCCTGTAAGAACCTAAAAGAACAAAATGCTATAATGCTGACTCAGTATACCCACTCTGTCTTCTCTCCCAGCATAAACATCCCTTCCTACAGCCCCTTCATACACAGAACTGAGATGCAGAGTCTGAAAAGAAATATAGTCTGGGGGCACCTGGGTGGCTCAGTCAGTTAAGTATCTGCCTTCAGCTCAGGTCATGATCCCGGGGTCCTGGGATCAAGTCCCATGTCGGGCTCCCTGTTCAGCAGGGAGTCTGCTTCTCCCTCTTCTCTCCCTGCTTATGGGTTTTCTCTCTCTCTTTCTCTCTCTCTGTAGCTTGCTCTCCCAAATAAATAATTAAAATCTTAAAAAAAAAAAAAAAGAAATGTAGTCTGGGCCGTGTTTCTCCCATTATTAGCGTGTGTTTTTCAAAGGCTGGAGCAGTGTAAAAGTGAGGTATGGATATTCTAGGCAAAATATTCAAGAGTCATTGTTTAATTAACTTCACCAAAGATACTCAACATTATACACCAATGATTAGAACGTGGAGCTATTTGCTCTGTAATATTAAAGAATGTCGAGACTTCCATTATTTATAAAGCTGTATTTTGAGCTTTTCATCTCACTTGCACAATCACTTCTGAAAAGACATGTGAAAGTATCTAGCTCCGTCATTAAGCAAAACCATTTGAACACTATGGCGTGCTTTCATTCCTAGCAATGGTCATCTAAATAGACACTTACTCTGTGGTCAGAAGTGATTAACCTCGGTGAATACCGAGGTAATGTCCCTCCAACAGTTACTTGAGAAACAGAATCCTGGCTGTTAGCTGACCTTTGATCCACATAATTTTCCTTAGTCTTTTATCCTCAACCAGAAGTCAACTTCTGAACTAGACTTGTCTGCCAATCCCAGCTCCATTATTTGCCACTGTATTATTTAAAGCCAATTGTTTAATTTCTTTGAAGTTCTCTCCCAACAAAATTTACTTCACTGTCTTCTCAAAATTACATGAAACAGTGCTTCTTTTCATATAACTAACATTAAATATGATTTGAAACAACATTGTTTGGGGCCCCCTGTGTGGCTCAGTTGGTTAAGCATCTGACTCTTGATTTTGTCTCAGGTCAGGATCTCAGGGTCTTGAGATCAAGTCCCACATTGGGCTCCTCACTGGGCATGGAACCTGCTTAAGATTCTCTCTCCCCCTCTCCCTCTGTCCTTCCCCCTGCTTATGCACTCCCTCTCCCTCCAAACAAACATTGTTTTATTCCCTCAAGGCGCCCACACTCATATCTACTTTGCTAAATGCATTTTATTCACATCTCTTCCTCAGCTCTGAACACTTCTTTCAGTCTCTACAGTGTCCAGTGGCTTTGACCAAACTGCCCGTGAAATATGGGGATTCACTAGGAATATCTTAAAGGATGGGTAGCCAGTGAAATCATTATTATGGATCTTGCCACTCCCATTTGCAGTGCCTTCTCTTCATTTGCTTAAATCATCCTCAATGGATTAAGTTTAGTTTCAAGAAACATTTAAGTAGGGGTGCCTGAGTGGCTCAGTGGGTTAAAGCCTCTGCCTTCAGCTCAGGTCATGATCTCAGGGTCCTGGGATCGAGCCCCACATCGGGCTCTCTGCTTGGCAGGGAGCCCGCTTGCCCCTCTCTCTCTCTACCTGCCTCTCTGCCTACTTGCGATCTCTCTCTCTCTCAATCTGTGTGTCAAATAAATAAATAAATCTTTTAAAAAAAAAAAAAAGAAAAGAAACATTTAAGTAGGTGCTAGTCACATGACAAGAGGAAATTCGCAGTTGTTCCAAATCCAAAGAGATGTTTTCTTTATACACACACACACACACACACACACACACACACACACACACAGAAATATATGTCTTTTTCATTCATGACAATACTGGTTAAATTACAAATATAAGTGTTGTCAGCAATAGTGTTTCTGGAGATCATGAATGCTAAAAGCTGAATGTTTTGATGCTGTGAACTAGATATGCAAAAATCATCCACAGCCCTTTTTTTCTTACTTTCTGTAATAGAGACTAGAGAATTGAGATATCTCCCCAGAATCCCTCATAGCTGGGTTTAACCATGTGACTCACTTCCAGCCAATGAAATGCAAGCAGACATCATTGACTAGGCTTTTAAATGGAAAATGTTGTAAGTTAAGGCATTCTGCTTTTGCTTTTTAACCTTTCCCCTTCCTCTACATGGAACAAGGATATAATGCTTACAGATGGAAGAGCCACAATGTAACCATGTGGATGAAGAATATAGTTTAAGGATGAAAGGAACCCAGGTCCATGATGAAACCACTAGACTACTCTGCCACATTAAGACTTCCTGCTTCCAAAAAAAAAAAAGACTTCCTGCTTCCAAATTTCTTGTCACATGAGACAAATCCCTTACTTGGTTAAATCACTTTTGAATTTTCTGCCTCTTATAATCGAACTTTATCCTAGCTGACACAGACTAAATGCAGAATAAAATTTAATTTTACAGAGAAGAATGGGAGAAAATTCCCATTAGGAAAAAAAAAAAAGGAAACATGACCATATCGAAGAGTGAATGCCTTTTGTTTGGAGAAAAATGAACAAAACAAATTCACTGAAGTCAAGGATATACAGGAGGCAGTAGTAGATAAAATATAGTTGTGTCTGTGGGAAATGGTACAGATATACAATGTCTGAATGCCAGGACAAAGAATGGGAATAATACAAAGAATGGTATACAATACAATAGTCAGCAAGGGATTTTTCAGTTGCTGATTCCATGTATAAATTTTTAAAGATCTAGAATGATATAACCATCCAGCATGTGTTTCTAATAATTTCCTCTCTGTAATTTGTGAAGGAGCCCTCCCTCCAACTCTCTAGATTGAGTGGTACTCAATCCAGATCAACACTAGGGATAGGTCTCAAAGTAAATAAGTCAATAAAAAGCAAAGATGCATTTATCACCTACTCTTCTGTTCCTTACATGAGACTTCGACTCTTTACTTGCTCTTATCTCCCATATCACCTGGGACACCAACTAATGTTGCAGTAGCAACAACTGATCACAGCTTCTCCTGCACCTGAAGAGCATCTCAAATTTGACTTTATCATTTTCATTTCTATTCTACACATTGAAGGAACACGTGGCTCTTAGTTTGAGTTCCCCTACAAGGAGATGCTGATACAAATATTTGAATACAAGACTTTCATTTGGGAAGGGAAGGAACATGTGCCAGGGAATGGAGAAGTTAGTCAAGGAAGGAAAAGCATTCCATTAAGAGGGATCCTACTGCTTAACCCATTGGAAGAGCCTTAGATTTAACCCAAGGGAAGAGGACTTGGTATATTTGGATACAACCTTCCATCAGTCATGGGCTGAGAGCCAGTGCTGGGTGATATCAATTCTCCTTCACTTTGGGTCAGCCATGGACATAGTCAGGTTTTACTCTTTAGCTTCAGAGAAAGTCCTCTGGAAGACCATGGTACATGGTAGTCTGATATGAGGCACAAACATGGTAATTCCTGGGAAATAAGAGTGGAGAACCAACAGCAACCGCTACAACAGGCTTGGGCTGACCAATGACTGAGTCCAGGGACCAGCTTAAGTAGCAAGTTTCCAGTTCTACAGAAATAATAAAACACAAGACCTAAGGAGTCAAAAACAGAACACAAAAAGATCTTCCTTCTTTGTGGCACCCTAGAAGTCAGATATGGAACCCAAAATGACTCCAAAAAGGGAGTACTCAAGTGGGATTTGCTTTTACTCCACAAAGTTTATGGTAGTCTAACTGCAGTAAGAGCCCTTTTGGGGGCGCCTGGGTGCTCAGTGGGTTAAAGCTTCTGCCTTCAGCTCAAGTCATGATCTCAGGGTCCTGGGATCAAGCCCCACATCGGGCTCTCTGCTCAGCAGGGAGCCTGCTTCCCCCTCTCTCTGCCTGCTTGTGATCTCTCTCTCTCTCTGTCAAATAAATAAATAAAATCTTTTAAAAAAAAAAAAGAGCCCTTTTGGATTAAAGTTAAAAATACTAATGAAAATCATAGGTGGTCAGGATGCTTCTTGGCAAAACCACTAAGAGGAAAAATCAAACTCTTGGTTGACCTGGATGGCAAAGAATAAATCAAATTCTAAGATCAGAGTGGAATATCTGAATGGGTAGGCAAAAATCAGGAGAGAAAAGCATACTTGGTTCCTCAAATGGTCTATGACATTTTGCAGCCCTAACTTTTTTTTCTCTATTTCACAAACATTAATATAACGTTTGCTATATGCTTGCCACTGTTTTATGTGCTTTATAAGGAATGCTCATTTAATTTTCCTAACAATTTTATGAAGTACTTACTATAATTTATCATCATTTTACAGATACAAGCATAAGGAAGCCAAATAAATTTCCCAAGAAAACTCTCCCTCCAAAATACTTTCTTTTCAATCACTACAGTCTTCTGACTTCCGCTAAATAAGAACTTAATCAATGTTGTGGGCATATGATAGTCCCTGTTATAAGTTTTTGTATCCGTATAATTATCATTGGCCTATCCTCAGATTGTGAAAGGAGAGACAGGAGAGAACTGAGTCTTCTGGCAAATGTCCACCGCTAGGCTAATTACAACAACTACACCCAAAATCACCTCTATCCTTATGAGGATTTGGTACAACAGGAATAGGGTCAGTTGGGTAAAGCAAGAGTAAATTAATTGCTCTGGAGAATCTAGAACACTAGCCAATAGACTTAGTCTTTATTACCCTGTAATCACAATAATAAGGAACCATTGAAAAATCTGAGAAAGAAATTAAGAGCATGTACATGTGGTCAGATGTCAGTATGAGTAACAAAAACGGGGGATAGGTGGGGGCGCCTGGGTGGCTCAGTCGTTAAGCGTCTAACTTTGGCTCGGGTAGTGATCCCAGAGTCCTGGGATCGAGCCCCGCATTGGGCTCCTTGCTCGGCAGGAGGCCTGCTTCTCCCGCTACCATTCCCTCTGCTTGTGTTCCCTCTCTCGCTGTGTTCCTCTCTGTCAAATAAATAAAATCTTTAAAAAACAAAAAAAAATGGGGAATGGGTGGTACTCATGCCAGGCAAGAGGGATTCCAGGAAACTACTACTATCTGGAAAAGTCCATCTCATCACAAGGACAGAACATTATTATTCCCATTCAAGCCTTCTAAAATGCGGGTTAGCAATAACAATTGTATTCACTTTATGGAAAAACACATTTCTGCATTTTAATGTAAACATTCATAACCATGACACCAATTGGCCTCTTGGGGTCCTTGAATTCATTCTCAAGACAAATCAAACAGAAAGGTGCTGTTGTTTTTCAATAGGAGCCACTTGGTAATACCTAGGTAAACATTCTTCCCCCAAGGCCTTATTCCACCTAGGGATTGAATGGGAATTCAACAGCTGCTTTCCACACTTCCACTAGATAGCCAAAGACTTCTGGACATGACTTGCTTCAGTACTAATGGGTTTAAGGCTTGGTAGCTTAAGTTAGGTGCCTTTAGTGATATGGTTTCTACAGGGGGCCATTCTCGCTTACCTTCACATTTTTCTACCGAGAACATATCCTAGGGATGTGGTTTTG
>CM053611.1:14347191-14359782 GCA_028646535.1 Procyon lotor
TTTTTTAAAGCAGTAGTTCTTTTTTATATATATATAAATATTTTATTTATTTATTAGAGAGAGAGAGAGAGAACACAAGCAGGAAGAGAGGCAGGCAGAGGCAGAAGGTGAAGCAGGCTCCCTGCTGAGCAAGGAGCCCGATGTGGACTCGATCCCAGAACCCTAGGATCATGACCTGAGCTGAAGGCAGCTGCTTAACCAACTGAGCCACCCAGGTGTCCCTTGCATTTTTTTTTCAAACACCATGGCTGACTGATACAAAGCAAGGTAAAGACAGACAGCATTGCAAATTAAAACGATGACAGGAGTTCACAACTTTTGCATGCTCCTCGTGTGCCAGGTGCTTGGCTGAGAGACCTATGTGTCTCAATTCATTTGATCTTCATAACAACTTCCTGAGGTGGGAGCTAGCATTATCTCTGCTTTTCTGTTAAGAAATCTGAGGCAGTGATAAACCGAATGACTTTCCCAAGGTCACAGAGGAAACACATGTTCCAGTCAGGATTTAAAGGCAGGCAGCCTGCTATAAATATACATACACATGTTCCTCACACCAAATAAGAAAAAGCAATTTCTTTCTATAGCCAAGGTGATGGCTTAATAAGGTCTCACATCTTAAAATCTTAAAGCGTCAAGACCGTAAGATTTAAGCGATATTGGCTTGAACCTCCATTGAATTTTCTTTGGAAAGTCTAAGGACCTCCCCCAAATTTCTACACAGGGTCTTTCAAGCAGGCAGTTCTGCTCTAAGCTCTGGTCTCCACTGAATTAGTCCTGTTCAGGGAGCATCCCGACCACTGCCTGGCACTTGCCCATGTTTAAGTGGGACCACCACATATGATAATCAGCCACTTCCCACTATTAAAAAATAATAATAATAATACTAAGCTAAACCAGTCGTAACAGGTTTCATAAGGTGGTACGCAGCAAACTTCTTTGCTGATTTCTTGGGTGAGTCAGAGAGTTTGTTATTTTCTTAACTACAGTAAGACAGACAACCTAAAATTGAGTAATGACGCCCTTTCATTAAAATTTCCCTAGCCACTGTATATGCAAGTTGCTCTGCCACAGTCCTTTTTGTTCTTTCTCCTGTCCCCTCTCTCCTATTTTATCCAGCCTTTGCTTTCTTCCCACCCCTGGATTTCTCTTATCTCTAAAACAAAAGCACTTAGGAAGCTCACCTGTGGCCTCCGGTGTATTTTTTTACTAATAACTGTTTTCAGGTGCTCACATTTATCTTGAGTGGCTTATTATGCAAATGTAGTGCTTTCTCCGAGTGGTATTCAGTCCCGTTGTCTTTCACCTTCATATACCTCTCCTTTGCCAAAGTTTGGGCTGTGTCGATAGTTATCCACAATAGGGTTGAGATGTGGCCCCTAATCAAAGAGGTGACAATTTATATCGATAAGGAAAAATCCATGTGAGACACTATGATAAGGATTTAATAAATAAGTGTTGTAGGATATAATAAGCTTGGAAATTCAGATTAATATAGACTAGAGATGTAGAAGAAAATATTACAGAGAAGAAAATACTTTGGTTAAGTAGGATTCAGGTAAGAGATAAGAAGTGGAAGACACCTGTGTCCCACCCCAGATGAATTCAACCAGAGTCTTGGTGGCTGGGACCTAGATTAAAACATGGTTTTTAAAGCACCACAAGTGATTCTAATATAATCAGGGTTAATCATCTGTGTTACCTTTAGCGCTACACAGCTTGACTAGTTAGGGAAATATGAGGCAAAGGAACGATATTCAAATTTCTGACATGGGATAATATCCCAAATTGTCTAATTGACCTTTACATTATATACAAAATAGGCTTCAAATATTGCATGTTGTGTGCTTCGCTAAAGATCCAATAGATTCTAAATTCTAATCAGAATCTGGGTACAAGGCGATCTGAATTCTCACCACCTAATTTTATTTTTATCTCCCAGTTGTTACAGCAACAGCTACAGCACCATTTGAAGCCGGTACCTGCCAACCAACTGTCGGATGGACAAAGCTTTCGACTGGAGAGAAATACTGTTGAAGGCACTATTTCGTTTCAGCTTTCATGGATCGTACCTTGATCTTGGTAGAAGAGGGCCAAGAGCAACATCGGTGATTCCAGAACAATGATGGAATTTGCATCCAGAACTAAATCAATCAAAAGGCTTCCAGACAAACCCTCCATGAAAGATTTCCACTTTATATCTGCAGATCCCAGCGGCTGCCTGACCACTTGCTGCTGAAAACTAGGAAACCCAGGTAGAATATTTTTTAAAAAGAAAAACAAAAAAATAAAAAAAACTGAAGGCAGTGCACTACCAAGGCAGCAAGGACTTGAGGGGCCAATATCCCCAAGAAAAGGGAAATACAAAGAGATAAAGCCCAAATTCATCATTATATTTTCCCTTGAGTCACTGGCTTTGTTTACAGGTGACCAGGAAACTGAAAAGCTGAGCAGAATTCAACAGAGTTCAGTGGGCTCAGTAGACTAAGAAAATTTTAAAAATTAAAAAGGAAAATCCACCAAGGGGAGGAACCCAGCAAACACTTCTGGATGTCACTTAGGACTCATGAGGGGCTTTGTGATAGGAGTAAGGGCAACGGGAAGTAGAATGGCTTTCACAAAAATTTAAATATGGCTGCACACTGTGGCTAACTGAACATAATAAAATAATAATAAATAAATACGGCGGCAAATCAGCTCAATTCCTGATGAGAGTGAAGTGTTCTTCCCCAAACTTCCTGCACGTCAGAAGCAAAGGCAAATTCTCTTTGCAGCAAAGTCACACAAATCGCTCTACTGTTTTTTCACACCCAACAACTATGAAAAATAGTCACTTTTGTAAAATGGGGATGACAAGATTTTCCCTATTCTGTAATGATGTGGATTGAAGAAGAGGTCTACAAATTACTACAAAATGCTTGACTAACAACAACCCAAATCATGGATGCTGAGAAAATATTTATAGATTACATCATGTATTTAAAAAAAAAAAAAAATGCCTCCTTTTATTCTTTCTACCAGAGATGCTGGGTAGTTGATTTATTACTTTGTGTGAGGTAAGAGAAAAAGATATGCTGGCTTTATAATTCGATTAACATTAGTATTAGAAGCTAGAGATGGATACTTTCCCGTCAGGTGCTTAGCAAGCAACCAGGAGTCAGCAAAAAGGACAGTTCCACATAATGAAACAGGCACAGCTTGAAAAGCTCTTAAACCTCGCTTTCCTACCCATTGTCGCCATGTCAAATCACAGTCTGTTCTGTTTATAATTAAATGAAATTTCTGCATATAACATGGCAACCTAGTGTTTCATAATCAAGGGAAAATAATTACCTTTCACTATGGGTGTTCCTTAATGAATGAAAATGAAAATGTATTATCCAGGCTTTTAAAGCCTCTATATTGTATTGCACTTTGAACAGGCTGAATATAGTGGTGGGACATTTGCAATGAAAGGCACTTCAAATTTATAAAGTGTTTTGCAAACATCTGAATAATTTTCATACCCTGAAGGAAGGATTGTGTTTTTATATTTATACACTAAAGGCTAAGAATATGAGGCACGCGAAATCGAAATGCCAGGAACAGCCCCAGTAATACTAAATTTGGGCAAAATTAAGTCTAAAGTGAGCAGAAATGGTGATTTCAATTTTACTTGTGCCATTTAGTCATCAGGTTTATACTGTGATTTCAAACTAGATTTGAACTATCCAAATACTATTTTGAACAACGGGGCCCATGATTTTAGATATAACTCAGCCTGGCGAGTTGTATTGCTGACACATACGAAGTTCCAAAACGGGAAAAAAAAAAAAAATTGCGATTTAAAACCTTTTGACCTCCCCCCTACCCCTCACTGCCACTCCACTATCCTGCCTCACCAGCCCACACAGCTCTGACACCGTCAGCTGGGGGACTGGAGCTGGGTACTTGTGCCAGGAGGTGCCCAAGGTCATGGGCTGCAAGACTGACTGGAGCAAGGCCAAGGCCCTGGTCAAGAGGCTGCGGGAAATGGGATGGCACCCATGACCCACCACAGGCGCCGGCAGGTGGCAAGGCCCGTGGGCATGGTGGCCTACCTTGAGTGCTGGCGCTTCGAGGAGGCCGCCCCAGTTCTGGGTGCGGATTGCGTGGATCCTGGGCATGGTGACCTGACAGCCTGGGGCCAACCCTGCCACCACCACCCCAGCCGCGCGGCCAGCATTAGGCACTGAGCTTGCACCCTGCCGGCCAGGCCGCGCCCAAACCGGGCTGTGACTGTGGAGCTGTACCTCCAACAGACGGGCACCGCCGAGGCCCGCCCAGACCAGGGCTAGACTCCTGCACGGGAGCGAAACCCCTATGAGGCCAGAGGAAAAGGCTTCCTGGGCCCACTGGGCCTGTGAAGGGGTAGCCCTGGAGGGCCTTGGAATCCCTGGCTGACTTCCTCTCCCAGCCCTGAACCTCACATCCTGGCGCAGCCTGTGCACCCTGGCGCCACCTGGCGGCTGCTTCCGGAACTTCATCTTCAGGGCCGGGTGTTCCTAGAACCCTGTGACCAGAATCCACACTCTGCCCATTTGCCCTGTCCATGCCAGTGGTAATAGCCTGTAACTGTAATAACTAAAATGGCATCACTTGTCCAAAATTTTTTCATGAAATTAACCACTGTTGCCAACTACTATGCCATAAACCCTACAATGCCAGAGTTACACTTGAAAAAGGACACTTTTAAAAGGGGTGAAAGAATGGAGTCCTAGCTTTCTTATATGACAGTAAGATATTCCAAGAGGTAAGGTGCCTTAACTACAATAAAATCATTGCACAGCATGTAAGGAATTTCTCTTTCCCAAAGGATAGAGAAAATAAAGAGTAAAACGTGGAAGACTAGAGAGATGCAAGAAGGTCCATGGCTTCTGATGAGTGCCAATAAGCAGACAAGATCTGAAATACAGAACAGGGACATATTATAAAAAGAAAAAAACAGTTATATACATTGGCAGTTTTCAGCGCCGTTACAGCAGACAAAATTTTTGGATGACAAGAAAAAGAAATATTCGATTCTTGGTTTTTAAAGTTTCAAAGGCCACCTACATATTAAAATGTATTCAGAAACTTGCAGACTATGATATGATATATGATATGATATGATATGATAAATATGACAGCAGTTGAATAGTTCAGCAAGTGGACAAAATTTTTGGCTGAAGTACTATCTTTTACTGTAAGAAAAACCCAGTTTATAATAGCAACAAAAACTGTAAAATGTCAATGAATTAACATAAGAATGGATATACAAGAGATATATCAAGAAGGCTATGGAATTTAAACTTTAATCATGGACACAAGACAGGATCAGAGAATCATACGTTGTTCTGGATTAAAGGTAAAAAGAGGATAAACCATCAACTCAAATACCAAAACAATAATAAAAGTTTAGTACTAAGAAAGAGTCTGATTGTCTTAGGAATGGTGAAGTAGATAAATGGAACCAAATACTGCAGAACAAACCTACACACAGAAGAAGAATTAATATATGATAATGTCGACATTTCAGATAATTGAGAAAAATAGCATTATAAAATTATTTACTTGAAAAATTACAGATCACTATAACAGACATTCACAAAAATATATTCCTGTCATACTGAAGACCTAAATATAAACAAGAAAACTACTCACTTTTAAAAGAAAATATAGGAAATTATATTTTTGTTAAAAAAAAGCCTTCTGAAACAAAATCAGAAGTGGTAAAAGAAAATTTATAATTTGACTTTAAAAAAGTAACAAAAATCCCTTAAACAAAGTAAAAATAAATGAGAGAATGAGGATTATAGTGTATTAAGGACTTCTCAAACTTGTTTTTTAAAGAAATAGAAATGCCTTTAAGACATATATATAAGCAATTATGTAGAAATAAGAATAAATACAAAGTCCATATAAACATGTAAAATGATGATCAAATCATTAGAAACTACAGGAATTCAAGTTTACCATCAACTTAGAACAAGTTGAAAAAAACAATAAAATCTAATGTTGGCATGTCCTTATACTATTGGTGAGAACATAAAATGTCAGAACCATTTTGAAGGACATTTGATAAAATCAATCAAAATTTAAAATGGGCACAAATACAGACCCAGGTACTACAGTTCCTCAAATTTATCCTTCAGAAATACTTGAATAAATACACAAAGAAATAAATATTGCTTGTAAGAAAAAAATTAAAACAAATGTCTATTAATTAAAGAATTTTTATATATCATGATATCCATGCTATGGAAGTATAAGCAGATGTTAAAAAGAAAAAGGAAAACCTATGTGTTCTAACACAGAAAATTCTCCCCAAATGTTAGTTAAATAATTTAAGCAATATGCAATATGTCCAATAAACTCCAATTTATGGTTTTAAAATACAGACATATGCACATCCATGCAAATTAACAGAAAACTAAGTGACTATGTAACACCAAACATCAACAGTGATTAATCTTAGGGAGAGGGAAGTGACTTAGAAAACTCGGTTTAAACTATGCATAGACAGAGTGGTAAGAAGTTATAGCCAACCTACTTTATAGGTACATTGTAATATGTACCTATTAACTTTATACTATCAATAAAATTGTTATTTGAAACATAAGACAGAAGAAAAGCAATAGTAACACTGATCCACAAAAATATAATCAATGAAACTACTTTCTTTGAGTTCTCTTTTAAATTCTTAGGCTTTTAAAAAATATATCTGACAGTTGTTTCCACATGAATAAATATCTATGTATGAAATCAAAATGAAGCCAAACTTAAAATTATCATCATCCTCATCAGTTCTGTAATATTCAGGCCCCAAATTACTCTCGCAAAAGGTGAAAAGCTAGCCTATATTTATCCTTGAAATGGTTATTTTGCTTTTGTAATTTGCAGACATTCATAAGGTAAACTTAAATAATAACTGTAGTTTTGCAGTTATTTCTTTTAACCAATATTTCAAGGGATTTCAAAAATTTGCATGCAAGCATCTTCCAAACAACCCAAACAGAGGTCTATGAGAAAGGTAAAAACAAACCATTTAATTAATTTATCCAACTGAAGCCTACCTGAACTATTCAGGGAAACCGAGGAACAAGCGAAAATATTATACCTAGCCTTTCACTTCACCTCATCACACCAAACTACCCCTCCAGGTGTGATCAGACATGAACAATCATTTCTCTGTAATGACCCCCTCACATATCCTTGTATCAGAATTCCCAGTGATCTCAAGTAGTTACATTCATACCCACTGTTCCAAATACCCCAATTGGGAAAAATAATACGGAAGGAACAGAAATTGCCCAAGGTGAAAGTGTGAAATTGCTTCCTGAGACAATCAAACCAAGATATTTTTATAGTCTAAGTAGAAAGGAAGAGAGATTCGAGGTTCACTAGTGAAAGCCTATTGCCATGTAATTGGTAAAGACAGTTACCTATATGGTCTTAAATACTCTCCCTGGAGTATATTCTCCTGTCTATATAATGGAATAAGATTACTCCAATATTCACTGAGCTTATGAACCAAGCCTCCAAGCTTAAGAGAATCAGAGAGAGGGTATTAAGTGCTAGGGATGGAGTTAGCAGGCAATTTAAGTATCAGTTTATACTACATAACAAACAGCCCAAAACTTGGAGTCTTACAACAAGCATTTATATCGCTCATGATTTTGTGGTTTAGCTGAGTAGTTCTTTTGGTCTGGGCCAGCTTACCTGGCACTGGATAGTTTACAACAGGAGTCAACAATCCTTTTCTGTAAAAGCCTTTATGGACCAGATGGTCTCAGTCACAGCCACTCATGGCTACTGTTGGAGCATATAAGTAGCCATACACAATACGCAAATGAATGGGCATGTCTGTGTTCCAATAAAACCTTATTTACAAAAGCAGATGGTGGGCTGGATTCCACCCAGCGACCATCATCGTTTGCCAACCCCTAACACACAAGTCTGGCTGGATGGTTCAAGATCAGCCAGGGTACTTCAGTTCTGTTCCACAGAGCCTCTCATTCTCCATGAGACTAGCCTGTGTTCATTCACATTGCCTTCGTGGAGTTCCAGATGCAGCAAGTTCACAAGCCCTATTGCATAGCACTCTTTAAGTTTCTGCTTATGAGAGTTTGCCCTATTGGCCAAAGCAAGTCACGTGGCCAAGATCTGCCTCAAGAAATGAAGCCATAGACTCCACCTCTTCAGAGGACCAACAGGAAAAGTCAAAACATCAAGTGGTGTGCATAAAGGAATGGAAGAAACTGGCAGCCATTTTTATGATACGTCACAGGGAACCCGCTAAAAATGTATCTACAGTGAATCCTAATTTCTAATCATTTAGGTTTAACCAACCCTGAGCCAACTAGAAAGATAATGTTTTGTGATGACATGAAATATATTTGATTTCTCTAAAAGTAATCCTAATCTTGTGATTATATCAAGATATATATAATTGTAATATATATCATATCATATATATCACATATATTTGTGTATATATATATTATATAAGACATATATTTGTAATATATATCACATATAAATTATTTCTCCACATGGAAAGGAATATTATCACCTGAGGAATGCCAGAGTTTCTCTGACAATATAAATCATAATTTATAAGGTCTGTGGCTATTAGACCATTAAAGAGTAGATTAATAGAATCTTAAGTTGGAGGTTTGGTGGGGTTTTTTGTTTTGGAGTTTTTTTTGTTTTTGTTTTTGTTTTTTTGGTTTTTGTTTGTTTGTTTTGCTTGTCTTTATATGAAAAGAGATGTCTGTAGCTACAGCAGTAAGACTACATTTATCACCTGAGATAGACATACACACTTCACACCATCATTTTCACTCGGGTTTGATTTCTGTCTTCCAGACAACAGAGCCCTGCAATGATGAAGGCAGCAATCACTACAGAAACTGACTGGTGTTATTTTACAGCAGAAAGATGGCTGAGAGAGTGGTCTAAAAAAATTGAGAAGCATCCTTAGAAAGCTAAAGGTGGCATTCCCCCTGAGCATTTTGTCAAAAATACAAAAATAAAAGTGAGAATGTTTAGTTATTTGAGATGGCTTTTGAAATAATAAGTGGCATATTATGGCAGCCATAGCTGAATCTAGTACTAACACACATTTATTTTTAAAACTAGTTTATTTATATTAAAGTGGATCATTAATCTGTCAACAATAGAGAAGCAAGAAGATATACAAGACAGAGAGGCATGTGGAACAAAATTATAAGTTTCCTGGTGTCTGCGTTTGGAAGATTTTATTTGTTGTTCTTAAGATTAGCTTTCATGAGAACACTTGCCCCTGCCTACCTTCTAATTCTCAGGAAGGGAAAAATAAACTTCAGGTAACCCTTTTAGAGAAGAAGCAATCGACGCTCATAAGAATGGAAAGAGCAATGTAAGTTATTTTATAGGCCACCTACTGTGGGGTGGTCAGAGAAGAGAATCAACTCACTTAAGAAAAGGGGTTCTTAAAATGTGGTACTTCACCAGCAGCATCAGCATGAACTGGTAATTTGTTAGGAATGCAAGTTATCTGGCCCCACACCCTCTTCAGTGTACTAGAAACTCTAGGAGTGGGACCCAGAAATCTGTGTCTTACAAGCCCTCCAGTTGATTCTACATGAGCCAAAGTTGGGAATGATTGTATTGGAATATAATCCAATGTGATTAGTGCACTGAGAAGAACTACTAGAAGCAATTATGTCTGGTGATTTTAAATTATCTTTCTGCACTCTTCATTTCCAATTCACTTTAAAAAAAAAAAAATAGATATTTGGGGCCCTTGGGTGGCTCAGTCACTTAAGGGTCTGACTTCGGCTCAAGTCATGATCTCGGGGTCCTAGGATCGAGCTCTACGTTGGGCTCTCCACTCAGTGGGGAGTCTGCAGCTCCCTCTCACTCTCCGTCTGCACTCACTGTCTCTCACTATCTCTCTTGCAGATAAATAAATAAAAATCTTTTTAAAAAATATATATTTAATCAGGAATTTGTAGTTATAGGAACACAAGTTGACTGCTGACAATGAGTTTGATTGGCACTTCATCATGCTGTGAAAGCCTACTCTCGTTTCTTACTGACCTGAGGTAGGATCCATGTAGCTAAGGAAGCATTAGTCTTATGAACAAAATTAGGACATAGAAGTGAGATAAAATTCCATTTCCTTCTCTACAATAATTTTAAAGAGTTATGTACTTCCCATGACTCCAGGGGATCAATTTGGATGATAAGAAGAGTAAGAAAAACTTGTCACTCTGCCTTGAAAGCACTGAAATCACACAATATGAGTCCAGCATAAACAGAAAAAAGAAAAAAGATTTTCTCACTTACCAAAGAAGTACAGTGGAACTTCTGTACTTGGGGAAAAAAACAAAATCTTCTTCTTTTAACGAAAAAAAACAAAAAGTAAACAGACACTTGAAAATGTTAGAATGGCATGGAGAAAGTGGATAACAAACTTGTCAAAAAGGCAATTTAGCAAAATGCAAGATAAAATGATAGAGAGTAAATTGGACACAATATAGCATAGGAAAGAGCTCCAGAATCTCAGGTGTTTTTTACTTAGGTGGCGGGCTCCCATGATACAACTGTATTTGGTTCTGCTCTTTTCTGCCTTCACGGAAGAAGTAGTAAACAGTCTCGATATTAAAGGTATAGATCACCTGCTCTTTTCTCCTCTATCCTCTGTCTCCAGCTGTGGTCTACATGCTGTTCTCACTTTTGAACATGATGTCGTGGTAGAAATACGTATTTCACAGGATTTTCCAACACAGTTACAGAATTATAATCACTTTTCCAAATAATTTTCTACCCCAAGAAGCATGTAAGTTGACATTCCCAGGTGCATTTACCTGCCCAAAAAAATCTTAAGCCCAAATAGTGTAGACTTTGATGGAGCAGAAGACATTCTACCCCAAAGTCTAGCACCTTGGCATATTGACTATTTTAACTGAAGCAGTTTGAGAAAATGGCAGAGGCAGGAAGGTCACTCTGACCTTCCCCCTACCCTTCTCCCCTGAAACAGTGCATAAAACCTGTACATGAGGGGTGCCCTCCCCATACCTGAAGGAAAAAAGCATTTTCATCTCTGAAGACTACACTAAACTCATATCCCTGAATCTGTCATCTTTTTATTCAACTGTCCACTCTGAAATCATGCCCCACAGAGCTAATGAGGTTAAAACTAGCCGAAAAGCTAAAGCTTGTTTTTCAAAGAACTGTTTCTCCTCAGTCAGCTATTGTGTCTTTTCAGATCCTACTAACAAATCCACTAGCTGTCTCAAGGTCAACTGATAAGCTTTCAGCCTTTGAACAAGCAACACCCGGCATTCCTTCCCCAAGATAATAAGCTCAAGACTACATCCAGTTTATACCAGCTATAGAAGCAAGCCCAAACCTCTTCTCATTGTCCCAAGATAACCTCCTGACTCAGGGGCTGAATTTTGTCTCCTTCTGATGTTAAGTCTTCACCCCAAAGTGCACATGGAATGTATGTTACATATATGTTGGCTCAATGAGCACGTTTTGTCTTTCCTCATGAATAGGCGTAAGTTTCTCTGCCTTTTGCATCAATATGTTTGTAATCTCAACCCCTATGATTATAGAAAAACTTGTTCTCTCCCTCTTTGGAGATTTGAAGCTTGCCCTCCTGTCTTTCCATTTGGCTACCTTGCTAATAAATCCTTTCCTTGCTGCATACTGATGTCTGTGATTAGCTTTGCTGTGCAAAGTGCAAATGCACGTGAGTTCGGTTACAACTGTTCATTAAACCTTGCTTGAAAATACTCAAGTCTAGGCGCCTGCGTGGCTCAATGGGTTAAAGCCTCTGCCTTCAGCTCAGGTCATGATCTCAGGGTCCTGGGATCGAGCCCCATATCGGGCTCTCCGCTCAGCAGGGAGCCTGCTTCCCCCTCTCTCTGCCTGCCTCTCTGCCTACTTGTGCTCTCTCTCTCGCTCTGTCAAATAAATAAATAAAATCTTTAAAAAAGAAAATACTCAAGTCTGTTTCTTTAGGTCTTCATCTCCTTATAAAGGCTCCCGTGTCATGTAAAATTTATGTTAAATACATTTGCATGGTTTTTTCCTGTAAATCTGTCGTTTCCAGTTAAAATTGCAGGCATAGGGGAAATGCTGAGAGCTTTTCCCCATTGAGAATAATATTCGCTGTGGGTTTTTCATAGATGGCCTTGATGATGTTGAGGAATGTACCCTCTATGCCTATGCTGTGAAGAGTTTTGATCAGGAAGGGATGCTGTACTTTGTCAAATGCTTTTTCAGCATCTATTGAGAGTATCATATGGTTCTTGTTCTTTCTTGTATTAATGTATTGAATCACACTGATTGATTTGCGGATATTGAACCAACCTTGCATCCCAGGAATAAATCCCACTTGATCGTGATGAATAATCCTTTTAATGTACTGTTGGATCCTATTGGCTAGTATTTTGGTGAGAATTTTTACATCTGTGTTCATCAAGGATATTGGTCTGTAATTCTCCTTTTGGATGGGGTCTTTCTCTGGTTTGGGGATTTATGCTGGCCTCATAAAATGAGTTTGGAAGTTTCCCTTCCATTTCTATTTTTTGGAAAAAT
>CM053611.1:14360282-14413430 GCA_028646535.1 Procyon lotor
GGGGAGGGTATGTGCTGTTAAGTGCTGTGAAATGTGTAAGCCCGAAGATTCACAGACATGTACCCTGGGGCAAATAATACATTATATGTTAATAAAAATTAATTAAAAAAAAAATTGCAGGTATAGACAGGCATCCCAAGAGGGTCGAGAAAAACTTTTTCCTCCCCAACAAAGTCATAGAAACTCACGAGGGAGAAGATCATCTTAAAGGAAAAAGACCGGTCTACCTCTGAAACCAATAATACATTATATGTTAATTGAATTTAAATTTTTTAAGAATGGAAAAAATAAAATAATACTACCTCTGAAACTAATAATACATTATGTGTTAACTGAATTTAAATTTTTAAAAATGGAAAAAGTTTTTAAAAAATAAAAGCAAATGACTGATTTCTCTGTATGTATATTTTACAGAGTTGATAGAACCATAGTAAACGAAGATTCTTCCACAGGTGACAACTGCTAGGAATATGCCTTCCTAGGATAAAAGTGGGAACAAGGAAACTTTACTAATTTGAATTTCTACAAACCAAAGCAAGGCACCACTAACTAGTGCTAGTCTCAAATATTCAGAACTGAAACTTCTCTTTCCAAAGTAAGCCTCCAACTTGGAAATAATATTTTACGTAGAATTATTAGAAGGAATGACCTGATTATATGTGCTCCTTTTATAGTGCATGAAAGATTGGTTTTTACATCTTTAAAAAAACAAAGGAGCCAGAAAGCATTTACACTAATGAAGAAGTTAGGATATTTCCTTATGCATTATCTTGTATGATTAGCTTATTACACACAATTATGTGCCTACCTTTTTTTTTTTTTAAAGATTTTATTTATTTGACAGAGAGAAACACAGTGAGAGAGGGAACACAAGCAGAGGGAGTGGTAGCGGGAGAGCAGGCTTCCCGCAGAGTGGGGATCCTGATGCAGGGCTCGATCAGAGGACTCTGGGATCATGACCTGAGCCGAAGGCAGACGCTTAACGACTGAGCCACCCAGGTGCCCCTATGTGCCTACTTTTAAAGTTTTATACATGAATGACAGTAATGTACCAACTGTGCAGACATTAAAAGTATGATGTCCAGGGGCTCCTGGGTGGCTCAATTGGTTAAGCGCCCTACTCTTGGTTTTGGCTCAGGTAACCATCTCACTGTTGTGAGATCAAGCCCCAAGTCGGGTTCTACGCTAAGTGCAAAGTCTGCCCCAGATCCTCTCTCCCTCTTCCTCTTCCTCCTGTTCATGCACTCTCTCTCTCTCTCAAAAATGCAAATAAAATCTTTAAAAAAATATGATTTCCACAAAGCCAGTCTGAGACTAAGAATCAAAACCATTGGCTGAGAGCTCGTACTTAGTCTAGCAGTATCTTCAAAAATGTTAGGCATGACTTTAAGCACAAACTATGAATGCAATCAATTACTTAAAGACCTTACTGAATTTATTAAAAAAGAGAAATTTCTCAGTTGATCAGCCTTATTTTGTTTTTATGATTTATGTCCGCAACTAAAATCTAAGTTATGTGTGCTCCTTGTGGGAGGGAAAAAGAGATGTTGCAGCTGATAAAAATCCGAAAGATCAAATCATGTAGGGTGCAGCAAACACAGTGCAGAGAGGAAAATTACTCTCACTGAATGCATGTGTCAGAAAGTAGAAATATCTAAAATCAATAATATAAGCTTCTACATTGGGAAACTAAAAGAAGAGGAAAGTTAAATCAAATGCAAAGCAAGCAAAGAAAGAGAAAAAATTAGAAGAGATTCTTATAGCATTGAAAACAGAGACCATTCTGACAAGGTTGGATGTCAGTGTTTTCTTAAACTTATCCTAAGATGTCAACAGGTTTTCAAACAGTGCAGACTTAGATTTCTTTCAAATGATCCTTAATGATTTGTTGACCGGAACATCAAAGGGTTGCTATAGCCTCCTCAAACCACCAGGAACACTAGGCAGGTTATAGATCCTAGGGATGGCATCACAAGTGTTGCTTTGACACACCAATCACATCTGCTGTGCCTAAGATATTTTGTAGTTCCAGAGTTGTCAAAAGTGAAAATAATATGTGTCTCAGAACCAAGGAAACATAGTTTGGCTTCATTTTCTTTAATGAGTCTGAGAGATTGTGTTAATGGACTGAAACCCACTTCTATATCAAATTATTACTGATACATGTGGACATAATTCTGCCATCCTATTGTGTATGTTTGAAATGGTAACAGGAATTTTCAGCCTCTATGCAACCCAACATCTCAAACAGGAATCTTTTTAAATCGGCTCCTTTTTAAAAATTCCTAATGCCTTACAGAAAAAAAAAAAATCACAATACCTTTTCATTCTTTGTTGTTTTTTTTTTAATTTTATTTATTTATTTGACAGAGAGAAAGAGATCACAAGCAGGCAAAGAGGCAGACAGAGGGAAAAGGGGAAGCAGGCTCCCTGCTGAGGAGAGCCCGATGTGGGGCTTGATCCCAGGACCCTGAGATCACAACCTGAGCCGAAGGTAGAGGGTTAACCAACTGAGCCATGCAGGCACCCCAGTACCTTTAATTCTTTGTTGTATCAGAATAGCTCACCAGCAAATGAAATTGAAATTTTTGCCCAATAAGTGATGGAAATTAAAATCACCAGATCATTATTTTGTGATGATGTAGACATAAAATACATAGGTGAGGAGAACCACACTATTCCTGCATTCAATATAATACAGTGTACCTCATAAAACTCAACTGTTAATTTTTCTGAATTCACAATGTCTATATTAAGGTGATTTCTACCGACAAGAATGTACTACCTGTAGGAATAAAATTGATGGCAATGAATCTTTACGATGAATCCGTTTAATTCAGATAAAATCCCTCCTGAGTGAAATACTTAATATTTCACTTCAAAATGGATTTCATTACCTGTGTTCCATTTTTACTTTCTGAATAACACTCATAAAAAGATAGGATTTCAAAAACATTATAAAACTCTGTCGAAAAAATGCAACTTCTGGGTACATCTTAGAAAATGTGATCTACCCCCAAGAGTTATTAGAATGGTGGTACTTACTATTTACTTTAAACTCTGACAATGTTTTTCGGGAAACTTTAGGACAGGAAACAGTAAGAAATTATCTTTGAGAAAAATGTAGTTTTACTCTGATGGTTTCCAAACTCAATCTTTCTTCAAAGGAAGAACACTCTGCTTTTAAATGCACTTCATTACTGTTCTCCCAGAAATGCAAAGAATGGTGTGAAGCAGAAAGGATTATTATTTCTACTTTGACTACTATTCTCTCCATATTATGCCACTAAATGTGTAAGAAATAGAAGGACTTTGAGGGCAGTCACTAAACAAGCTCAGAAAGTGAGAAAACTATAATGGAAAACAATAACATCAGGGCAATTTTTTTTTCTCAGAATCAAGGTCTCATTAAATGCTGTCTAACTTTAATAAGTTTGGCAAGTTAAAAAACACCTTTTTCTGTTCTCTTACTATTTACCAAATACACTTTATACGCTCTAGACTCACTGAATCCCAAAAGGCACAGAATCCCCTAGGACAAATAGACAAGGGCTCAGGGCAAGACCATTTTCTGTTTTTCTCTACAACTATTTCAAGCACAGGAAATGAAAAAATATCAGGCTGTCTTTCTTTAATTATTTTGGGCTGTAGAAAATAAGTGGATTGTCTATATTAGCCTTCAGTAGCATTGTCTAGATTGTTTTAAGCTTGGACACTGAAAGGGAGGAAGAAGGACAAAAATTGTTTAACCTTACATACAACCTAGACATTAAGGATGATATCGAATGGCCCAAGTAAGTAGTCCCTTCCGTGTTAACTCATTTTCAAAATTCCAGAGTCATCCGGACCTAAGAACCCATGATCAGTCCCATGAAATACAGGGAGAGGTCACCAAAAACAAAGAAAAATCACACCGTTAGTTCCTTCAAGGCAAGATTTTGTCTTACTTTCTAATGTGTCCTCACTGCCTTGCACAGCATCTAACTGCATCATTAGTAACTGTTTGATATCTATTGTTTATGGAAAGAGTTTTTAACTGAGCTAACCAGCTACACAGGAAAATGACCTGTCACCTGTCTTCCCAATGTTTACCTTTCATGCGTGCACGCACACCTACACACACCAAGGAAGTTGGCAATAATCATTTTGCTCTGTTAATTCTCTCTTCCTTTAATATAGCAACTGTATTTCTATTTGTCCACACATGGAGTTTTCTACAGTTTTCTAATTAGGCTGCCAGAGAGTCAAGGGGAAAGAGATTTGGTTGAGGAGCATGTCTCTCTGAATTGTGCTGTAAATTGCTTCTGACGATGACATTTATACTTGCCAGACATTCGGTTGGGCAATATGACTACCGCAGCAGTATAAATTTATGCAAGCTTACATAATTGCTGGTGATGGGAGCAAGATAATTGAGCTTAATATTTGATGAGAAAGACAGAAAAATTATGATTCCTCCTAGTCCCCAATATGCTGAGTTCCCAATTACCAGGATTTGAAGCTGAGTGTCACAATGGGAAGAAATAACAACAGTGGTGAGCCTCATCAAGAATCACAATTTAGCCAAGGGGAGAGATTAAGGCCGGCTCACAGTAGGTGAGGAACTGGTCCAGGGATTCAGCCCAGACTGAAATCTGAGCGCACAGACAGTCCCTAAATCACAGTCTGAAAGGCAAAACTGAGGCTGTATGACAGGGAGGGTAATAAAGGGGACAGCCAGCAAGCCAGAAAAGCTCAGAACAGGCAGTTTGGAGCCAATGGAGCATGGAAGTGTTTTCATTTCCATTTCAATTGACCACTGCCTGGTGATCCCAGTCCTGTACGTGCGACAAGACCGGGGACTGACACCTGGTTCCTGGACTTCAGATGTGACAAAATCAGCTTGGTGGGCCCATGGGGGTTTGCTCTGGACATGAGGAGACCAAAACCATTCTCGGCATCAGTGCACTTGGATTGGTTCTTCCTTGTTGCTAATTCAGTCAAGGGACAGTCCTTAGTATTCATGAAGTCTCACCTCCTAAAATAAATACCATTTTATGCACTCATCCATTCAGTTGAGCCTCGCTAAGCCTTTCTGATTTGGAAATGAAGGTTTTGCTCTTACTAGATGGTGCAGCAAGGGCGGGGGGGAGCTTTGTGGTATGAGTGGGAGTTTAGAAATAAATAAAATTTAAATAGCTTTATGTGGTTGTGACTGAAGAGATGTTTTTTTCTGAGCCAAATGACATTCTAGTGTACTCCTACTGAATCACCACAAATTTGAAAATGTCCACACTTGGTTTTATTCTTTACAAATTCTTGTTTAATCAGATATTTTCCGTCTTTTTCCTGTTATCCTTCAGTTTTTAGTTAATTATCTCTATTGATCCCAATTGATTCGGATCTTATATTCAAGTCAGATCCCATGAAACAGTATGTATCCTTGTTAATAACGAGATCCCATTTTGATCTTGCTCTCCCTAGATGATGCGGACAGAGTCACATCAAATATGAAGGAACTTCTCGAGGAAATCGGCCCGCGAGAAACTACATCTATGTCATGATTACTGTAATTATATGCCCTCTTCCTTCCACATAGAGCACAAGTGAAATTACTCCTGTTATGGGGTCCAAGACCTATTTTCTCACATATTCCTCTTCCCGTAACGATGGCCTCCTGAAGAATCCTGAAATATCAGCCAGGATAGATACAAGTCTTCATTCCAAATCTGAAAAAATTGCTAAAGATCCCTTGATCCTCCAGTTTTACGGAGACAAGAAAAAGGCCGTCTAAAGCCCAGATCAAGAAAGCAAAAATTGAAAGCCTTAACTGTTTTCTCTTTAGTCACTGTATTCGTTTCCTATGGCTACTGCAAAAAAAATTACCACTAACTAGGTAGCTTAGGAGAACAGAAGTTTATTCTCTCACAGTTCTGGAAGCCAGAAGTCCAAAATCAGTATCCCTGGACTAAAACCAAGGTGTCGGGAGATGTCAGTGATGCCATGCCTCCTCCAAAGTCTCTCAGGGAGAATTTGTTCTCACCTCTTCCAGCACCTGGTAACTGCCATCTTTCTTCGGTGTGGTGGTTAATTTCATGTGTCAACTTCCCTGGGCTAAGGGATGCTCTGGCAGCTGGGAAAACCTTATTTCTGGGTGTGTTTTGTGAGGGGTGCCCATGTAAGAGATTCACATTTGAATTAGTAGCCAAAGAAGACTGCTCTCACCAATATGAGTGGGCATCATCCATTCTGTTGAAGACTTGAATCAAACAAAAAGACAAAGGAAGGGCAAATTCCTCCTCTCTGCTCGAGCTCAGACATTCTTCTCCTCCTGCCCTCAGACATCAGTGTTCCTGGTTCCCCAGCTTCTGGACTCACACTGGATTGACACCATCAGCCCCCAGATCCTAGCTTGGACCGAAATGTAACACAGGCTTTCCTGGTTCTCCTCCTCGCGGAAGGCAGATCATGGGACTTCTCACCCTCTGTACCCGCCTGAGTCAACCCCAGTAACTCTCCTTGGTTCTGTTTCTCTGGAGAACCCTGATCGATACCTTCAGTTTTATGGCCACAGCTCTCCACTCTGCCTCCCTGGTCACCTCGCCTTCTGTGTGTAATCTCCTCCTGCTTTTCTTTTCTTAGGACACTTGTGACTGCGATTAGGCCCACTCAGATAATCCAGAATAATTTCCCCATCTCAAGGTCATTAACACACCTGCATCTGCAAGTGAAACAACAACATTTCCAGTTTCTAGGGATTCATACCCAATATCTTGGGGCTATTATTCAGCCAATTTTTAGTCACATTGCATAATCCTTCAAAATGCTCTTCAGGTTCTACCCTTCACATCCCATAAGAAGAGGCACAGATATTATTGAGAGAACTGAGACGAGTCATCTCTGCTCCCATATCGGAGATATTTGTCCTCAGAGGATCCATTTCATGATTTTATCTTTTTTGTGTAGACTCTTAGTCTCTTGCACCATACAACCACAGCCAACTAGGTCTGAACGAAACAGCTCTGCATCCCAGGCACCCTGACATCTTCGGGCATCACCAAATCCCCCTACAGTTTACAATCCTGCAGATCAAATTGGTTAAAGATGAAGCTCCCCACCCCCACCCCAACAAATTCCAACCGTTTAGACCAGCAGTTACCAAAAGGTTCACCCTCACTTGCTTCTGCCCTCAAATGTTAATAGATGCTGATGGGGGAAAATGTGTCTCCTGAGCAAATCAGTTAGGAAAATCCAACATTGAAAAATGGTTGGAGCACCTGTGGCTCAGTAGGTTGGGCATCTGCCTTCAGCTCAGGTCATGATCCTAGAGTCCTAGGATTGAGCCCCACATCGGGCTCCCTACTTGGCAGGGAGTCTGCTTCTCCCTCTGCCCTTTACCCCACTTGTGCTCACTCTCTCACTCTCTCACTCTCTCTCAAGTAAATAAAATCTTAAAGAACAACAAACAAACAAACGAAAAATGTTAAGCACATGGGGCTCAATCAGTTAAGCATCTGCCTTCAGCTCTGGTCATGATCCTAGAGTCCTGGGATCAAACCCCATGATGAGCTCCCTGCTCAGCAGCAAGTCTGCTTCTCCCTCTCCCTCTACCATTCCCCCCACCCCCGCTCATGCTCTCTCCCTCTCTCACAAATAAACATATAAAATCTTTTAAAAAATATGTTAAACATATTTTACTATGGGTCTACGAGGAGGCTTCTATGGGCTGGCATATGCTGGGATCCTCCTAGAAGGAGGTTGGTGTGTGTACCGCTTTCTAATCATGGCCCCCTTTTACGAGGGATTAACTTTGGTGGACAGTGAAGATGTGTAGATGATAGTTTGTGAAACACTAATCTAGACAGCACTAACATCACAAAACAAGTACAAGGTAGCCACACTACAAAGAAATGCAAGTTGTTAAGAACCTGTCGGCATTCTCTTCAGGACTGCTTCAGAAAAGGAAGACAGAAATACTGCCCGGCTTTAACTTCCATCTCTTTAAGCTAAGTTTGCTCAATATATCTATGCAATTTTCTTAAGACACCTATTTATTTTATTTTAGATTTTATTTATTAATTTGACAGAGAGAGAAATCACAAGTAGGCAGAGAGAGAGAGAGGGGGGGGAAGCAGGCTCCCCGCTGAGGAGAGAGCCCGATGTGGGGCTCAATCCCAGGACCCTGAGATCATGACCTGAGCCGAAGGCAGAGGCTTTAACCCACTGAGCCACCCAGGTGCCCCAAGACACCTATTTTAACTTGACATATGTGGTGGTGTCCCTCCGTAAATAATGAGAATAATCAAATTCTGCCAATTACAAACATTTGCTCTAGGGCATATCGGTACGAGGAGCTAGGTTATAGCTGAAGAGTATTTCTGAGTGATCCATAGGGTGGCATGGCTATTTTTTTTACTTTATGGGGCCCACGAGGAGAAAAGCATTCAGTGATCACTGGAAATGGTTCCCCAGACTTACCCACCCGGCTTGGGGAGGGAGTCCAATCAAAACTGTGGGAAAACGGGGGCGCCTGGGTGGCTCAGTGGTTAAGCGTCTGCCTTCGGCTCAGGTAATGATCTCAGGGTCCTGGGATGGAGCCCTACATCGGGCTCCCTGCTAGGCAGAAAGCCTGCTTTCTCCCGCTACCATTCCCTCTGCTTGTGTTCCCTCTCTCGCTGTGTTTCTCTCTGTCAAATAAATAAAATTAAAAAAAAAAAAGAAAAACTGGGGCGCCTGGGTGGATCAGTCGTTAAGCGGCTGCCTTCAGCTCAGGTCATGATCCCAGAGTCCTGGGATCGAGCCCCGTATCGGGTTCCCTGCTCAGCAGGAAGCCTGCTTCTCCCACTTCCATTCCCTCTGCTTGTGTTCCCTCTCTCGCTGTGTTTCTCTCTGTCAAATAAATAAAATCTTAAAAAAAAAAAAAAACTATGGGAAAACCAATGGGCGAGCCTGTCCATCACACTTCAAGCAGTGAGCAGATCGGTCTTTCAGACCAGAAGGTTATGTGGCTAATCAACACAACAGGAACAAAAATAGGTATAGGACATTAGAATCACTACAAAAATCTTTCATGTAACAATTCCTTGAATTACCTGAACAACAACAACAAAAAAAAATCTAAGAGATTCATTCAAAAAGACATTAATCCTAGAGTCCTTAATACAACGGCCTTTGTACAAAAGGGTCATTGGAATCCCTAAGTCTCAGATCTGATTGGGGAAAAAAACCCATAAAAGCATTCAGACACATCAGGGGAAAACAAGGAAAATACGATGTGTTTGGGTTTGTTTGGTTTTTTTTTAAGATTTTATTTACTTATTTGACAGAGAGAGAGAGAGAGATCACACATAAGCAGAGAGGAAGGCAGAGAGAGAGGAAGAAGCAGGCTCCCTGCTGAGCAGAGAGCCCAATGCGGGGCTCGATCCCAGGACCCCGAGATCATGACCAGAGCTGAAGACAGAGGCCCCAACCCACTGAGCCACCTAGGTGCCCCGACGATGTTATTTTTTATTCTCTTCACACATTTCAAAAGAAAACCACCAGATAGCAAGATCAAGATGGGAAGAATCACAGGCTAGCAGACAGGGCCAGCTATGCCGTTTCCAAAGCATAGCACAAAATGAGAAGGCAGGACTTCTGTGTTCACAAGGCTGGCAAAAAAAAAGCTCCCTCCTTGCTTTTGCCATCTGTCTCTTGACCTGCCCTGGTGTTCTTTTACTTACTATTCAATGACCTCGAGGCTCTACCCAGCCGGGCACCTAGGGTACACACGCAGCCCCAACCACCCCTGCACCCATGCCCAGGTCCCTTGCTGGGGGTGGAGGCCACAAGGCAGTTGCTGGGAAGAGCAGGAGAGCAGGTCCCTGAGCCTCTGCCCTGGGGAGGCACGGGCGTGGCAGAAGGCAAGACCCCCCCTGAACCAAGGCTCCAAGCCCCTGGCTCAGACTTCATTATCCCATCAGACTTCACCCCCAGGGCACAAACACAAAGACTAAAGCATGAAGAATTTCAAGATGGCCACTGCAGGCATTAAACTCCAAGTGCCTGCACTGGTCACACATCTATGAAGCAGGTCCTGGGAAAAGAGGGTCGTCCAAGGCAGGGCACATGGACTGAGAGGCTGATGACAAATGAAAACTGACTGAGCCATGGAAATGGTGACTCGGGCACAAGAAAATCCTCCTCTCCTTATTTTTTCTCTGCTTTGTTGAGCTGCCAGGGAAAAAACAAATGAGATTTAACCAAATATGTGATGAAAGGTAAACTTTCCGAGATGTGCTTCGAGTGGCTTCACTTTCTTTTTCTTATTATTGATGACACTTTTAATTAACAGCTTTGCTGTTACTGGGTAACTATAAAAATGTTTAGGAAATAAATCTGTTCTTTTTTACCTCGGTCTATCTCTTACTCAAACCACTCTTTTTTTTTAATTAGGGCCAAGGAGATCCACAAATTTTAATCTAGTTTTGATTAAGTTTGGTTCCCCCACTAGTTAAAAGTGACCGTAAGAAGAAAGTATAATTATGCATTTGGTGTTAAGTGACACGATCAGAACAATTTCGCCTGGTTATTTCAAATGTCTGCTGGGCATCTAGCGAAATCTTTATATATTTCTGAGTTGTTTTTATGTGCTTGGTAAAAATTTACAGTACAGGGATTGAGACCCATAAATTTCACAAAGAGGGCAGTTAGGGACTTTTTTTTAAATGTAGCTTCTCTTTGCCAAACTCAGAGAATCTGGAACACATTGAATAAATCATCAAAAAGATGAAGTCCTCAAAGCTAGAGGAGACTGTTGGTAACAAAGGGCTGCTAATGAGAGTAGCAAAGTTTTATTACAACTTCCTGCAGTCTTTCAAAATTGTGAAATGATTTATAAGGTTCTGACAAGGGAATAATATAGCATTAGATGCAGTCTTATGAAATACAAAGCATCTAATTCTTGAACAGATGCACTATCCCTCTTCAACCATCTCCAGGGGCTAATTCAACACCACAGGGTTTAATCTGAGAGAAGAAGAGAGTACTTTTATTTTCCTAATAATATCATCGTTTCAGCCAGCTCTGATGCAGTTTTAAGAAAAGGACACAGAAAAATAGCCCTGTTGAGTCCCGGCAGCAAAAATACCTGAGGGGATGAAACCTTCCCAGGGCTTTTGACTATTACTACTTTCAACCCAACTGTAGAGATCTGGAAAGATCAAGATAGAGTCTAACGTGGATAAAAGCATAGTGAAACAGAGTTTCTAATGGGATGGACATTCACCAGGAGACAGGATTCATGATCTTTGCAGAGTCTGCTGATAACAAGAGATTCCTGGAAAGAAAAATAGGAATCGTGTTCTTTAGAATGAATTTTTCGAAGCAGGCTTAAATTGTTTTCCTTTTAATTTCAGGCAGAACCGAGTAAATAGAATTATTGACTTATATTTGACAAGACTAGCACACCTATAAGTACAAATAAAGGGGACTCTCAGCTGCTCACTAGATGTGCTTTGGAGGAAACACGTGTTTGTTTAACAGCTGTGTCTCCTTAATCAACATCATTAAAGGAAATGTAAGGTAGCCCTAATTATAAAACACAGTTCTAAATTCCAATCTTTCTTGCAGTATTTCAAATCTCCCAACTCTGACATGGACCCATGCTTTTTGTCCTGCGGGATGTATTACTATGTTGTCTGAGGGAATATTTAGAGGAGATTCTCCCCTGTATCACACAGAGTTTTCTACATGAAGACCCATAAAATAAAGATCTCAGGTCCATGTACATACCAGATATATGGGTAGATGATATTAAGCAAATTATTTAGTTATATCCTGTGATCATTGAAAAACATGTAACTATCATTAGTCACCAGGAAAATGTAAATCAAAATCACAATGAGCTACCATTTCATGGCCACTGGAATGGCCACGATAAAAGAAAAAATTAGATAATAAGTGTTGGCAAATATGTGGCGAAATTGGAGTCCTGACATCCTGATGGCAGAAATGCAAAATGGAGCAGCCACTTTGGAAAACAATGTGGCAGTTCCTCAAAGGACTAAAGCCTAAAGTTACTATATGATCCAGGAATTCCAATTTTAGCTATATACTCAAGAGAAATAAAGCCCATTCCACACAGAAACTTGTACACAAATATTTATGACAGCAATTGTCCTATTAGCCAAAAGGTGGAAACAACCAAATGTCCATCAGTGGATGAGACTTGACCCCATAAGGGAATATCATTCAGCCATCAAAAAGGAAAGGTGTATCCATAGCGTTATGATATAAGGAAACCTGAGATTAGGCTAAGTGAGGGAAGCTAGTCATTAAAAAAACAGCAACAACAAAACATATATCGCATGATTTCATTCATATAAAAACCCAGAATGAAAAACATCATAGAAACAGGAGGTAGATTGTGGTTTCTTGCAGCTGACAGGTAAGGAGTGGACTGAAGGATAGAGAGGTAAAAGCTAAAGCATGCAGGGTTTCTTTCTGAGGGGATAAAAATATTCTAAAACTGCGGTGGTGAGTGCACATTACTTGTAAATATGCTAAAAACCATTGAATTGCACACTTTCAATGTGTGTGAATTGTATTGAGTTATGTCAATAAAGCTCTAAAATTTTTCAGTTGAAAGAAGAAAATCCTGTAACCTATTCTATTTTCTACTACAAAGAAGTCAGAGTCAAATTTCTGCACAATTTCAGTAAATGTATAAACTTTGTAGATTGGGTCTTAGAAATACTAATTTTACCCCAGTTTTATTTTCTATGTTTTTGCTCTTGTCTTTCCATCTCTCTCACCACCAATACCTTAAGCTTGATTTGTTTACTTACTTATTTTGCATTTACTTATTTTCTTGTTAAATTTGTGCGCTGTCTTATTTTCTCTCTGGGATGATTACACTATTATTAATTAAACTGTTGCTAAGTTAGTTTAACTTTATTTAACCAGTTGGTTTGGGCAAACCTAATTTTATAGTAATAACATATACCAGATTTACAATTTCTTCCTAAGGATACAAAATTAAGATTCATAGAAAAATTTTATTGGTTGCGTTTCATCAATTTGAAAAATCTCATCCTCCTTTAATTACAAGGTATTATTGTCCCCCTGTGGTAAGTATTCTTTGTACAAGAATAATCTTTTTGTCAAAAACGTGAACATCTGCAATACCACATCTCAGCTCTTAAAAAATCATACCTCCCTTCTTGGGCCAGCAGAAGGCAAAAAGGCCAGGAACTCCACAAAGGTAAACACGAATAAGACAACATGTATTACATTTTCTGCAGATTGCCTATTTCAGCCTAATTGTCTAATTTCATAAAAGCATGATGCAGAGATCCTCCTAAAAAGCTGTCATTAATCCTAGTTCCCAAAGTAGATGGCACTTTTATAATTTTGATTTTTCACCCTATAATAGTAAAGCTTTTCATTATTACTCATTCTCCTGCGTGAGAAATGTTAACAGTATTGAAAATTCAGTTAACATACTCCCTCTGCTGGTTAATGACTGTCTTTCTCAAGGGTAAGGACATTCAAGTTCATTATCTCTTCTACCCATATGTGGTTTTTACACATCAGAATTTCTATTTTACAGTACCTTTTAAAGAACAAAGTTACCTAGACAAGCTATGAGTGAACAAGTAAAAAATTATTTAAAATGTATGTTTTTATTGAATATTATATGCAAAATCTTCCTTCCTACCAAATTCCAAGCATTTAAAAGATTTCAATAATAACACTATCAAATTTTAACCCTCCTCTGTTGCATTTCCTACAAACTAAACTCATTTCCAATAGCCCCTTCTAAAAACTTTACTAAAGTCATCCTGCCTCTCACATAACTAACTATTGAACGTCTGATATCATAGAATACTTCCTAAAATATTTGGAACATTACATATAAAACTTAAAATGCACACCAGAAAATTATTCATTGCATGCCATTGACTAAAAAACTCATCTTCATTTACTTAATGAGCAGTATCTTCCTTTTATGGCCTTAATCTCTATTCCTACAGCTGCCTTTCTAGTCTGGATCATCTTCATTTCGTTTCTACATTTGTCTACTCAGTTCTTTCCTGGCTCCAATCATTTTAGTTATACTGCTATCAGGATAATTTCCCTAAGCCAGAAAAATGTCCCTAAACCCAGTGTAATAATTTCACTCCCCTGCTCATAAATCAGTAGTCATTTATGACTGATTTATCACAAACCACTTCTGCTATATTTCCTCCACTAGCATTTAAAGAAGTTATAAATCCCTACAATTGAGTACAAAATGGTGCATTTGTATACATAGGCATCTTTCTGGAGAAAGGGTTGTACTACGTTCACTATCTTGTCTAAAGAATTCATGACACCCCCTCCAAAATGTAAGAACTCACTTCTTCTATGTGTCTGCATATACCCACCCCTCTTCACATACATCAAGGTACATCCCTCATTGGCCCCTTTGCTCTGCTGGATCCCACAACCAGAATGGCCCCCTTTTCCACATCCATCTACCCAAGTTCTGTCTTCCTCCAAAATACCACCCCTTCCAGCTGTTTATTGGATTTCTATTCTTTTTTTAAAAAATATTTTTTATTTATTTGACAGAGAGAAACACAGCGAGAGAGGGAACACAAGCAGAGGGAATGGTAGCAGGAGAAGCAGGCTTCCTGCCGAGCAGGTTGCGCGATGCGGGGCTCGATCCCAGGACTCCGGGATCATGACCTGAACTGAAGGCAGATGCTTAATGACTGAGCCACCCAGGCGCCCCTCTACCAACCATTTCTCAATATTTATCTCATGCATATTGGCCTTATTTTCCTACCTAGGCTGCACATATTTTATTGTTTAGTATTATCTTTTCATCAGGTCGACAGTGAGCTCCCTAAGGACAGAAAGCTATTATTTGTCTAAGCTTTCCCAATGTCCAGTATTGTGCCTGGAAGAGAGACTCCCTAATGTTTGACGAATATAACTATTAATGATCTGAAGGAACCAAAACATCTCATTATTTTGTTTGCTTCAATTCAACAGGTACTCCAAATTCTACTTGTTTATGGATTTTTTTTTCTAAGATTTTATTTGTCATAGAGAGAGAAAGCACTAGAGAGAGAGCACAAGCAGGGGGAGCGGCAGGCAGAGGGAGAAACAGGTTCCCGTTAAGCAAGGAGCCGGATGCAGGACTCGATCCCAGGACCCTGAGATCATGACCTGAGCCAAAGGCAGATGCTTAAACGACTAAGCCACCCAAGTGTCCCTGTTTATGGATTTCTAAAAAGATTTTGTTAAAATATTCACAATTTAAGCTTTTCCTTACTTGGAAAAGAAAGAATAAAAGCGCTCCACTTTAGAGATACAATAGCACATCTTAGAAGTCCTAAAGCCTAAGTACTTCAGTCTCTAAGGAAGATGCATAGTTCACTACAAAATATTTGTAATTATATATATTTTTTTTAAAATGGATGACAAGAGGCAAACCAAAATCTTGGTTTTATGGATATTATATCCGTATTTACCACGGATGATGTTAAAATCTGGTGGTAAGTGCTCTGGTTGCAAGGCACAAAGTAATATCTCATCATCTTGTTTTTCCTTTTGGGCCTCAATGAAGCAATTTGCCATCTCATTAAAATCTGCCCTATACAATATAAACTTTCGCATTAAAAATATATGAAAAGCAACAACTATAAAGGCAGAATGAAAAAGATCTCAGTCCTAGTTTAAAAACTTGAATGTATTAAGGACAAGCAAAACTACCTAGCTATTCTCAACCCTGAATGCCATTAGAATCAACTGGAAAGCTTTCAGAAGAATACAAATACAAGAATTCTAGCCTCAGATTTAATTACTGTGGCAGGGGGAGGGTTGTCTCAGGCAATTTTTTCTAAACTCACCAGAGAATTCAAATGTAAGGTCAGATTTGAGAAATTGTGCCCTACCTCTAATCAAAGTCATATACAAACAGTGCTTATTGGGATAAATTATACAGCTCAGTAAACTAAATTCTGTGATATAGGTTCTAGGCAGGAGTGAAAAAAAAGAAAGGCAGGAAATTAAGAAGGAAAAGAGGGGAAGGAGAAGACTCGGATTATCACAAGGGAAAGGAAAGGTAATAGAAAACACGTGACGTGGTAAACCTTGCTTCAGTCATCTTCAGACCAACAGTAAGAAAAAATATTGCTTTGCACTAGTGGGTATTTATCCCAAAGATGCAGATGCAGTACAAAGAAGGGCCGCATGTACCCCAATATTCATAGCAGCAATGGCCACAATCACCGAAATGTGGTAAGAGCCAAGATGCCCTTCAACAGACGAATGGATAAAGAAGATAATGGTCCATATATACAATGCAATATTACGCCTCCATCAGAAAGGATGAATACCTAACTTTTGCATCAATATGAATGGGACTGGAAGAGATTATGCTGAGTGAAATAAATCAAGCAGAGTCAATTATATGGTTTCATTTATGTGTGGAGCATAAGGAAAAACATGGAGGACATTGGGAGAAGGAAAGGAAGGGTAAATTGAGGGAAATCGGAGGGAAAGACAAACTATGAGAGACTGTGGACTCTGAGCAACAAACTGAGGGTTTTGAGGGTGGGGTGAAGGGTTGGGTGAGCCTGATGGTGGGTACTGAGGAGGGCATGTATTGCATGGAGCACTGGTTGTGGTACAAGAACAATGAATCTTGGAACGCTGAAAAAATAAAATTAAATTAATTGAAAAAAAAAGAAAAGAAAAAATATTTCTCTAGAATTCTACGTCTTCCCAGGTGTGAGCTTGGTGTCATCACTCTTCAAAAAACCATTTTATTAAATTATCTCACAAACACTTCCTCCCAAAGTCCCTTGATTTTAAAGGAGTTATTCTCACACCCAGCTGAATCATCAGATTTAATTTTATTATTATTTCTTTTAAATATAGGTTTCTCATCCTGCCTCCAAAAGCTTCTGATTCAGTAAAATTGCAGTGGGGTTCAGGAGTTTATACCACTAGAAGTTTTCCAGCATTTCAGTGTCAGGACCAAGAACTACTGATATCAATTACTAGATGATAAACGCCATCATGGCAAGAGTGTGCCCACTGCAGGGATTCCCAAATTGACTTTTTCAAAATACACACATTCTGACTCAACACAAGAGTACTCATTTGGCAGACAAAGAGTTTGGGCTGAAGCAGCTGTGGTTTTTTTTTTTTTTTTTTACATCTGTATGTTTTAAAACACCATACGTTATACCAAAGCACCCCAAGTTGAGAATCTCCAGCATAACACACCATAAAATGTCAATGAGTACTTGTTGAATATATCAAAGAAGAATTCTGTATAAATTTCAGTGTCTTTTGCCTCCTATTCATCTTATAACTAACCTTGCTTTTGATTGTAATAGTATTTTTATATCTATTTCTCATTTCAGGGACAGAATGTCTCCTAATTCCTAGGAAGACTTGATAGAAGCAAAGACCAATGTAGCCTGCACAGATATTGTCTTCATGAAGCCAGGGTTCCAGATAGTGATGGATAATGTCATGCCTCAATCCTCTCTGAAAGGTGTACTATGTCCTTCAGTGAAATCACTGAAAAATCTAAACTTTAGTAGATACCAAAAGGTATGGCTTGGTCTTCTCTTAAGTCCAGCATCAGTTAAAAACAGCTGAATGCTTAAATAATACCTTCACTGTATCATCCACTTACCATATCAAAAGCTTGGGACAGGGAGAGGGTCTCCTGGGGTTGGGTATTTTGAACAAGCACTTACACATGGTTTTATAATGAGGCAAGATTTGGAAACACTGAAAGAGGAGGAAAATGAAAATCAGCCAAGACATGAAGGGAATGAAGGATAAACAACCAGGGATTAAGCCAATAAATAAGGAAAGGCACCTGGTCATCACAGTGCTTAATGTAGACTGCAAGGTGTTAAAATCACATCTCAGATGTAAGAAACAAGGAAGACAGTACTTCACCAGTGGAATAGTAGTTAAGAAGCAAAGCTCTTAAAAGTAAGTAATGAATCTCATTAAGTCTACCTATTCTTTCCACATCAAGAAATGATTTGGACTGGCTAACAAAACTACAACTACATGGATATTGAATAAAATAAAAATGCCAAGGCACCTGGGTGATTTAGTCAATCAAGCGTGTGACTCTTGGTTTCGGCTCAGGTCATGATCTCAGTATAGTGGGATGCAACCCTGCTTCGGGCTCCAAACTCAGTGTGGAGTTTGCTTGTCCCTCTCCCTCTGCTCTTCCCCCCACACCCCCCAACCCCCTTCCCCTGCTCACTTGCGCTCAATCTCTTTCTCTCAAATAAATAAATAAAATCTTTTTTAAAAATTTTAAATTTAAAAAATTAAAATGCCAATTTATATGAATGACGGTAGCAGTTAATATCCATAAAATTCTGACTGATGAAAGCTAAAACAGCTAAACTCAAAGGTTCGCCCTGAACTTCCTAGCAACCTAAGAAAGGTCGATATGTTTACATACCTCTCCCACCTAGGAGAAGCAAGCACATCAGTTCATCAGGTGAAAGAAACTTTTTCTTAAATCTGAATGTTAGGAAAAATTTGTCCCAAAAGTCTTTTTATAAGAACCATTGAGAAGGTAATGGGCTGTGAACTCTAGAGCAGTAAAGAACGAAGAATGTCATTCAACATATGGCTATTTTTAATATCAAAGCCTCCCCGAAAGCAAGGAGCATAGTGTTAATGATTTTGTACAGGTATGAGGACTTCTGGTAACTTCCTCCAGTGAAAGAAGGACTAGTATCATATTATGCTCAGGAAATCTTTTTCTTTTCTTTTTTTTTAAATGCTCAGAAAATCTTGAGAAATGAACAAATCCATAGAGCCTGTGTTTCCCTAAGTTAATCAAATGTAAGAATCACACAGGACCTGTCAAAAAAGTATAAATTCCTATACTGCTCCCTAAGATCTCTCAGCTGGGACCAGGAATCTATATATAGAGTAAGTGATCCTCAGGTAATTGCAGAGAACTAACTCCAAGAACTGCCACTTTCAAAAATCCATTGTCACTGCTGGAATTGTTCTGATTCAAGAAAAAGAAAGAGGGAGGGTCTGGCGGGTACGCTAGTTGAAAGTAACAGGAACCATGGTGTCTCAGATAGGTTTGTCCAAGTAGACCCATTCTTCTTGGTAGCTTGCTAAAAAATACATGTAAAAATAGACCTCAGAGCAGGAAAATCCCTTTCTTAGTGATGGAATGCAGAAACCTGAATTTTAACTAATACTGCTGGTGGTTCTTTGTGCAATAAAGCTTGAAAACGTTTGTTCAACATAAATATGTAAGAGAAATGATAAAAAGATACTTTATTTTTTTAAGATTTTATTTATTTATTTGACAGAGAGAGAGAGAGAGATCACAAGTAGGCAGAGAGGCAGGCAGAGAGAGAGAGGGAAGCAGGCTCCCCGCTGAGCAGAGAGCCCAATGTGGGGCTCAACCCCAGGACCCTGAGATCATGACCTGAGCCGAAGGCAGAGGCTTTAACCCACTGAGCCACCCAGGCACCCAAAAAGATACTTTATTATTAGAAATAAAGTTCCTGAGTTGAAAGACGGCCAGAGTGGAAGATCTGGAGCTCACAAAGGTCATCTAAGATTTCTTAGAGAGCAATTTTCAGATCTGTTCCAGTGCTTGAACCAGAAGTCAACTGAATATTTCACCATCCATGATGAATAATTAATCTAAAAGTTCCAGCAACATTCAGCTCTAGGAAACGTCCTAATACATCATCAGTTGGCATTGCAGACCTATGCTTCCAAATGTAATCATTTTTGCTCCGAAACTCTTCTTAAACAGCAGCAGAGCCAGAAAACTTTCCAGTTCATCTAATCAAATTAAATTAAATTCTCTCAATTTGCAAATAGGAAAAGCTAAAGACCAGAAGTCATGTCCAAGGTGACATGGCCAAATTTTAGCACATGTACCTCAAAACTCTGGGCCCCTTGGAACTACCATTGTATAATACCTTCTATTACAGACTTGTTAATGCAACCCAAAGTTGTTGTTTGTTGGGTTTGGTTTTATTTAAAGAAAGAGTTAATTTAAGGGGTTCCTGGGTGGCTCAGCGTTGAGCTGCTGAGCCTCTGCCCTTGGCTCAGGTCATGATCCCAGGGTCCTGGGATCAAGTCCTTCATAAGCCCCAAGTAGAGTTGGGCTCCCTGCTGAGCAGAAAGCCTGCTTCTCCCTTGGCTACTACCACTCCCCCAGTGCTCGCTTCGGCAGCACATATACTACTACCACTCCCCCTGCTTGTGCACATGTGCACACACTCTCTCTCTCTCATATAAATAGATAAAATCTTTTTTTTTTAAAGATTACTTTAAGAGTTATGAAAGCAGGAACTTCTCTTAATATGCTATTTTTAACATGCTAAGAAGACACTGACCCATCCTCAGTAAACGTTGATATTTTTATGGAGGGAAGAGGATTTGACTTGGTTTTGGCTTTCATTTGCTTTTTGTTACATTTTCTTTTGGTTCCAGAGATGATATCTAGTTGATCTAGCTATTCTTTTTACCCAGACCCCATATTTTTTTAAAGATTTTATTTATTCGTTTGCTTGCTTGCTTGCTTGATTGATTGATTGATTGATTGATTGATTGATTTGAGAGAGATTAAGAGCACACAAGGTGGGGTGAGGGGCAGTAAGGGAGAGGGAAAAGCAGGGAGTTTTGAGCAGAGACCCTCCGACATGGGGCTTGATCCGAGGACCCTGGGATCATGACCTGAGCCACAGGCAGACACTTAACTGACTGAGCCACCCAGGTACCTAGAATTTATCCATTTCTTCTAGGTTGTCCAATTTGTTGGCAAATAGTTTTTCATAATATTCTACTTGTATTTCTGTGGTATTGGTTGTTAATTCTTCTCTTTCACTTGTGATTTCATTTGAGTCCTTTCTCTTTTTTCCTTGTTAAGTCTGGCTAAAGGTTTATCAATTTTATTGATTTTTTTTTTCCCTAAGAACAAGATCCTGGTTTCACGGATCTGTTCTACTTTGTTGTTTGTTGTTGTTGTTTTTAGTTTCTATATCACTTATTTCTGCTCTAATCCTTATTATATCCTTCCTTCTGATTGTTGTAAGTCTTGTTTATTGTTATTTTTCTGGCTCCTGTCAGTGCAAGGTGAGGTTGTTTATGTGAGATTTTTCTTACACCTTGAGGTAGGCCTGTATGGCTATAAACTTCCCTCTGAGAGCTACTTATGCTATGTCCCAGAGGTTTTAGACTGTTGCGTTTTCATTTTCATTTGTTTCCATGTACCTTTTATTTCTTCTTTGATTTCCTAGTTGACCCATTCATTGTTTAGTAGTGTGTTATTTAACCTCCATGTATTTGTGGGTCTTTCCAGATTTTTCCTAGTGGTTGACTTCAAATTTCATAGTGTTTTGTTCAGAAAAGATGTATGGCATGATTCCAATCTTCTTGAATGTGTCGAGGTTTGTATTGTGGGCTAATATGTGATCTATTGTGGAGAATGTTTCATGTGCGCTTGAAAATTATGTGTAGTCTGCTGTTTTGGGATGGATGTGATATGCTGTTTTAAAGACAGAATGGCATCGGATACCTCAGGAATCTGCCTCTTGTAAAAACAATTCCTTCTTGACATTTTCTAACAATATTGCCCAGCTTTCTTGATGTAAATTAATCCTGCCTGAAAATGAGTTTAGCCACCCCCCCAAAGAACAACTATAGATCTCACCCTGAGATTACACATTTTGGCTTTATAATCATAAAGAACTCAGAAAGAAATGATGTATTTTCTCTAGAGTTTTTATCTGCAACTGTGTTATCCGTAAGTCTTCCTAATGGTCTACAAATCTGATTTTTTTTAAATGTCTTCAAAGGGAAAGATCTGAGTAAACACTAATTATTTCCCTGAAACACTTGAGAGTGTTTGTGCATTATCTGTGTACACATTTTCTTTTTCCTTTTACCTTCATCTGAGCAAGGCCTTGTTAGGGTTTGATTGGAGGGGTCCTAAAAGCCTACTAATGGCAGCTCTGAGGAAGAGAAGGCATTAACACACATTTCAGGAAAACAGGCTTAGCAAACAAGCCCCTGCACTTAACAGGATGAAATGTTCTTACACCAGAAACACTATTTCACGGAGACTCTACCGAAGGAAAGAATATTTTTAGTAAAGCTTAAGGAAAGATGTTGTGACCAGATATCCATTTAGATATATGGATTATAAGAGACCCTATCAAATAGCACAATCATGATTAACAAATCCTGCCACCAAAAAATGTTGAAATCTGGTGTGATTTCTATAGCCTTGAAAAAAATTCGCCAAGTGAGATAAGTGGAATTTATTTCTAAAAATTCTGAGCCATTATGATTACATGTTTTAAAATCCATTTACATCTCAAGGGAGATAGCCAACAGAGAAGCTTTTGACCCAATAAAAGATTTATCGATTATTTACTTGTTACCATGGGCCATTTACCACACCACCAATAGGAAAGAATCTTTTATATTCACTCAACATTTTTTGTAAATCTTTTTTGCTTCTAGGACTAGGACCACAAAGAAAAATAAGATTGGAGCTCTTCCTGCTAAGAGCCTACTGACATGTAAGAAAATAACGACAATTCCTTGTGGTAAGTGTTAGATGTTTAGATGTTAAGGAGGCCCTTGAAGCAACCGAGTGTTTTCCTGGAATGAAAACAGAGATTTATTTCAAAGCCCTCTCCAAAATGAGGTTTATAGCAAACAGAGATGGTCAGGATATTTGCAAATCCTGGAAGGCTGTCCCCACAAAGGCAAAGCAGTACAACAATGCAAATGCAGGGTCGTTAACTGGATTAGTAGGTTCCGAAGACCATTCATATCATGATGTGGGTGCTGACTCTGGGGAAGGAGGTGGTAAGAAGGGCAGATTAGGGCAGGAGAGCAGGCAAATGTCAGATTCTAAAGGGCTTTATATGCTCAGTATTCTCTGTAATGATTTTCTTTAACTTTGCTCCATAAGTGTTGGGGGTCAAGGAGAACCTAAACTAAAGTAGTGGGAATAAAGAAGATGAAAAATAGGTCTGAGGTATTTGTATATCTGGTGGTAATGTGTGATAAATTATTTAGTGTAACAAAAAATGCAGCTAAGTTTCAAAAATTAACACATCTGTGAACAAAGGCAAAGTTGATGCTGTTTAAATAGGCAAATTTGAGGTACTCTTTTACTTCTATTCTCAATAGTGAATTTAATTTAAAACTATAAATTCGGGGTTGTTCTAGGGACAACAAATGACAGCTATTCATGTTTTGAATCTAAATTTTTCATTCACTAACTTTAGCTGCTTCTATTCTTTTATGCCTATAGTCTCTCTCAGGTCCACATTTTTATCATTTATATTCTGACTTCTACCAGCATCCCACTGCAGTCTGGCTAGAATGGGCTCTAGGTCATGACTCTTCCTTAGCAGGATCTAGAGACTGCCTCCATTAGGCAGTTCAGGTGAATGTCATCTAATCACTCATCTAAAAACAAAATAAAACCACAGAGCAATATAGTGAGAACTTTGAAAATTGAACTGTACACACTCAACGCAATAAGTGAACAGAAATATAAAAATGCAATTTAGTGAAGGTTTTTCAAGGTCTTAGAGAAATAATTATGGAATACAGATTGGTAAGAATATTGACTTCCAGTCAGGCTGTTCCAGGGCTATTTCAAGTTTCATCCTCTCCATAGATAAAGGTGTCAATCCCACCCAACACACACACACACACACGCATAAACACACATGCGTATACTCACGTGCCTAGGAGAAGTTGTCTCCTTCTCTCACACCCCCAATCACATTTGTTAGCACATTCTCCTGGCTCTACCTCCAGAATATATCTGAAATCTGACCTCCTCTCATCACTGTGATAAGGAATTGGGAGAATAATAGACGTCAAGAAAGGAAGTTCTATTGTGGGCATATAGTTTTCAGAAAGAAGGTCCTGCAAAGAGGGAAAAACTACTGTGGGTAGGAAAGAATCAATGAAAAAAAGATTTCAAGACTTTACTATGTACGTTGTATCTCTGTACTATTTCATAGCATTTGGGTAATTCAAGTAGATACTTTAATTACTTTGATTTAAACTTGGTGAACTGCATGTCTTTGGATGATGACTCTGCTTCCTGTCTAAACTGAGGCTTAGTTAATAAGGCTTAGCTAACAGAAGATCTATAGAGTCTCCCTTGATTATTTTCAATCCCTCCCATAGCTTCCATATTCTCCTATGTAGGGGAATAATTTATAGCCCTAGTCCTGCTTTCTGCCCTGGGCACCTGCCTTCTTTAACTGTCTTCTCCTCAAATATAATATCCTTAAAATTTTTTGCCAGTGTTCCTTCTGGTCTTCTGGTCTCTGTGAACAGCTTCCATTCCCCTAAACAGCACCTACTCTGCCTCCTCACTTCCTCTGCCCCTGACATTCAGTTAGTTGCCAAGTCCCATCTTTTCTACCTTTGCATCATCACATGAGTAGTGTATTGAGTAGGTCCTGGTGAGAAGCAGATGGCACACTCAAATTGGGCAATTTGGGGAGACGTTAATAGAGGTGTCAACACAATAATATGGAGAACCCATTACTACCCCCAGAACTGAAGGGCCAACAAAAGGAAGAAATGATAATGGAAATAGGAAGCCACCTGGAAAAGGGTAGGCCTAACAGGAGGTATAGCCTTGGACCACAGCAAAACCATGGTGATTCCCAACAAAAGAACCTGGTGGAGGTGGAGGACAGGGTATAAATATCCTGATTTCATGCTCTGTCATTCTGCTGATGTCCAGCCTGCACACGTCATTGTGTGAACATAAGTGGAAGCCAGGGAATAAAAATATATGTTGATGTAGTTCAAGCTGTTCAACTTTTAGATACTACCACTCCAAAACAGGCTACAGAGGGACAAATGGGAGCTATATAGCACAGTTAGCATCCACTTTATCTCCTCTCTTACTCCATTAATTCAGGACCCAATTTTCTCTTCCCTGATCTGCTATCTTCTCAAGATCTGCCTCCTTACTCTTAGTACAGTGAACAATCCTGCCTTTGACTCTAGAAGACACTATCTCTCTCTTCCATGGATGTTCACTGTACAAACATCTTTGAAAATAATCCAGAAGAGTCCTCTCAACAACCATCTATCAGAGGTCTGGTCCCTGGTCCAATATGACACACAAAGGGCCCAACACATCTCCTTTCTGGATTTCCACGGTACACTCAATGCCTATCATAGGAAAAGACCACTACTTCGTACCTAAAACTAAAAACTGAATTTACTATTTACCTAAGTAAAGGAGAGCTGTGTTGACCAAGCAGTCTTTTGGGCAAATGAAGTTGCTGACTTAATACAGGGTTTTCAGAAAGTGTTCATTTCAGAGTTGTGTTGATTATGTCAACACAATGAGTTGATATAAGCATGTTTTTATTTGTTACAGAGATAGGACTGAGCTAACATCAGGGACTGAGTTAACATCAATCTTAGACGCATATTTACTGGAATGAGTTCACCATCAACTATCTGACTTTCAAAGTGTGAAGCTGTCTTTTGTGGCTAGATTTTAGATTTGTGTTTAACTCAGATGGTTATTCATTTGTCAGCTAAAGAAGTTTAAACCAAAAAAAAAAAAAAGAAGAAGAAGTTTAAACCAGGTCCGTTGGCTACTACAATAGCTACAGAACTGTCATTGACTGAAACAGATTTAAAACTAATTTTGTTGGCTTACTAGTGACCTTGAATACAGAATAATAGCCTTTTCCCTAACATCATTTAAAGAGAAACCATTTTCTTATAAGACTTAGCTCTGTGACCTCCCAAATCACATCATCATGGGCTAAGGGCCCATAATTTTTTTTTTTTAAGATTTTTTTATTTATTTATTTGACAGAGAGAGATCACAAGTAGGCAGAGAGGCAGGCAGAGAGAGGGGGGAAGCAGGCTGCCCACTGAGCAGAGAGCCTGATGTGGGGCTCGATCCCAGGACCCTGAGATCATGACCTGAGCCAAAGGCAGAGGCTTTAACCCACTGAGCCATCCTAGTGCCCTAGCGCCCATAATCTTACCTCATATCTGAGATATCCTTTTTCAAGCCTCAGGTATGACTGCATTTCTTTCCTGTCATCAAACTGGTCAGAGTGAATGAGTTAACTTCAAATGAAAGAAACAGCTCGAATTTAACTCAAACTACTAGAAAGTCTACTGTGCCATCCACTTGCCCCTGGTACAAATCAGAACCTAAGCCAGAAGATACTCCCTTTCATGGCATCTCTTGGTCCCCAACTCCAATATATCAAATCCCCTGATATTATTCTGTCCACCTCAACCTCTGCTCAATCCTTAGAGAGCTAAAGTCTCTGACAAGAAGATAAATGGACTGTATTTCAGCAACTTTAGAAGAGTCATAGTACCACAATAGATAGACCTTCCAAAAGAAAAGAGGTCATACATCAGAGAGCAATTCTGGAGTGATGTTCATCTCAGAACATCTGTTCTTGATAGCCCTGATGGAGTACAAATGCTTGACTGAATTATGGTGTTCTGCCTCAGGTTCCCATCCATCTTCCTCTTGCACCCTATCATCCCCTTGCATATCCTCCTGCGTTCCATTGGGCCCTCCAAGTCGAGGCCTACTGGTATTCTCCTTTATAGTTACAACTCTTTCATAGAAATTTCATTATAGAATATTGAGAATCTTAATAGGGCCGTAAGTTGTAAAATGAGTTTTAGAGAACTTTAGGATTTTGAATCCCACCCCGCTATCACTTTGTTTCCATTTTTGGATTTTTAGTAAGAATTATTCAATTCTGTAAATCTTTATAAACTCTTACCAGTTTATCTTGTCAATTCATAACCACTAAGTGTCCTTATATACTTCATAGCATAGGAAGTACTAGTGTTGTTAGTGGATATAATCCATTATTTTGCCCAATAAATGCATCAGCCAATTGAATCCTCCACTATAGATCAGTGTCCCAGCACACTGGCTTCACACTTATCAGAACAGCTTAGTACAGGTGATGCAGAGACCTCAGCTAAAACCAGGAGGTGAGTGACAGGAAAACAGCATCATAAAACATCTATAGAAATGGAACCCGAAGCTGAATTTTTCTTAAGTCTATCGTACCACTTGCAGAAGCCTGAGCATAAAACTATGAGTATAATTGTGCTCCATGGAGTTATTCAAGTGAAATGGAAAGCACATTTTCTGGTCTAAAGCAGTATATAATTTGATAGTGAAAAGCGAATGAATAAAAAACTAAATAATGTTAAAAGAAAACCTAAGTACATCTAGATACAATTTCTCATCCTTCCGTTCTCAAGTCAAATGTCAGTCACATTTTCCTGACCACAATCAATTTGGTATTGCTCCTAGAGTACTGCTACAATTTCCTTTATTTGTTGTACCAAATGGTCAACGTTTATGCACATGTGTGATTATCTGATGAAGGTCTCCTGTGCTCGCCTATAATTCCCAGGTAGATGGAGTCCATACCTTCTTTTTGTTCACTGTTTTACCACAAAAACCTCATCTACTGCCTGGAATCTACTGGTACTACTCAAAAATATTTCTGAATTAATCATTGAGTATAAAACATGCCATTATATTTTTATCACTAGTTGTATCTTCAGAAGCATATCCTGTGGTGAAAATAGTCCACTACTGAACTGACACTAACTTATTCAGAAACCCTGAAAATTTCATTTCTCTCTCTCTCTCTCTCTCTCTTCACTTATATTTCCACAAGTAAAATGGTGATTAAAAACATCTGACTAACCTACTTTTCCTTATATGATTGCTGTTCCAGTTACTATTGCTACATAGCAAACCAAAACTTAGAGACATAAACCAATGATTTTATTATGCTCACAAGTTCTATAGGTCAGGAATTCAAATATGGCAGAGTGGACTTTGTCGTTTCTGCTCCAAGATGGTTACAGCCTCATTTTGGAAAACTAAAAGATTAGAGGGGTGACTCAGTGGCTCAAAGCTAGAATTTTCTGGAGGCATCTCCACTTACGTATTTGGCAATTGATGCTGGTTGTTGACTAGGAGCTGTTCCACTGGACTGTTGGCTGAAGAACCCACAAGTGACCCCTCCAGGTGGGCTAGTTTTGACTTCCTTGCAACAGAGTAGCTAAGTTCCAAGAGGAAGCATCAAAAGAGAATCAGGAAGGACCTATAGCATCTTTTATGATCTAACTTCAAAACTCACATAGCTTCACTTGCACTTATGCAGTCTCAAGTCTTCCAGCCTTAAAGTGATGTAGATTATAGACCCAACCACTCAATGGAAGGAATGTCAAATTCATGTTGTAGGAAGAGCGTGTAGATAGGAAATATTGTTCTGGCATTTTGGAATAATATGATCTGCCACAGCTGCTTTGATGATCCAAGAGGGTCCGAGGAGAAATGCTAAACTGCATCTTTAGGAGTTAGTTTTTGTCTAACCGTTTTTGTCTAACCGTCAAATCTTGACCATTTGTTAATCTTGAAAAAAATCCTTGGATCAAGCATTTCTGAGGTTTTCTCATGGTTCCTATTAGTACCTTTATACTACCGTCCTGGTTCTTGATGGAAATTCAAGGAAAAAACTAAAACTCTAGTTTTAAAAACAATGGAGAGACATAAATCACCACTGAAAGTGAAAAAAAAAATATATGATTAACTAAACACAGGGAAATCATTAACTAAACTAAATAAGATAACATTTATCTGCCAAGTTAGCTCAAAAATGACAATGTCAGCAAGGACTGTGCCAACTGCTGGTAGGAGTGGGTATTATTTATCTATTGCTGTGTAACAAAGTACCCTAAAATGTAACAAAACAACAAATATTTATTATCCTACACAGTTTCTGAGGATCAAGCATCAAGTAGTGGCAGTTCCGGGTCAAGAGTTCTCATGAGGTGGCCATCCAGGTGCTGGCCAGGGCCACAGTCACCTGAAGGCTGGGCTTGAGAGATGCTTGAGAGAAGGCACATTCATATGATTATTGGCTAGAGGACTCAGGTCCCTGTTGGCTCTTGGAATGGGGCGTCAGGTTCTCACTACATAAACCTCTCCTTTGGACTCCTTCAGTGTTCCCATGGTATAGCACCTGGTTCCTTCAGAGCATGTGAGCCAAGAGAGGGCAAGGCAGATACCACAATATCCTTTTTGACTAGCCTTCATTTCCATAATATCATATTGGTTTACACAGGTCAACCCTATTCATTTTGGGAGCGACTACTCAAAGGCATAAATACCAATAGGGAGGTATTGGAATAATCACCAATAAATTAGTATAACCACACTGGACAGTCATGTTGTAATATGTATCAAAATACTAAAAAATGTTTCATAGCCCAAAGCTGGCTTTCAAAGGATATTTGTCACAGAAATGATTAAATAAGTAAATAACATAGTAGTTCCAGTCCTACGAATCAACTCTACAGAAATAATAAGGTAGCGATGACAAAGACTTATTTATCAAGATGTTTATTAATGCATTATTTGCAACAGGAATGAGGTAGAAATAAACTAAATATCCAAACAGCAGATTCATTAAATGAATTATATTTTGTTTCTCAATTATTAAAATTAAATTTTCAAGGAATTTTAATGGGTTGTTCCTGATATAACATTAGATGAAAAATACACAAAGAATAAAACAATAATTAAATATGATCCAGATCAGTTGCATTCATATGTGAAAATAAAGAATACTGGAAGTTATATAATAGAGTTAACGAAAGTTATTTGCAGATTGCATGTTATAGTTTTTTCTTCTTTCTATTTCTCTACACCTTCAAATTTTCTATATTGCACTTATATTATTTTTATAATCAGAAATAAAATTTTTTGATTCTGATTTATTGCTCTTCTTATGCACTTTATACTCACCAGATCATGTAACTCCACACAACCTTGACAATAAGGGCATAGCTAAATTTTTGCACTTTTCTATTTAATAATTTAATATTATACACACACAGAAACTAACTATATTCCTGTCTTAAGATCTGCAACCACTAGAAAGTCACCAACATACATAGCAACTTAGACTACTTTTTTGGCTCCTCTAAATCTGGGCCGGTTTTTATTTCTGTGTCACAAAATTACGTATTCTGGGGGCACCTGGGTGGCTCAGTCGTTAAGCGTCTGCCTTCGGCCCAGGTCAGATCCGGGCCTGGGATCGAGCCCCACATCGGGCTCTCTGCTCTGCAGGAAGCCTGCTTCTCCCGCTACCATTCCCTCTGCTTGTGTTCCCTTTCTCGCTGTGTTTCTCGTGTCAAATAAATAAAATCTTAAAAAAAAAAAAAATTACCTATTCTGCAAAATATGTCTATTTAAATCCCAGAAATCATTGTTTAAGTAAATATACAATGAATACCATTTGGAAGAAAACACATTTTTTGGTTTGTTTTTTTTCCCCCTTTCTTTACTCTAGGTAATTCTAGTGACTTTAGACTTTACAAATAATCAGTTTAGCATGTGACTTCAAAGCAGTTCTGAAGGTCACTTTGTTGTTCTATCACACAGAAAATTAATCCTTTTACAGATGGTTTATTAAAACACATAACCCTGCAGATGAAATAATTTGATTGTATAAGGCAAGACAAGCAAAACCTGAATGACCAACAGAACTTACAAAGCAAATAAAAAAAAATTGTTTGTTTTTTTTATTTTAGAGAGAAAGTGGGGAGAGGGAGAGCATGGGGGAATGCGGGGAAGGGCAGAGAGAAGAGAGAGAAACTCAAGCAGACTCCGTGACTGAAGCCCTTTGCAGGGCTGGATCTTATGACTCTGAGATAACAACCTGAGCCAAAACCAAGAGTCAGACACTCAACTGACTGTGCCACCCAGGTGCCCTCAAAGCAAATTTTGAAAAGTCCTAGAAAGAAAAGGCTTTTTTTCTGAAAGACTAGCCTCTTTTGTCAAAAATCTTTTATATCAGGGCGCCTGGGTGGCTCAGTGGGTTAAAGCCTCTGCCTTCAGCTCAGGTCATGATCTCTGGGTCCTGGGATCTAGCCCCACATCGGGCTCTCTGCTCAGCAGGGAGCCTGCTTGCCCCTCTCCCTCTACCTGCCTCTCTGCCTGCTTGTGATCTCTCTCTCTGTCAAGTAAATAAATAAAATCTAAATATAAATAAATAAAAAAAAAAGTCTTTTATATCATCGTCCTGCCTTGCAAATAACCACCAATATAAGAAAGAACTTGAACCTTTGCACTGGAATAATCCAACATGTCCCAAAAATCTCAATACAACAAATGAAAAATTCAATTTTCTTAAAAATGAGAACTATTGTATTCTATTACATATTAATAAGATCATTTTTTGTTTTTCTTTTTTTTTAAGATTTTATTTATTTATTTGAGAGAGAGAGACAGAGATAGTGACAGAGAGCATGAGTGGGGAGGAGAAGGAGAAGCAGCCTCCCCACTGATAAGGAGCCTGATGCCAGACTCCATCCCAGGACCCTGGGATCATGACTTGAGCCAAAGGCAGATGCTTAACTGACTGAGCCACTCAGGGGTCCATTTTTGGTTTTTCTTTAAAAATTAAAGTCAACTCATTCTTTTGGAAAGAAATAAATACATCCTTGCTGTACTTCCTTGTTGAAATAAAATATGTTTCAAACTAAGAACCAAGGTAAAAGAAATAGTTTAGACAGGACTAATGAAATGTTCATTTTGAGGTCTTTTTTTTTTTTTTAAATATTTTATTTATTTATTTGACAGAGATCACAAGTAGGCAGAGAGGCAGGCAGAGAGAGAGGGGGAAGCAGGCTCCCTGCTGAGCAGAGAGCCCGATGCGGGGCTCGATCCCAGGACCCTGAGATCATGACCTGAGCGAAGGCAGAGGCTTTAACCCACTGAGCCACCCAGGTGCCCCCATTTTGAGGTCTTTAATATCTTATCTGTTCCATCATTAAGCTCAGAACAAGTTCAATCAAATATGACATTAATTAAAATGTTCTACACTTCCATTAGTTTTGATTAGTTATTAGAATAAAATTATTAGCATTTTTATGAAACAGCTTAAAAATTTACCCCCAAAGAAGGTACAAACCACATATTTAATAACAGATGCCAAGTGTGAGATTGTCCTATCTTTAGAAGTACAATGCATCACTTAAATAAAAGTAAGAACCAGAGAAGTGGTAAAAAAGTACTTCTCTCCGTGGGTTTTTTCCTATCTTCAAACATAAGGACTGAATATTCATATTACAGTAAATCTGAAGGCAAGCTATTTATTTATTTATTGGGAATTATTAAGTTACCCAAAGGCTTTTTGGCAAATTGCCCACCTCATAAAGGAAAATGTGTGGGTTTTGCTACATAACCCAAAATCAACTAATCTAACATGTAAGTTCTGCATACAGTATGAATCAACTATTTACATTTTCAATTGCATTTCTGAAAAACACCTCAAAAAACACATTTATATCTAAAAAAATATAAATGCCTTTCATTTTAGAGGCATTTGAATAAGCAGATTTAAGATATCTCTATCCTTTGAAAGGCAAATCAAAGAAAGACATTTAAAAATTTATCTCCCATCATTCCATTTTAAACATGAATTATCTATCCTTAACTCAAATGACACATCATGTTGAATAAACAGTTACTAAAAGCTCTCCAAGGGACAGAGATGTTGCTGCTTGTTCTTCACTTACAATATAGAATTTCCAAATACTATGTATATTTCTCGTAAATGCCCCTTCACCCATCCCAAGGGCCATAGGATTTAGCAGCCAAGAGCATAGACTGTGTAGCCATGTTGCCTGGTGGGATCCAGGCTATTCTCACTTCAGAGTTATGTGCCATGAGGTGGTTACATGACCTCTTACTCAGTTTCCCCATCTATAAAAATGGGGATGATTATAATAGTACATATCGCATAGAGAGTTTCTGCTAGGAGTAAATGACTAATACAATAAAAGACTTAGAAACGTGTCTGCCACGTCATAGTGGATCTGTGTTAACTATTATTTTTTTCTGATCGTTTCTGTTCTCACTGCCACAACTTTAATTAATAAAGAATATTTATGTTCCCCCAGATGGCTTTACCACCCCATCAACCTCTCTTCTTGCCTTCTCTATTCTCCAAGTCTGATAGACTTTTTTTAAAATTGTGGTATAGTTGAGATATAGCATTATACTAGAATCATATGTACAACATAATGATTCAGTGTTTGTATATGCTGAAAAATGATCACCACATATAAGTCTATTTACCGTGTCATCATATGTTACAACATTTTTTTGTCTTGTGATAGGAACACTTATGATTTCCTTCCTTAGCAACTTTCAAATTTGCAATACAGTATTATTGACTACGCCCCCTGGTGTACATTATATCCCCATGACTTATTTATTTTATTTTTTTATTTTTTATTTTTTTATAAGTCCGCTCCATGAGAACCATGGACGGGGGTTGAATCATGACCCTGAGATCAAGCCCAAGCCCAAGACAGGGCTTGAATCGTGACCCTGAGATCAAGACCTGAGCTGAGATCAAGAGTCTGATGCTTAAATGACTGAGCCACCCAGGCACCCATGACTTACTTATTATACAATTGGGAGTTAGTACTTTATGACCTCCTTATTTCAAGAAATTAGCAAATAAATGCACCTACTCACAAGTGCCAAGCTCAAATAATTTTGATTTCCAATTTTCTCCAGAAAATAGAGCAAATATCTCATCTTCATGGCCTCCCACAATTTGCCCATAACGTGATGTGCCAACATTATCTTTCCTTGTCTGCCATTCAAGGAGACAGTTTCACTATCTTCCTTCAGCCTTCTGAGACTCTCAGCTGTTTCTCCTTTTAAAATGTCTTCCCAAGCACCAGTCCATCTACCGAACTCCATTCAATCTTCAAAGTCAGTCTCAATCTGTTCACAAAGCTTCCTGTCTTACTGTGAACCCACAGTGACATGACCTGCTATGAACACATAAATACTAAAATTCCTTATCCAGGATGCTCCTTTGAGTCCTTTGTCATGTATTACCTCACATTTCAGTTTTTTCAAGGTGTAATCCCCTTGTAAATGTAAGGCGACAGTATACCTAAATTTTAGCTTTCCTCCCAAGCAATTAGCCTGCTTCTCTGAGGATCAGAACTGTGTTTTACTCTCCTTTTATTAGAGCTACAGCCAAGCACATAACAAGCACTACATGGAATTGATTTGAATATTTATGATCCTTGTCTAGGCCGACATTAGCATATTAGCATCTTATAACTGACAAAAAAGGGGGGAGGGAACTCCACAAGAAAACTCATAAAAAAAGTGCACAAAATTCTGAAGTAGATTACCCAACATTTGTATTGGGGCAAGAGGAACCTATTAGAGAAAATGCGGCAACTTTGAGCCCTAACAGCTGTCTTGATGTCCCACAGGGAATTCCTAATGGTCTGGATTTCACCTGGTCAAGGTTTACCTATCCCTGCCAACGTTGTGAGGCTGTGACTATTCTTATGTATTGCTGTCAATTGACAAGCATGTCTGATTTTTTTTTCTTTCCATTAAGTGGGTCATATTTGATTGAGCGGATGAGCAGTGTGGGAATCAGGATCCTGGCACTTCTAGGTTCCGTGTGTGCCCAATCCCCAGGCATGGCAGGACACTGGGGCAAGCCCTGGTTTTCTAGAATGTGTTCAGACTGCACCAAAAAGGAAAATGGCTACTACCACCAAGATTATTTTTTTGTAATTGAGAGATCTAATGGTGGAGTTTGTTAAAAGGATGAATAGATGGGGATTTTTTTTTTTAAATCGTTATTGCAAAATACATTTGTTAAACCACAGTTTACCATCTATCTGTCCAGACAACCAATGTATCCATAGTGTATCCATATTCCTTCCTAGAAGGCTTTGGAGCCATCATTTCATATATTTCAGTCATCAAATATATATATTTCAGTAATATATATGAACATTGCCTCACTTTACTACTTTTAGGATTTGGTTTCTCTTCTTCACTATTGTTTTCTGTTTTACTTTCCTGCTGGCCATTCATAATCCCTTTATGTCCTCAACTCCCTTTGAAGTCTGAAATGAGGAGTGCCTGGGTGGCTCAGCCAGTTAAGCATCTGCCTTCAGCTCAGGTCATGATCCTGGAGTTCTGGGATTGAGCCCCATGCTGGGCTCCCTGCTCCTCAGAGAGCCTAATTCTCCCTCTGCCACTTACCCTGGTCATGCTCTCTCTCTCTCTCTCACAAATAAATAAATAAAATCTTTAGTAAATAAGTAAAGTCTTAAATGATAACTTATTTCTGGAACAATCTGTTTCCATCCAGGGAAGACCCAGATATAACTTGAGGTATGGGACTATGTCTGCCAGCTGGTCATTATGTGGGACTTAGGAGTATGCTCACCTAAGAAGAGGCAGAAGGAGGGTAAGAGTAGAGTCATGAGTCTCAGGAGAAGGATAAGTCATCCACACCATGTGAGAAGATCTAATCTCAGTGAGATGTTAACAATCTATGAGGTGTGTAGACCACCAGGCAATGCAGAAGCCAAGAGAGTCATAATCATAAGTCTGATCACTCCAGGAGATTCATGCAATGGGATTAATATTAGGATTCCAGCCCCTTTCTGGAAGTGGACCTGGACAGACACCCTGCCAGAACATCACGTTCAGCTCCCAGTTCGATGCTCGTGCGCTACGGGAAGCACCCACTCTTTCACCAACCAGAACCAGGCAGCAGCCTGGCCACTCACAGCAGACATTCAAGGGGAGCCACCTGAATGATGTCCATCCTCAAACACCACCATCAAATTTCCTTGTGCTTTTGCCCTGTGCTTTTGTGTAAGCTATCTACAATGCCTAGGATTCTAAACTTCACTCCTTAAATTAGGAAAACTGCACTTACCATTTCATGTCAAGAGTAACCTTCTCCCCTCACCTCATGGATAAGATGTCCCTCCTCTGTGCCCCAGTCATAATCATATTATAATAGAATTATATATTCATCACCTCAATAGACTGAGGGTTCCTTGAAGTCAGAAATTATATATTTTTTTTCATCTCTGTGTCTCCAGGATTGCCTTACTCATGTTGCTGAGCAAATGAGCAAATACACAATAAAAGAAAGACAGGATGAGAGCATTCCTGAGCATTTGTGGTTTTGACAGAGAGGCAACTGACAGTTACTGAAGCCTGCTGGCACTGAGGGCTTTGGTGAGTGGGAGGAATGGACGGTGTAGGATTAGGGAAATCTGGCCACTCACTGAGCCTGAACAAGACGCACAGCTGCCCCCCCCCCCAGACACCAGTGTGCCCATCAGAAACACACGGAAGGCACCTGGAAAGGTGCTGATACCACCTCTGATAATAATACTTCTCAGGGAACTAAAATCTCTTTCCTTTTCTTCCCGCCTCCAACCACAGTCAAGGAATGAGTAATTGCACACTGCTGATATTTCTCATTAGGGCATTTTACACTGGAATGGACTTTCCTGCTTAGCAAATATGCCCTTGGGAGAAATGACTACAACAATATGCTGTATGGCAGAAGGCATGTTATCACCGTGAAGATAATAGCAATGCCACCTCTAAAGCTAGTGATAAGAAGTTAGCTCAAACTTTTCTGAGAGAACGGAGATTAAAGAAAAGAATAATTACAGTATTTCAGGGCAAATCCATTGCACAAGTTTGAATAAGAGAAAGAGAAAAAAAATCTCAACTCAAGCCCCTGTAGTTAATGATTTCAAGTGCAGCGATGATGTTTTATCCTTAACAATGAATGAGTTTATTCTCACACAGTGCATAGAGCTATAGAAAAACAGTTGAATTCTATAAGGAAGAGAAGGCAAGGTTGCCACAAAAAGCAAGGTTCTGAACCTTTCTTCCTTACTAGTTTGCTCAATGTTTCTTAGCAGTCATGCTTAGGCATGTCTCCTCCAACTCCCCAACCACAAAAAGTATCACCCATTTTGTGCTTTCGAATGTCAGCTGTCAGACCATATCAGAGAAATTAACAAGTCTAGCAATACCGTCAAGCCTAAATAATAGAAATTAATTAATGATATTATTAGACATGATAATTTGCATAAATCTCATTTTTCCATGAATGAAGAAATAATTTTTTTAAGTCTAGTATTTTAACTTAGGACATAAAGAATGAGTAGCAATGCAAAAGGATGAAACTAGAGCACTTTCTTACACCATACACAAAAATAGACTCAAAATAGATTAAAAATCAAAATGTAAGCTGAAACAATAAAACTCCTAAAAGAAAATATAAGCAGTCATTTCTCAGACATGAGCCTTAGCAGCCTTTTTCTGGGTATGTCTCCTTAAGCAAGGGAAACAAAGTTAAAAATAAACTATTGGGACAAACCAAAAAGCTTTTGCACAGCAAAGGAAACCACCAACAAAACAAAAAGGCAACCTACTGAATGGAAGAAGATATTTATAAATGATATATCTGATAAGGGGTTAATATCCAAAATATACAAAGAACTCATACAATTTAACATCCAAAAAAAACAAAAAAACAAAAAACAAACCAATCTGAGTAAGAAGGAATCAGAGAACCTGAATAGACATTTTTCCAAAGAAGACATCCGGATGGCCAACAGACACATGAAAAGATGCTCAACATCACTCATCATCAGGGAAATACAAATCAAGACCACAGTGATATATCACCTCACACTTGTCAGAATGGCTAGACTCAAAAAGACAAGAAATAACAAATGTTGGTGAGGCTGTAGTAAAAAGGGAACCCTAAAGCACTGTTGGATGGAAGGTAAATTGGTGCAGCCACTGTGGAAAAGAGTCTAGAGTTTCCTCAAAAAATTAAAAACAGAAATACCACATAATCCAATAATCCACTCCTGGGTATTTACCCAAAGAAAACAAAAACAGCAACTTGAAAAGATATATGTACCCTTATATTTATTGCAGTAGTTTTACAATAGTCAGGATATGGAAGCAACCTAAGTGTCCATCAATAAATGAATGGATTAGGAAGATGTGAGATAGAGCTATTTATATAATGAAATATTACGCAGCCATAAAGAAGAATAAGATCCTGCCATTCGTGACAACATGGATGGAACTAGAGAATATTACACTAAGTAAAATAAGTGAGACAGAGAAAGGCAAATATATGATTTTACTTACACATGAAATTTAAAAAACAAAACAAATGAGGGACACCTAGTGGCTCAGTCAGTTGAACGTCTGACTTGCTTTTGACTGAGGTCATGATCTAATGGGCATGAAATCAAGCCTGGTGTCAGGCTCCATGCTCAGCAGGGAGTCTCCTTGAAGATTCTCTACCCCTGCTCCTCCTCTTACTTTCTCTTTCTCAAATAAATAAATAAATCTTTTAAAAAGAAAGAACCTTTTTTAAAAATAAGCAAACAAACACACACACAAAATTAGAAATAATCTTAAGTAGAGAATAAACTCCTGCTTGCCAAAGGAGAGGGGGCTGGGAGGGATGGGCAAAACAGGTGAAGGGGATTAAAGAATACAAACTTCCAGTTATTAAATAAATAGTTTCAGGTATGAAAATTATAGCATGGGGAATATAGTCAATAATACTGAAATAACATTGGAGGGTGAAAGGTGATAACTACAATTACTGTGGTGAGTATTACATAATGCATAGATTTGTCCAGTCCCTATGTAGGACACCTGAAACTAATAAAACATTGTATGGCAACCATACTTCAGTTTTAAAAAAGAACCAGTAGCAGAGTCTAATGCCAATACACATTCTTCATCTCCAATTTAAAACACTCCCCAAGTGAAATAGACATATGTGTGTCCTTTGATTATAACAAAAAATAATCCTAGCACTGTTACTCTGTTTTACAGATTAAAAAGTTTAGGCTCAGAATCATGAAGCAAGATGTTCAAAGTCATATAGTTCACATACAGTAGAACTTAGATTTAAACTTTTGTCCTTTGAATTAATGAGATGAAGGTAAATAGGGAATTCTGGTAGATGCATAAATCACCTTTTATTTGACTACAGACATTATTCAAATTCTCTAGAGTCTTTTCCTTCAAAATAAATAAGAATACAATTTATCATAAATGTGAAAAGTGACATAAACAAAGTTCCCCCAAATGATATGGAAAAGCAAATACATTTAAAGAAAGACTTTGCAACAACAGCAACAACAAAAATTAGTACGTCCCTTTGGGCAACATTTTGGGCAACTGTGCTCTACAGGACCATACTTTTTCAGGATTTTTAGAGATATTATATGGGGGGAAAAAGTTTCAACAAAAATCAGTTGCATTTCCATACACTAACAATGAGCAAGCCAAAAAGGAAATTAAGAATGCCATTCCACTGAAAATAACATCAAATTGTGTTTTAAATAGCCTTATTCTAGTAATCATTTTACAATATATACATCTATCAAAATATCACTTTGTACACCTTAAATATACACAATGGTGTATGTCATTTATATCTCAATAAATATGGAGAAGAAACTTAAAAATAAAAAATAATGTGGCATCACAAGAGAATTAAGTACTTAATAAGGAACTTCATCAAGGAGGCAAAGACTGAAAACTATAAGATGTTGCTGTAAGAGGTTAAAGAAGACACCAATAAATGGAAAGACATTCATGATCATGAATTGGAAAACTTAACATCATTAAGATATCAATACTACACAAAAGGATCTACGTATACAATAAAATTCCTATCAAAATCCCAAAGGCATTTTTTTTCAGAAATAGAAAATTCCATCCTAAAATTCATAGAGCATCTCAAGGGACCCTGAACAGCCAAAGTAATTTTGAAAAAACAAAAAAACAAAAAATAAATTTACAGGTCTCACACTTGCTGATTTCAACACATTCTACAAAGCTATGGCTATAACAGCTTTGGTGCTATCATCAAGACAGACACATATTCCAGTGCAACAGAAGAGAAAGCCCAGAAACAAACTCTCCCATGGATGGTCACATAATTTTGACAAGGATTCTAGGACCGCTCAATGAGGAAAGGGCAGTCGTGTCAACAAGCATTGCTGGGAAAACTAGATATCCACATACAAAAGAATACAGTTGGATCCCTACTTTATACTTTATTCAAAAATTAACTCAAAATGGATTAAAGAGCTGCTTCTCCCAGAACCCTTTGTATATGTGCTGCCGAAGCGAGCACTCTCCCAGAACCCTTTGTATTTCACTAAATAACAATCTCATCCTCCCATTTGCTCAGACCAGATGCCTCAGTCATCCTTATCTTCTCAACGTCACACTACATGATCAATCCAACAGAAGATCTCTCACTTATCCTTCTAAATATACCCTGAATCTGACCACCTCCATTATCTCAAAGATACAGTTACCTTCTCTGCATAAAATTGCAATCTGGTTTCCCTTTTTCCTTCTCATCTTTATTTATTTTCCACATTGCAGGGTGATTCCTTTAAAACAAACCCAATCACATCTCTCATCTGGCCAAAACCCTGTAATGGATTCTTATCTCATCCTACATAAAAGCCAAAACCATTACAGTGGTCTAGAAGTCCTACACCCTCTGCACCCTGCACCCGCTCCCACAACCTTTTGAAGTCATTGTACGCAACTCCCCTCCTCATCCACTCTGCCCCAGCACATCTGCTTCATTGTTTTCCCCCGGACAATACCCAGAATGTTCTACCCCAACACCTAGACACTTACTTTATGTTTCTACCTAAAAGTCCTTCCACATACCTGCAGGATTGTCCCCTCCTATCTTCAGGTCTTGATTCTAGTTTTTCAGATCTTCTATGACCTAATATAAAACAGATCTAGGGGTGCCTGGCTGGCTCAGTGGGTAGAGCACATGATTCTTGATCCCAGGGTAGCAAGTTTGAGCCCCACTTGGGGCATGCAGCCTACTGAAAATTAAAAAGTAAATAAATAAAACAGGTCTGCCTACAGCATTCTTAGCTTACTTTTGCTTTTCCTATATAAACTGAAATTTAAAATTTTGTATATGTATATGTTTACTTGTTGAGCGTCTATCTCCCTCCGCTAGACTATAAGCTACATTAGAATAGGGACTTTGTCTTGTTCACTATTATATCCCCCAGACTAGAGCCTGCCACATGTACAACCTCAAAAAATATTGCTATGAATGTGAATATTATTATAATGTGAGTGAATGAATGAATGAACATAATTACTGCTACATTTATACACATAATTAACAACTCATGAAATTTACAATTTACATCATTGCTCCAATTAAATCCTTAAAACTGAGTATTACCATTTTGGTCATAAATGGTCATAGCTCAATTTAGTGAACAAAAATTAGCTTCTAAATTATAATGCAGCCCACTAATGGAAAAAGGAATCCTATTGCTCATTGTATACTGCCTAACAATTTAGATGAACCCTTGATCCAGTGATGTCTTGGTCAGTTGGACCATGAATCTGGGAAAAAAAAAATCAGTTTTCAAAATCTTGCCAGTCATTAGTATTTTCTTCATGGCTTAATGACAAACCATAGAACTGACAAGTGTGGCTCTGACTTCACTGATTTGGCACCATTATTACCACAGTCATGTTCCTGTGTTGTGTTAAATTTCCGGTCAAGTCAATTTATATTCTTCTACTCACACTGGATACACACTGTGAATCAGTAACATCTCCCTGAAGTTCCTCCAACCCAAGACAGAATAAACACACCCTCAGTCGTCTCTTTTCACTTGCAGGTTCTTTCCCTGTCTGTACAAAACTAACCTCCTCACCAATTGTACAGTTCGTATGCGTCAAACTAATAACAGATTTTAGACTACAAATGAGGTGTCCTCACGGACCCTTTGGGGTGTTGACTCTCACAGAAGAGCCTGTGCTCAGTGTCAACCCACAGTTCGGTTTCCCAGGGTGAGTGAGCCCAGGCTCAAGCGCTCAGTGCGGTCATGTCTTCTCCATTCCAAGTTCCCTTCTCAGATTTTGGCTGGAACTAATATGCTAACTGACTCAGGCCAAGGTGTAAGAATGAATAATAACTTTGAATGGATATTTTGAAATGAGAAGTATTTTTCAACCCTACTCCAATCATACCACATAGGGAGTTATTTATTATAACGTAATATTATAAGTGCCTTCTCAGGAAGCAAACAAATGTGACTGAGTCCAGCATGAGAAAAGTAGTTAGGCAAATTATAGCAATCCACTGAAAGGAATATTGTGATCATTAAAAACGATACTTATTAAGATTACACAGCAAGATGTGAAAATATATATAATTTTACGTTAAAGTCACAGATATCAAATTGCACATAACATCACTGTACCTGTTAAAAATAGGTGTGGATCAAGGTAAGGACTAGAAAAAACATGAAAAATAAATACAATTGATGTATCAGAATCTTCTAGTTTCTTTCTTTAAATTTTTTTTATTAATTTTGCAGCTATTTTAAGTTAAAATGATGTAATTTTATAGAATGTGTTATAGTAATGTAGTAATATGTTCAGTCTTCTGGGTTTCCTTTTGAAACTATTCTTTATATTCTTCAAAATTAAAAGTTTCATACAAGGATATTTTGACTATTCTAACTTATTTTATGATATATCACAAAAAGTCTAGCAAACACCTCATTTACTAAATGTGGAATACTTTTAACGAATTAAATAACAAAAAACCCCCACTAATTTTTACATTAATTTTGTAATTTATGATAATCACATGGGGAATTTTAATCATCTTACTATTGTAATATTTATTAGGACTTCTGTGTCATTCTCTTTAATGATATCTTTTTTGAAAACAATGTTTATCTCAAATAATTTTTAAAATTATTATTTCAATAGTAGCATTCACTGCTAGAGAAGAACATATATTTATCAAATATTAAAAATTATCTATAATTTTTCCATCCTCAGGATTTATTTGAAATGGCAGATTTAATTTAATTTCTGTCAAACCGTACCTTGAAGAGATATACATCACAAAAATCCCATGAAATCTTAAATTTGTAGCAGTAAAATGTATGCCTCTGACTGACATTTTATTTTGGCTGCAAATGATTTTGATAAGCACTAAATATCCAATGAAAATATCGACTTCAAAGTCAAGTTCAGACAATTTGGCCACAGTGGAAATACTTCTAATATATCTTTGTTTTAGAGCATTTTATATATCTTTCCCCAGCATCCTTCCATAAAATAAGAAAACAATGATTCTATAGAACTAGGCTCCAGAAAATAATTGGATGGGGTTGAAAATAAATCCTGCTTTTGTGAAGAAGTAACTAAAGGGTGAAGGTCTTGTTCAATCCCAGACCCACAATCACTGGAGTAGGAGACAAGTTCCACACCTGCTTCATTGCTTTCCCCCGGACAATACCCAGAATGTTCTACCCCAACACCTAGACACTTCCTATATGTTTCCACCTAAAAGTCCTTCCACATAGCTGCAGGGTTGTCCCCTCCTGTCTTCAGGTCTTGATTCTGAAAGCAATCACCTTTCTCAGGGGGCTGGATTGGTTTTCCACTGTAACTCTAAGCAGGAAAAGACTCTTCCAGCAAAAAGCATGTGGAATGTGGAATGACCCTTGCATTACCCTGAATGAGCTCCACAGAGGAGCACAGAATTCTCAGGGTTAAGAGTCATAGCATTGATTAGTCATATACCCACACCAGTAATTTATAGGTTATGCATAAGAAAAAGAAATGCTTCTAACCAATACCCTAAAATGCCATTTCCCATTTCTTCCATTCATTCATTCATTGAAAACAATATTTATTGAGCACTTGCTATATACAGGTAGGTCCTCCTGACTATAATTGCAAAAACAAAGGCAAAATCCCTGCTACCAGAGAGCCTACCTTCTACTGAAGAAAGGCAACGATCAAGCAACTGAATCAATAGGTAATTAATATTGATATGTGCTCTAAGGAAAAGAAAAGTGAGTCAAAGGATAAAGTGAAATTAAAAAGCTGGCAGAGCTCCTATGTTTGATGGAAGTTCAGGGAGGGACTCTTAGTTAGGTGATGCGACATTGGATAGAAAACCTAAATGAAGTGAGACAGCATGCCACAAGGCTACCTGATGAAAGTGCTTCCAGCAAAAGCGGCACCCTGTGCCAAGTCCCAAGTGGACTTACCATGATCAGGGATGACACAAGGAGGGAAGTTTGGCTGAAGTAGAATGAGTGAGGCAAGACTGGGAAGCGATGCAAAGAAACAAGTAAAAACACCGTTTCACTGAGAACATTATTTCCCATGGTAAGGACTTCAAATTTTGTTCTGAGTGAAACTGTAAGTAATTATTGGGGCAGGGGTAGGGGATGATCACAGAGCAAAAGGGGGAGCTGGGAGACACATTCAAAACCTATTGCAGTAGACTGAGTAAGAGATGATGGTGACTTGCACCAAAAATATTTTGTTGATTGCTCAAAATTAGGATACACATTGAAGGTAGAGTTAATGATATTTTGAAACATGATGCTTAAGGGGAAGGTAGATATTTTTTGAGAGTCAAATCTCTGGGTCAAGATGAGATAATCCAGGTGAGTATATAGAGACAGATAAGAGAAAAAAATCCAAAGACTTTGAGAGACTCCAATATCTGAGGTCACAAAGCTCAGTAGAATGGAGCAAAGAAAATAGGGAAGCAGCAGTGCAATGAGGCAGAAACAAAACATAAAGGGAAGGATATTCTGGTGACCAAGGGCAGACACAGTGTCTTTTTTTAACTTAATTTTATTTATTATTTGACAGAGAGAGAGAGCACAAGCAAGAGTGGGGCAGGCAGAGGGAGAGGGAGAAGCAGGCTCCCCACAGAGCAGGGAGCCCATGCCTGGCACAGTCCCAGGACCCCAGAATCATGACCTGAGCTGAAGGCAAATGCTTAATCGACTGAGCCACCCAGGTGCCCGATACAGTTTCAAAGGGAAAGGAGGGGCCAGTGATGTCGAATGTGGCTGCTCAGTCAGTAAAATGAGACTGAGGATTCACCACTGGATTTAGCAACATGGAGAACATTGAGGCCATGGGTAAGAAACTGGTGTGGAATGAGGGGAAAGACTGAAGTGAGTTCAGTGGGAAATGAAAAGAAAGTACTGACACTGTTTCAAGGAAGTTTGCTAGTGAGGAAGATGAAGAAATTAGACAGGAAAAAAAAAAAACAAAAAAGAAATTAGACAGGAACTATTGGGACATAGGGGTCAAAAGAAGGTTTTGGGATGGGAAATATTTCAAACATCTTTTATGTTTTCAAAGATGTAAAAAGATCCATCCTTATATATCCCTTGGCAAATATCAGAGTTATGCAGCTTCATTATAAAGTCATTCACCAAAAAAAGAAAAAGGAAAAGCCAAGTATTTTTCTCAGTCTAACAATTTTCATGGCAATCTTTAACACATGCTTTCTAAGGAACCCTTAAGGTAAACTCCTTTATTTAAAAAATGACAGTTTTTTGAAGAAAATATATTTTTTGATTCTTGATATAAAATGAGCTAACCATAAAATTTAACATTTGGCTTCCCACAAAAAAATAATAAAATTATTGATGAAATGGGAGGTAAAGAAAGAAGATTATTGTTACCCTATTGTACTTTTCATTTTCAGGAAAGTTTCTTGCTAGTAATTTCATTAAGAATATTTAACGACATGACAAATGTTGCTAAATGCATGCATCTTAAATAACAATATATTCTGTGTGGCTTTTTTGGATAATAATCTTCAAAAAAAAAAAAATGCTAGGGGCCTTGGTGATGTAGTTCGTTGAACATCCAATTCTTGATTTTGGCTCAGGTCATGCTCAGAGTTGTGATATCAAGCCCTGAGTCGGGCTTCACACTGAGTGCAGAATCTGATACAGTTTCTCATTCCCTGTCCCTCTGCCCCTCCCTACCATGCTCTCTCTCTCTAATAAATAAATAAATATTTTTTTAAAATGCTCAGAACACGTTATAATTCTTTCAATTATTTCTACAGCAAATTAAAGTAATCTAAAATACCCATCTAACTTTCTGGTGATGTTACATTAGAAAGTGAATGATCAGCTTATCTCGTGTGCCATACTTTTTCAGACTCACACATATCCCTCCAACGGGTCTGAAACAAGCCTGCCTACAACTGGACGGGACCACGGACTCAGTATAGCCACCTACCTTCACTCCCTCTGTGTTAACAGTGGCTAAGAAGACCCTTAGATTATAACTCTCAAACTTGATTTGTTTTAATCTGTCCTGTGAGACAAAAGAACAGTAAAATCCAGACCAGACTCTCTGATAAGTACCTGAGATACAGAATAAAGAGATCTCATTTTCTTTAACTGCCTGATATGCCAGGAATGAAACTGGATTGTTGCTATAAAAATTTTAGAAACCTGTCTAAAATTTGTCTGTATAAGAAGGAAAACTCCATAAGCATCTCTAGCCAGAGATAACATGGTCCTCATGTAGTAGCTTCCAATTGATTTAAATGCTGAGATTAAGGGAATCAACAAAATGATCTGTTGAGATTACAGAAGAGAATATTATAACTTCTATTCACATTTATTGTTATTATTTCATCAGTTACAATTTCTATTTTGTGTGTTTTATAATAACCATAGTATTTAGTAGGGTTGTACATTTATATGATATATATATACATATATCTTAGAAGAGGTGTTCAAAAATATCACAGCATGGTGTTCAGTCAAAAAGTTCACAGATGACTGCGTAGATGTGGTCTTAAAATCTCTTTGGCTTGGAAATGCATAGAAAATGGTATTAATCACCTACCACCTTGACTGAAAGTAACTTCAGTGTGGGCACTCCAAATGTCACTTTTTTTTAAAAGATTTTATTTATTTGACAGAGAAAGAGGGATCACAAGTAGGCAGAGAGGCAGGCAGAGAGAGAGGGGGAAGCAGGCTCCCCGCTGAGCAGAGAGCCTGATGGGGGGCTTGATCCCAGGACCCTGAGATCATAACCTGAGCCGAAGGCAGAAGCTTTTACCCACTGAGCCACCCAGACACCCCAAAATGTCCCATTTTTGAGGAGCATTCCACTCTACCTTTGGAGAGGTGTCAATGGTTTAATGGCTTATAAACCCAATGGGGAGAGGTACAAGAATTCCCATTACAGGGGCACCTTGGTGGCTCTGTCAGTTAAGCACCTGTCTTCAGCTCAGGTCATAATCTGGGATCCTGGGATCAAGTCCCCACGTCAGGTTCTCTGCTTGGCAAGGTGCCTGCTTCTCCCTCTCCCTGCCACTCCACCTACCTGTGCTCTCTCTCTCTGTCAAACAAATAAATAAAATATTTTTTAAAAATGCCTATTACATCCCAACTGTTGTATTCATGTACTGCTATATTCCACGGTACTTCCAATGCTTAGAACAGTGCCTGGCTCATAGTAAGTACTCAATAAATATCACTTCCAAAATTACTCAGTGAACATTTTATTTTTTTAATTAATTTTTTTCTTACCATAGCACATCCCCTCCCCAATGTCCATCACCCAGCCACCCCATCCCTCCCACCCCTCTCCCCTCCAGCAACCCTCAGTTTGTTACCCGAGATTAAGAGTCTCTCGTGGTTGGTCTCCCTCTCTGGTTTCATCTTGTTTCATTTTTCCCTCCCTTCCCCTATGATCCTGTCTTGTTTTGCAAATTCCTCTTATCAGTGAGATCATATAATTTTCTTTCTCTGATCAGTGAACATTTTATTAAGAGGCACTGTTCTAATATAGCAGTTCATGAGAACACTGAAGGTGAGATATATATTATGGAAATTTGGTACTGATATATTTTACCAAGACATATCTTTTGCCATATTGGATTTTGAAACTCTATTTAGGAACAGTCTATAGGATAAGTTGCATTCTGAAAAAACTCTTTCTTTCAGGTGTATCTGTTTCAACCTTCAACCTTCCTCATTCAACCTAACAGCTAAAAAAAAAGAAAAAAGAAAAAGCCAAACTCCTAGAAATAGTAGAAAAGTTGTTGTCAAGGACTGGAGAAAGAGAATAGGGAGAGGCTGGTAAAAAGGTACAAACTTTCAGCTATAGATGAATAAGTTTGCGGATCTAATGTACAACATGGTGACAGTAGTTGATAATACTGTGCTGTATAATTTAAAGTTTCCTAGGAGAGTAGAACTTAAAACATCCTCACCAAAAAAAATAAACATAACTATGTGGGATGATGAGTTTATTAATGAATTAGATGGGGAGGATCCTTTCACAACATGTATATATGTCAAATCACCACAATACATACTTTAAACATCTTGCAACTTTGTATGTTTGTTATACCTCAGTAAAGCTGACACTTGTTTTTAGAAAACAGCCTAATTCTTGAACCCATTCCCATTGAGATTCAGCAACCTCCTCGGCGATCATCTGCTTGCTCTTCCACACCAATAATTGTGGCTTATCATGGCACCTATTTTGTTGAGGATATCAAAAGTCATCTCAAAACAAAATATAAAATATCGCATTTTCCCCAAAATGAATGACTATTAAACAAGTTCGTTTTGCTATGGAGAGTATTTTTGTTTGTTTGTTCAGACCCTACTCTAGAATAATGCGCTATGATTCCTACACTCTTTTTGTCCAGAGGCTTATAACAATGGGAAAAAAATCTTTTGCTTAACTTTTGAGAACATCATTTTTCTCCAGAAAAGAAAAAAAAGTGAGCACCCAGCAAACCAAAAAACCTTTCAACTGAATGATTTTACTAAAATGAGAAGTGAGTCTGAAAGACAAACAGGTACACAGCCATGTACTATGTGCTAATGAAGACTCCTAATTTCAAGATTCCCCCCCTGCCAAAAGTTTCTTATTTCAGACTACTGGGACAGATAGATGTAGAATGAAAAGCTGACACCAAGCTGAGAAAGGATTCTGCAGAGAAAATATAAAGGATGAGAAGGCTATGAGAAAACTGTTATTTACACCCCTAGAACAAAGCTATTTCTAAGTCCAGTGAAGCTAAGAACACCCACAAAAATGAAATACCACCAATGCCCAGAATTTAGTCAAGTATATTTTATCGAGTTCTACTACTCAGTGTGAAATGAGCTCACAGAGGAATTACAATCCCAGCTCAGATGCTTTAGATCACCAATTTCTCCAGTGCTGGGAAAAGACACATTCTTCATAATGTTTTACATTAGAGGATTTTTACAAATGGGCAATTTCCCAGGATGTTTGGGCCTTCACATTTCTTCACTATTAACATACACATATGTCAGAGAAAAAATCATTAATAAGAAGTAGCATCTATCATTGAAAAAACAAAACAAGTTGTTTCTGGATTTTGTACTGTCTAGAGAGATAAACAGGTTATGTCAGTTAGAAGTGATAGATGGTCTTGGTTCCTTAGTACTCACTTGGTTGTAGCCTAGTTGCTCATCAGTCTTGTGCCTTAGCCATGACAGAAGAGTGCGCATGCACACACGCAACTTTTATATCCAACATCACATGCTAAATTTCAGAGCATTCTAGGACAACAACAAAAAAAAGACCATCTTTGGGAAATTATTCAATTCAGATTTGGAAGGTTAATATAAACACAAATGGCTTACTGATGGAGAAGCAATCCTATTAAACTATTATTTGCAAGGCCCACAGGTTTTTATTATCACTTCATTAAGGAGAAGCTTGTGATGGACCAAGGCAGTGATAGATAGGAGCTATGGCTTGAATGTTTTTTCCTAAGTATTAGTCATATTTGTGTGTCTTATAGTCCCTTGCAAAGTGAACATCATAGGGATTCAATACTTTTTAAATTTCAGGGAATAAAATCAATAATGACATAAATCATTTACAGATCCTGATGTTCATTTGAGTAAAGCCAAACAGGCCTGAGGAATCAAGGATCAAATTCAAAACCAAGCAATTTGTAAACATTTAATAATATAAATGCTCATATCTCCTTTTGGATCACAAAGTCGTATCCTCATGAGAAGATATGAGAAGATCTCTGGCTGAGATCCAGACCTTGAGAACTTTGCTATCATGGCCATGGACAGCATTAGAGACAGCTTTACGTGGATGGAGGCGTAGAAGGCTTAGCTTCAGCCAAAATCAGTGTTCCTAGTGATCTCTGTGCTCTCAAGGGTTATCCACACTTGGGCAGACTTCTCACCTCTGCCTCTGGGAGACTGCAAGCAAGCAATTTAGATGAGAGCTTTGTGACTGATTAGAGTTGTGCAACTGAGCCTTTGTTGAGTCTCTTAGGTCAGGTTTTCATCATTTCTGTCTGGAGTATCAGAGCAGCCTCTCACTTACATCCCTGCCACTTGCCCTGCAGTCACCATGCTTATTTTTCACATGCACACCTAGACTCATCATACTCCTACTAGAGACTGCCAGCCTCCTCGCTGACAACAGAGTAAAATCCAGATGTGTTAAAATAGCAGGGCATTTTTGTACTAACCTAACATTTTACCTTAATATCCCCCTTCTTAAACATATACACACATATCTACCTTCAGACAGCTCTGATTCCTCAGTTGTTACCCAAATGTCTTAATTCTCCCGCTGCCAAGCCTTTGTTTGTTTGTGCTATTTTTTTCCTAGAATGCCCCTTAACTCCTGGAAAACTCCTATTCATTCTTCAGTGCCCAGGTCTACACTGTCATTGTGAAGCCTCGGGTTCTGGGCAGAACAATTGGTCTTTTCCTTGTTTCTTTAACAATTGATATCTGTGTCTTGCAGTGAGATGTTACAGTTGTCTGTCTTCCTAGCTTGATTTAAAATCCTTGGTAATGGATTCATTTACTCAAAAAATTATCATTATCATTGTCATTGCTGTATTTGCATAATTAAGCTTATTATAATTATTATTCAGTATCTACCAAATGCCAGGTACTACTTCTGGAGCCAAGGATATAGCAGTGAACACAACAAAAAAGATCCCTGTCCTGTTGGAACTTACATTCTATTAGGAGAGAGACAAGAAACAAAATAAATATATAGTAGAATACAAAGTGACAAGAACTATGAAAAAAATTAACCAGGGAAGCAGGATAAGGAATACTGAGGTTGACGGTTCCCACTTCACTTTGGGTAGGCAGGAATGGACTCACTAGGGAAGCAATCTTTGAGCCAAGATACAAAGACAGGAAGGCAGAAAGCCATGCAAATAGCTAGGAAGAAACATATTGCACACAAGGACCATCAAAGTCAGTGTGGCTGCAGAGGAGCAAACAAGGGGAAGGGTTGTAGGAAATAAAGTAACAAAAGTAACGGTAGCCGGTTCATGGAAGATCCCTTATCCGAGTTACAGATTTAGCTTTTTCTTCTTCTTCTTCCTCCTCCTCCTCCTATTATTATTATTATTATTATTATTATTATTATTATTATTATTATCATTATACCTTTTGAGTAAGAAGTTAGGCCATTGGAAAGTTTTGAGCAATAATGCAATTCGGTGCTTACGTTTAACAAGATGGCCATGACAGCTAGGTATTCACCAAATAACCTTATTTCCTCCCTGTATATGCAGTGCAATGCCATTTCCTAGCTTCTCTTGCAAATGGCACCATGTACTGACGTAACCCATGGGGAACAATCAGAAGTCATGTATGCTGCATGCAGTCCTGGCCTGTAAGAAAACACAAACACTGCCCACATTCTCTGCCACATGCAGAGAATCCAGTATAGAATTCCACACTGAAGGGAAAGAAGGATCCATTTGATAGAAGAATCCTGGGTCCCTAAAGGACCATGTAGATCAGAGCCCCTTCATTCACTTACTGTCATTTGAGCAAATAACCAACATTTGTTGCACTAAGTCACTGAGGTTTTAGAGGTGTGTTATAGTAGTTGGTGTGACAAAGGAGGCTAGTGCAGTAATCCAGGTAAAATGTGACAGGTAGCTTGGATCAGAGCTGTCAGTGGTAGAAATCATTAGAACCTTGACATGGCTCAACTATGAACCAATAAAATTTACTCATAGATTATATTTGGGATGAGAGATTCAAAGAGGAGTCAAAGGTAAGGGAAAGAGAGGAGTCCAATATTTTTGACCGGAGCAACTGGAGGTGGAGTTGCATTTACCTGATCCCAGAAGAATCTGAGAGGATCAGGTCCAGGGAAAATCAGTAACTCCACTTAAGAAATGTAAAGTGTGAGATCCAAGTACAAATGCCATGGAGGCAATTAGACATGCAAGACTGTAGGGAAATGGTCTGGACTACAGATATAAATTCTGTAGTTCTCAGCATGATATCTCAACCCCAAGACCATATGAGATCTCCAAGGGAGCTAGTATAGATGTAGAAGAAAAGGACCAAGGACTGAGTCCAAGGACATTCCAATTCTCAAAGGTCAAGCAAATTAGCAATACCAGGTAGGTGTGTTGGAAAGGAAAGTCAGTGGGGGTGGAGCAAACCAAGAGAGAACAGACCAAGTAAAGTGCTTCAAAGATGGAGGAGTAATTAACTTGAGCCAGAATTGATAAAGAGCTCCTGGGTGGCTTAGTCGGTTAGCATCTGCCTTTGGCTCAGGCTATGATCCCAGGGTCCTGGGATAGAGCAGGTGCCCTGCTCAGAGGGGAGCCTGCTTCTCCCTCTTCCTCTGGTGATCCCCCTGCTGTGCTGTTTCTCTCTCTCAAATAAATAAAATCTTTAAAAAAGGAAAAGAAGGGGGGTGCCTGGGTGGCTCAGTCGTTAAGCGTCTGCCTTCAGCCCAGGTCAGATCCCAGGGGCCTGGGATCGAGCCCCGCATCGGGCTCCCTGCTCTGCAGGAAGCCTGCTTCTCCCGCTACCAATCCCTCTGCTTGTGTTCCCTCTCTCGCTGTGTTTCTCTCTGTCAAAAAAAAATCTTTAAAAAAAAAAAAAAAAAAAGGAAAAGAAGGGCTGACAATAGATCACTTAAGAATGTTATTACCATTCTCTTACTCTTAGCATTGTACCTAATGCACAATAAAAATAAATAAATAACTGCATAGCTTTTCGGTGTTCCGGTTTAGTTCACAGAATGGAATGGGCTGCTTCAAACAATCCTCCATAGAAATCACTTGTCTCAATGGGGCTTAGAAAAGTGCTAAAATAGGGGCGCCTGGGTGGCTCAGTCGTTAAGCGTCTGCCTTCGGCTCAGGTCATGATCCCAGCGTCCTGGGATCAAGCCCCGCATCGGGCTCTCTGGCTCTCAGCTCTGCCGGAAGCCTGCTTCTCCTGCTACCATTCCCTCTGCTTGTGTTCCCTCTCTCGCTGTGTTTCTCTCTGTCAAACAAATAAAATTAAAAAAAA
>CM053611.1:14413930-14430391 GCA_028646535.1 Procyon lotor
AATAAATAAAAATCTTTAAAAAAAAAAAAAAAGCATAAGATTCAGGCTCTTTTAGTCCTTGCCCCACAAAGAAAGTTTGGAAATCCAAAATTAGAAAAGTTAATTTTGGGGGGAGCCTAGGTGGCTCAGTCAGTTCAGCGTCTGCCTTGGGCTGGGTCATGATCCCAGAGTCCTGGGATTAAGTCCTGCATGGGTTCCCTGCTCAGCGGGGAGCCTGCTCCCTCTCCCTCTGCTGCTCCACCCACTTGTGCTCTCTCTTACTCCAATAAGCAAATAAAATCTTAAAAAAAAAAAAGGTTAATTTTTTGAGTACCTATGATCACACATATTCTACTTAATTGATACACATAAACCTGTTTGATGGGTAATATTCAACTCATATTGCTATTTAACTCATTTTAGATTTGAGTCATTTAAAATTTATAGAAATAAAGTTTTTCTTCTACTGCTACATATCTGTTACATGGTGGAGTCAGATGTAAGTTTCCAAATCTACATTCATTCTATAGTATCCAATATCGCTCTCAGTCTTCCTTACTACTATCTCTTCAGAGATTTAAAGTATGTTTATGCAAACAACACATGCTTTTTCAAAACTGGAGCCTGATATCAGGCCATTTTCCTCTTTAAATTTCTGTTTAGAAATTTAAATTTCTAGTATGCTTATGCAAACAACACATGCTTTTTCAAAACTGGAGCCTGATATCAGGCCATATTCCTCTTTAAATTTCTATTTAGAAATTTAAATTTCTAAATTTATTTATTTAGGCTTATTAAGACAACACTTTTTTTTTTTCAGAAATAGAGCACAAATAAAAAATAACCATGCATCTAAAATATGAATGCACAACTAACAAACCTCAAAGTACACTGCAAGTCATGACAACTTAGAAATGTTTTATTCAAAAAAAAAAGTAAGAACCTCATCCAGAATGGCCCATATTAAGATGTAAATTCAAAATCTCCTTCTTTATTAACAAATGTTGAACAACAAATATATTTAGGACATTGACAGCAGTCAAAAATACTATAGATACCTAAATTAGTTCATTACAAATGTTCATATAAATCTTTTGGAGCTAAAAATAAACTGCTTATTTCATTGATATATGTGTTTGTGTGCAGGTAATCAATTTTATAAGCTAAGAGTACAGTTCGTTGCCTGAGAGATGTGGGAAAATGGCTAAAATTGGAATATATAAGCAGAAGATAGGACACTGACTAATGCACATTAGGAATGCCAGGGCTCAAACTTGGCTAACACTACCACATTATCTGAAATTCACAAAGGTTTCATAAAATAAAGTAAAATGATTATGAAATCAAACTAGGCATCATATTCCAAAATATTGAGAATAACTTGTCTATTGAATATGCTTAAAATTGGCATGAGTTGAATAATGATCAAGTTAAAAACTTTCTATCCATAAGATCTGTCATTTCTGAAATATTATTTCGCCAACCTAGAGAAAAGAAATGAATTGTTCCTTTTTCTTCTAATATCACAAGTGTCTCAAAAGATTTTTGTCACAGCTACCAAATTTTCTTCCCGTAATTTGAGATCATCCTGAAATACACAATTTCTAATGCAAACTGTTAAGAAATTGCATGCTCTTTGCAATATAAGCTCCTGTTCAATGTAAAAGTCTTTGACTTTGTTGCAATCTCATTGCAAGGAGACCTGAGATTATTTGATACCACCAAAATAAAACCTCTCCAGGATTTCCTAATGTGTTTTGTGTTTATAAACTCTTTTTAAGCTCCCCAAAACAGAACCTGAGTTATGTAGTGAGTAAGAGATAATCATTAAAGAAATAATTTAAATTGTAATAGATACATCATAATGCAATTATTTAAATGGAGTCATCTGTACCATGCAGTTCCATTTTCTGACAGTACACACTGGGTTCCATAACTGATCCTCCAGTGAAAAACTAATTAAAATGCTAAGTCAGGTATATTTGTAAGTCTTTTCAAATGCCTGTATCTAGCAAGAAAGTAATACTCAGATGCCAAAATTTAAGCAAGAGCAGAAACCCAGCAAGGTAAATAGAGAATTTAAAATAGGTTATTCCTTGGAGAGAGCCAATTTCTGAGTTTAGGAATTTGAAGCTTTGGCTTTCTTGGCTTTAAAGGTGCAGGAGCAGAAAACAATGCCCAAGCCATGCACAAATAAGAGTTTAATAGGAGGAGAGGGGAAAGAGAATGAATTATGGGAAATATTTGAATAAACAATGACTTAAATTTTCTTAAACTTACAGAAGACCTCTCTGCACAGATTCAGAAAGCTTCATAAATATCAAGTAGAATAAAGAGAAATCCATAAATCCATATCTCAATGAAACTACCAAAAACCAAAAAGAAGAAAGAAGAAAGAAGAAAGAAGAAAGAAGAAAGAAGAAAAAAGAAGAAGAAGAAGAAGAAGAAGAAGAAGAAGAAGAAGAAAGTCTAAATAGAACCAGGTAAAAAAAAGATGGAAAAAAACAACGATTACCCTAAAGGAATAATAACTACATTAACAGAAGATTATCATTTGTAACAGTGGAAACCAGAAGATGGTAGAATTATATGTATGCTGAGAGAAATTAGCTACCAGCATACTAAACCCAACTTGCAGTATGTAATCCAAATTTATTAATGTTATAATATATCGAAAATGAACTGCAAGCATTTAATGTGTACAATTTCCTCAACCCCTCTATAGTACATCCCATCCTTTACCACTGGCACCAGACAACCACAGATGTATATTTTTTGCCAGTATAGTATTTTTTTTATTCCTTTTTGCATAACGGCATCATACAAACTGTGTTTTTGGTGTGGATCCTTCCACTTAGCATTATGATCTTGAGGATGATTCATGTTGTATTCTGAAGCAGTATTTCATTATTTTTTTTATTTCTGAATAATATTCAGTTAAATAGATACAGAACATTTTTAAAAATTCACTGAGAGACATTTATGTGGCTTCCACTTTTTGGCTATTATTAAACCTGGTACAAGCATTCACCTTCGTGTGGATATTTTTATTTTTTTATTTTTTCATTTCATACCTAGAATGAAATGCCTGGATCATAAGGTAGGTATTCGTTTATTTATTAAAGTAAGTGTTAATTTTCCAAAGACTCTGTAAGTGTATGAGAGTTCCAGTTGCTTCACATTCTCATGAATATGTGTATTCTTGGCAATTTTAATGTCAGTGTTCTTTTTTCTTTTAAGATTTTATTTATTTACCTGACAAAAAGAGAGCACAAGCAGGGGGAGCTGCAAGTAGAGGCAAAGGGAAAAACAGGCTCCCCACTGAGTAGGGAACCCGATGAAGGGCTTGATTTGATGACCCCAGGGCAACAACACACGCCAATGGCAGATGTCTAACCGACTGAGCACTCAGGCACCCCAATGTCAGTGTTCTAATGATGAGTAGTGACATCTCATGGCCTCGGCTTACATTCTCCTAATGATATAGAAGATCATTTTATGTCATATTGACCACTGTTTCCTAAAATATCTATTGAAATTTTTTGCTCATTTTTACGTTGGGTGGTTGGTGTTCTTATTTTTTAAGAAAGTCTTATGGTGGCTGAGTGGCTCAGATGGTCGGACGTCTGTCTTTCGCTTAGGTCATAATCTCCAGGTCCTGGGATCGAGCCCCAAGTCAGGCTCCCAGGTCAGCAGGGAGTCTTCTTCTCCCTCTCTCTCTGCCTCACCCCCTGCTTGTTTCTTTCTGTCTCTCAAACAAATATTTTTTAAAAAGAAAGTTTTTGTACATGTTCTAGATATAAGTCTTTTGTCAGAAATATGTATTATTGCAAATAATTCCTTTAATTCCGTGGCTTATCTTACATTTTCTTAGTGGTGTCTTTTGAAGAGGAGAAGTCTGTAATTTTGATAAGGTCCAATATTTTCCTTTTATAGTTCATGCTTTTTGTGTGATATCTAAGAAAAAGTTCCTACTCAAATTTGCAAAAAATATTTCATCCTAGGTTTTCTTCTAGAAGTTTTTTACTTTTAACTTTTCTATTTAAGTCTATAATCTACTTCAAGTTAACTTTTGTATATAAGGTGAGGATTGAGGTTTTTGGGTTTTTTTTTAATATGGACATCCATTTATCCTAGCACTACTTGTTGAAAAGACTTTCTTTAATAAGTTGCTTCATCACCATTGTTGAAAACAAGTTACTGCATAGGTATGAGTCAATTTCTGGATTCACAATTCTGTCCCATTGATCTACAATATCTATTCTTTCATTAAAACCATTCTGCAAGTAAGATATCCTGAAATCACAAAATGAGAGATTATTCCAAATATGTTAATAACTTAAAATTATATGGACCAAAATGTTTTAATTTAAGAAAAAGAAAATTATAAACTATTTAAATCAGCTACATCTTATTTACAGGAAATATATCAAAAACATAAAGGTATTGAAAGTACAAAAGCGTAAAAAGTAGAAATTTACATGCCAAGCAAATACTAACCAAAGGAAAGCTTGCATAATTCCATTAATACCAACAATTCATTCATAAACTAAGAGCATTAGAAATAGGTCAATTCAGGGGCTCCTGGGGGGTTCAGTCAATTAAATGTCTGTCTTCGGCTCAGGTCATGATCTCTGGGTCCTGGGATCGAGTCCCATGTTGGGCTCCCTGCTCAGTAGGGAGCCTGCTTCTCCCTCTCCCCACTGCTCATGCTCTCTCTCATTATCTCTCAAAAATAAATAAAATCTTTAAAAAAAAAAAGTGTCAAAAAAAAAAAAGAAACAGGTCAATTCATAATGATAGGGGTGCCTGGGTGGCTCAGTGGGTTATAGCCTCTGCCTTTGGCTCGGGTCATGATCTCAGGGTCCTGGGATGGAGCCCCGCATCGGGCTCTCTGCTCAGCGGGGAGTCTGCCTCCCCCTCTCTCTCTGCCTCTCTGCCTGCTTGTGATCTCTCTCTCTCTCTGTTAAATAAATAAAATCTTAAAAAAAAAATAAACAATTCATAATGATAAAAGTTTTTTTTAAAAAGTTTCAATATACATGGACAAATATCAGTTCTAAAATTATACGAAACTAATAAGTTCAATGAATACAAAGCAAAAAATTACATAAACACAATGAGAAATAGAAATCTACCAACATAGTAAAATGTTTTTAATATACCCTTTTCATTAATAAGACAAATTAGGTACGATATAACAATGTAACCCAAATGAAAATGTAAAAAGTGTTCTTAAAACCCATTGGTCAAAAGAAACTCCCTCAAAATATTCCCACCAAAATGCCACATCCAAAAATATCTGAAGCCCTCCACCTTCATGGATTTATCATCATCTCATTTTCCTCTAACCAAAAATTCCAAGCTTTTAATATGCCTGAATAGGCAAAGAAATCTGATTGTTTTTGTTTGGATTAGGGAAAGTAACATAGAGTTCTACAACAAAGAAACCTAATAAATTCCAGTTACTTTAACAAAACAAAAGTTTATTTTTTATTTCCATTACACTCCATTTAAAGATTTCCTTCCATATGGTGACTCGGGGACCCAGGTAGCTTCCACTTAGTGGTTCCATTTAAGTCCACAGGAACTTAAATCTGTTGGTGGATCTTCTGTATTCACCCAGAATTTTGGGGAGGAGAAAGAGTAGAGAGTTTTAAGTTTTTATGGGCCACGCTTGGAAGCAGCGTGAAAACATCTATAGGATTTAGTCATATGACCAGATATAATAATTGCAAGGGAGGCTGGAAATTATCATCTGATAGTGTGCCCAGAAGGTAGACAAAATGGTTTGAAGAAACACATAGCAGGGCGCCTGGGTGGCTTAGTGGGTTAAAGCCTCTACCTTCAGCTCAGGTCATGATCTCGGGGTCCTGGGATCGTGCCAGGCATTGGGCTTGCTGCTCGGCAGGGAGCCTGCTTCCCCCTCTCTCTCTGCCTGCCTCTGCCTGCTTGTGATCTCTCTCTCTGTTAAATAAATAAAAATAAAATCTTTAAAAAAAAAAAAAAAGAAAAGAAACATAGCAGTGTCTGTCACAATACCCCACCACCCTACTTACCCAAAGAGTGAACAGTTCTATCTCACTTTCTGTAAATGTTTTCTATCTGTAATATCGTTTGTACGATATGATGATATAATTCCTCTCTTAATTTCTTGTACTCTTTTCTACTGTATGTCCTTGCTTTCAGAACTCCTTCACAAAGGAAGTGAGATGCAGTAAGGGAAAAACTAAATAAAAACTATTACCTTTTTTTTTTTTGTAATTAACGTATGACCTCCATATAGTAAAACTCCCATTTTAGTGAACAGCTCTATGAGTTTTGAAAGTACATATAGTTGTTCACTCTGCACCACAGTCAAGATATAGAATAATTTCATTAACCCTCCTGCCTGCCAAAAAATTCCCTTTTGCTTTTGTTGTCAAGTTTTTCCCTTATTCCCACCCCTGGTAACTACTGATATATATTTTGTTAAAAAACTAGCATATAAAAATTTTTAGCAGCTCTTAGTGGTAATATTGATAATTACCAAAAACTAGGAATAACCCAAATGTCCTTCCACTGAGGAATAAACAAAATTATTATTTTTCAATGCTAAATTTAAGGTCATTTATGAGCACAGAACAAGAGTTCTAAAGTTTGTCATATGAGCAAGTTATCTCATATTAAACTGTAATCTTAGTTCTATACTATGATTTTAGAAATGAAGTTTGTTATTTTGTTTTGTTTTCTCATTTCAAAGAACCATCAGTTCTCTTCAAGGAGATAATGGAAAGAGAAGAGAGCGGATGTCTGTTTGGTGAATGTGTGAGATTGAAATATCTATTAGGCCAAAAAAAGATTGTGAGAAGATTACTCCAGATGAGACAGTCAGTCGTTGGTGCTAAGCAATTTCAGCTGTGTCCTAGATTCCAACAGCAAAGTCAATACTGAGCATAGTGCTTCTTCAAAAGCTCACGAAGGTCTTATTGACGACTGGGCTCTCACAATGAATACCCATTTCCCAATCATTAGGCAAAAGTTGCATCCAATACATTCTTAGTAAAATAGGCCAGTTTTAAAGACAATATTATGTGTGAGCCATTCACACTTTCAACATGGCTAGGCATAAACCTAAAACTACTTGGTTTTAAAGAAGCACTTGTTACATGTTATCCTTCTCACCCTTATGTTTATTTTTTCATTGAGATATAATCGACATACAACATTATACTAGTTTCAGGTGTATAACATAATGACTCCATGTTTGTATATAATGATTGCCATAATAAGTTAACATGTGTCAGCACACACAAGTACAGTTTTTTTCCTTGTGATAAGAACTTTTTAGGATTAACTCTCCTAGCAATTTTCAAATACACAACACAGTATTATTAACTATCATCAACATGCTGTATATTATATCTCCAGGACTTAACTCATAACTGGAATTTTATATGCCACCCTTAAATTTAAATGTTATATTTTGGTCTTTTTCCTAATTCTTAATTGTTTCGTGTTTAATTCTTTTATAATTTAATTTTTCTCTAATTGTTATAGAACATTCCCAATTTAATTCTCCACATCATACTTGCAGAAATCTACGTTATACCTCACTAAGTGAAAAACTTGTTGTAAAAGCTTTGACAAGACCTATGTCTAATCTGTTGACAGAGTCCTAGGGAGGTGACCGCCCAGAAATATAAGGGGAAAAAGCACCAAAGTCCAGAGAAGTGGGGCTGATGCAGGTTGGAAGTTTCTCAACTATATTTCAGAACCGTCAGAATGGTTCGAAGACGTGTGCTAGTGTGGGGGGATCAGTTTTACATCCTAAAAGGAGTGTCCATAGCAGAAGGAGAGCACAAAAAAGATAAAGGTCATCTTCACCCATTGCAGGAGACCGAAGCCTTGGGCACCCACACAGAGGCATCTTGCCCTGATATCAGCAGCTGGGTTATGGAGAAACGCTTAGCCTGGCATCAGAACGAGAGTAGTGAGCCACTGGCACTAGTTCTGATCTTTGGATTCTTAAGGGTTCCCCCAGGCAAGCACTTCAGAAGCGTGATGACCCATATACCAAGTGGAACAAAGAAGATACACGGCAAATGTCCCATCTCAAGGACCACCTGTTCTACCCCCACATAGAGGAAGAGCTAAACAGAGGCTGGGTTCTAGTGACCCCTGGAGGACGGTGACCTGAACTGCAGAGTTCCGGTGTCAGCCGTATTGCAGTCTCAAAACCTTGTGGCCGGAGAAACAGGTGTTAGAACAGTAACAATTTATCGCTATTCAGTATTCAGCAAAAAGCAGACAGGTTCATTCACGTCTTTACTTTGACTAAATACATGGTAAGTAGCTCTCATAAAATGTCTCATAAAGCCACTCTGGGCTTTTCCTCCCAACTAAAAGAAGCCCAAAGTTTAAATGGGATAGCATCCAGTGTTAATTTTCCCTGTCCCTTCTTATATCCTTATTTTAACTTCTTTAATGCATTGGAGACTAATGGTATTTTAATAGCAAGGAAATTGAGTCACAGATAATCAATTCTATTTTGTCAGGTTGAAAATATGTTTGTTGAGTGCACACAATGAACAGTAAAGGTTAACAATGTTATTTTGAACTGTTTTTGAAATCAGCTGCAATGACTCAGGGTTTCTACACAGATAAAACAGCAGATGTTTTTCTACCAAGGTTAACTACCTCTTAGAATTTACTGAGTAAAATCACGGAAGAAAATATAAGCAGACTGGGTTACGGACATTGGAGAGGGTATGTGCTATGGTAAGTGTTGTGAAATGTATAAGCCTAATGATTCACAAACCTGTACCCTGGGGCAAATAATACATTATATGTTAATAAAAAATAATAATAATATAACAATAAAAAAGAAAATATAAGCAGAATTCTCTAGATGGACCAATATTTCGGAAATCGAAATAAAATGTCTCACAGCATCAGAAGAATTTGAAATTTACTCTAAATTGTATCCATGTTCTAAAAATAGTATTTGGAAATATGAATCAACTGAATGACTTTTTTTTTAATTGGCTAAAACTTTCATAAAAACATTTTGAAGAGGTTAATACACCACAGTAGTTGATGACAGTCTTTTGACGTCAGTAAATCTGAGTTGAAATCCCACCTCCAAATCCCATCTCAAACTAGGTATGTCTTCTTTGGCAATCAGCTTCTTTTCTGTTTCACTTCCCGCCTATCAAGAAAACAACACCAATACCTCCCTCATAACTGAGCAGGTCAACTAATCTGTGGACTGCAGCTTCTCCAGCTGTGAAAGTGAGCTATGGATCCTGGTCTCACAGCCTGATTGTAAGAACAGATGAGACCTGCTAAAATGCATTAAATGTGAGCAACTATGTAAATATACTGATTAAGTTGCTTTGCATTATTTGTGGACTATAGTGGTGTATAAATTAGTAAGTAATTAAATACATATAATCATTAACATAATTTGTTAGCGAAATTATCTAGTCAATTGTCAAACAGGGTCTCGGGCTCTTAGGCAAATTAGAAGATCACATTTGGAAATGGCCTGATTTACACTCTCCTTGCCTTTGTGTCATTGACTGGGTTCGTTATGGAGATAAATGGCCACCAGGCATGACCAGACAAACCCATTTTACCTCATGACCTGGTCAAATCTGAATGGAGGCAGGTACGTGAGATTAAAATGCAGCTGAACCTTGGCATCATTCTTATTTCATCAGTTTTCAGCTCGGGTTTCTTCCAGAAGAGAGCTTATTTTTTATTGCTTCATCTCAGCCTCTCCAACCCTAGAGTATAACATTTCTAGAGACTTCTGCACAGCAATGAGGATTTTTTTCCACACAAAAACAATGTCTCAGACTTTTGTTGTTGTTCTGACATATTCCTTATATCTTTTTCTCCTTCAGACCCCAATGCTAAACTTGAAGGTGGCTTATTTAAACTTTTTTTCGTATCACATAGTCATACAGGAAACTTTAATACTGTTGTAATATCTCTGAAATCTCCTTTTTTTAATGTCCCCATGTGATAGCATTCACTATTATCACTTTTTTTTACAGTCGTTAAGGATGGGAAGTTATTCTTTTTTTTTAAGATCTCATTTATTTACTTATTTGTTTGAGAGAGGGAGAGAGAGAGAGAGCATGAGCCAGGGTGGGGGAGTGGAATGGGGAAGGTAGTGGGCAGAGGTAGAAGCAGACTCCCTGCAAAGCAGGGAGCCTGACGAGAGGCTTGATCCCAGGACCCTGCAATCATGATCCGAGCCTAAGACAGATGCTTAACTGACTGAGCCACCCAGGCACCCTGGGAAGTTATTCTTAATAACTTAATAACCAGCAGCCTTACTACAGACCACAGAATTCACTGCACTCAGGAGCTGGCAACTTCCTGATATTTAAATATATCTCAGTGTCTCTGCCTGAGCATATTGTCAACTTTGGAATTTGTAAAAGGCATGTGTAAAAGCATATATAAAGACAGAATATTTCTAAGTTTTTATAGTGAAACATTTAATATATACAAATAGTAGTGTGCGGACTGGCTTCTTATACTTGATGATACGCAATTAAGTTTCCTCTATGTCTTTTCCTTTTTTTTTTTTTAGATTTTATTTATTTATTTGACAGAGAGAGAGACATCACAAGTAGGCAGAGAGGCAGGCAGAGAGAGAGGGGGAAGCAGGCTCCCTGCTAAGCAGAGAGCCCGATGCGGGGCTCGATCCCAGGACCCTAAGATCATGACCTGAGCCGAAAGCAGTGGCTTTAACCCACTGAGCCACCCAGGCACCCTTCCTCTGTGTCTTTTCATGACGTGTAGCTCATTTTGTCTTAGCACTGAACCCATTTTAGCGCTCCATTGTCTGGATTTACCAGTTTATTTATCCAGTCACTTACTGACGGGCATCTTGGTTGCTTCCAAGTTTTGGCAGTTGCAGAAAAAGCTTCTGTATATATTCATGTGCAGGGATTTGTGTGAATATCAGTTTCAAACTCATTTAGGTAACTGCCAAAGAGCACAATTACTAGATCATAGGATAAGAGTATGTTTAGTTTTCCACCACCATTTGATCTTATTAATGTTCTGGATTTGGACCATTCTAGCAGGTGTGTAGTGGTATTTCATTGTTGTTTTCATCTGCTCAGTGGGAAGCCTGTTTCTCACTCTCCTTCTGCCTGCACCTCTGCCTACTTGTGCTCTCTTTGTCTCCCTTTAAAAAAATTAAACAATAAAAATAAAATTTGTATTGAATCTGGCAGCTTCACCATCTTTTCACCAGAGATATATGATGTTCAGCATCGTTTCATACGCTTACCTGTCATCTGTACATCTTCTGTTCTGGGATTTGGGACAAATAGAGATGCACCATGGTTCAATTTTGCCCTAAGTGGATAATAAGCTGTGGTATAAGAGCAGAGAGGCAAGAATGGAAGTAGGTAGACCACCTAGGAAGAGTATGCAATAGTTCATGCAAGATGTTGTGCTAACCTGGACGAGGAAGTAGAAACGATGCTCACTGAGCAGGGAGCCTGATGTGGGGCTCCATTCCAGGACCCTGGGATCATTGACCTGAGCGGAAGGCAGATGTTTAACGGATTGAGACACCCAGGCATCCCTCAATACAAATTTTAAAGGAAGGGCTCGTAAGATTTGCTGAAAGATTATATCTGGAGAAAGAGGAATGAAAAAGTAGTCTTCTCCTCCCCGTCATCATTTTCTTCATCATCATCATCATCATCATCACCACCACCACTACTATTATATTTATTATATGTCAGGTTGTATGCTAAGTTCTGTCCTTAACATTCATTTTCCCCTCCTGTCCCTCACAATAACCCTTTAAGTATTATTATGAAATCTATTTTACAGGTGAGGAAATAGGCCCAAAGAAGCTAAGTAGCCCAACTAATTAAAAAATCAAGGTTTAAATTCAATCCTGCCATTAAAACCCAGGTTCCTCCCACTGTGACCCTAATGCTCATGCTGTTACCATGTCTATGGTGTCATGTGCTTACCCCTCACTTAAGCAGCATGTGCTCAGCCTCCCCTGTTATGCTGAGTAATCACAAGAAATCATTTTGTTTCTTATTTCAGTTCTTAATAAGTTGATTATGCAAGAGTCTGGTGATATAGTTTAGCATCACAGTTTTCATTGCAACTTCTTATTTATCCACTTATCTTGCTTAGGAAGAGGTTTTATTCACACTTATTAGGTGCCAGCCTATTTGGAAAAGCTCCTATATTGTATTGACCAAAACACATAGTTTTAAATTGGTAAGGATAGCAATATGAACTGGCGGTGTATTTCAGTTTGTCCTCTTTTTTTTTTTTTTTTTTTTTTAATGATACTGAGAAAGACAAAAGCAGTCCCTGACATCTAGGAGTTGGCCTGGCACAACCAGGTAGAACTTGGTGTACTCCTGTTGAACATATACAACTTTACAGAACATCAACATCAGAGAAGGACCATAATTCTATGGTCCTGATGATGGATCAAGACAAAAACAACTGACACGAGCAAAACATGGACAGTGGCAAAGCCACATTAATGATGAAACATCCATATCCTAGCTAGTATGAATAAATGCCTTACACTAGTCCGAACCTGTGGATAAGATTATTTAAGACATCTCTTATCAGCTGAACTGTGGCCCTTCGAGATTGGTATGTTAAAGCCCTAAACCCCAGTACATCAGAAGTGACTGTTTTTGGAGGTAGGCTCTCTGAAGAGATAAGTTAAAACAAGGTCACCAGAGTGGCTCCTAATTCAATATGATTAAGTCAATTAAGTTGTTATAAAAAGAGAAGATTAAAACACAGAGACAGAGGGAAGACCATGTGAAGACACACAGAGAAGAGGGCCATCTACAAGGCAAGAAGAGAGGCCTCAGAAGAAACCAACCCTGGGGCACCTGGGTGGCTCAGTGGGTTAAAGCCTCTGCCTTCGGCTCAGGTCATGATCTTGGGGTCCTGGGATGGAGCCCTGCATCGGGCTCTCTGCTCAGCAGGGAGCCTGCTTCCCTCTCTCTCTCTGCCTGCCTCTCTGCCTACTTGTGATCTATCTCTGTCAAATAAATAAATATAATCTTTAAAAAAAAAGAAGAAACCAACCCTAACAGCACCTTGCCCTTAAGACTTCTAGCCTCTAGAATTGTGAAGATATAAATTCTGTTTTTTAAGCCACCCAGTCTGTGGTAATTTGTTATAGCAGCCTAGGAAGTAGGATTTAGGAAATCCTATTTATATAGGAAATAGATTTAGTCTTCCCATTCTGATTTCGGACACAGCTGAAACTCTAGCAATTTCCTAAGTGGCAGGGGTGTCTTGCTCCTCAGAGCAATCCCTTTGGGTCACACCTGAGTTTATACTAATGGGGTGACTTAAGGCGGAGTCCCTACATAGTCTTAGGACAGGGATGGTCACTAGAAAGACCAAGTGATTTCAGCCCCAGCCACCAACCTCTGTGAAGGGCAGGAGAGTGGCGAGAGGGAGATTAAAGCTAAAACTCTCCAAAACTCTTGAACAACAAGATGTGATGACCTTCTGGCTGGAGAATGTCATGTGCCTGGAGGGTGGTTCACACCAGTCCCATGGGGACAGAAGCTCCTGCTCCCGACCCTTCCAGAACTCCATGTACCTCTTCATCTGATAGTCATCGGTATTCTTTATGACAAACTGATAATCAATGTCAGTAAATGTTCTCCTGAGCTTTATGAGCCATGATAGCAAATTAATAAACCCTAGGAGGAAGTCGAGTGAAATCGACTGATGGCCAGTCAGTCAGCAATTGAGGTGACAATTTGAATTGGCATCTGAAGCAAAGACAGCCTTGTGGGACTGAGGCCTTAACCTGAGGGATCTGACGCTGTTTCCACATAGACAGTGTTAAATTCATAGGACACCCAGTTGGTGTCCACTGGGTCCAGTGGGTCCACCAATTCTGGTGTCCAGAATTGGAGAATTGCTTGGTAGTGTTGGCAAATGTTCCGACAGCCCTAGCAGACTAATACAATACCCAGTCATAGACTCACCTACCTCTCTCCACCACCACCTCCTTCCTGACAGCAGCCAATCTGGATTCAAGCTCTGCTTTCTTAAACCATCTCCCAAATCCCCAGCACAGGCCCAAATACTGTAAGTCCTTCCTTCCAACTTCTTACTAAAATGCCTCACTGTCCCTGAGCTTTGTGTCCCTGGGTCCATCTGTAGGTGTGTTCTTGGTGGGCTTTGGCTGAATGGCATTGACAGTGTCTTGAGTTCACTGAGAGGTTTTCTTTGTTACATATTCTTTTTTTTTTTTTTTAAGATTTTATTTATTTATTTGACAGAGAGAGAGAGATCACAAGTAGGCAAAGAGGCAGGTAGAGAGAGAGGGGGAAGCAGGCTCCCCGCCCAGCAGAGAGCCCGATGCGGGGCTCGATCCCAGGACCCTGAGACCATGACCTGAGCCGAAGGCAGAGGCTTTAACCCGCTGAGCCACCCAGGCGCCCCTGTTACATATTCTTGAATGTTTATAATCATCACTTTTACTGAAATACAAGATATTTTCCCTCCCAAGCGGTTCCAGGGCAAATCAAGGGGACTCACAGATTAAAGGACCACCCCACCATCTTACATCCCATTCCACAAAAGACAGCCCCAGGGGGCTTGCGTCATGAAAAGACCCTCAACACTCTTGGTCAGCACCCCCTGCACTATCAGGCAAGATGCCAGGAGCTTTATAACTGATTTCATTTAACAAATGCTCTCAGCCACCCTACGAATAGACATTAGCTTCCTCAATCCTAAGTACAGGCTGCATGGATGAGATAAATGTTAGGGCAGAATTTCAGCTCAGTTTGAACTATATCTAACTCCAGGGATTTCTATGAGACTTTGGTAACTTAAAACATCCATTCCAAGGGACACTTCCAAATTTTGGGAAGTCACCCATCTATTGAGGATTGTTTCCGTCCTCAAGTTGCTACAGACTGCGCTGCAGAAATAGCAAAGAGAATGGAAAAGGCATTGTGTGTGGTCACCATTAACCAACACGATTCCCCCCCTCTTTCCTCAGTGTGTTTGTATATCCTGCTTAGAAAGGCACTGTGCTGGATGAAGGAAAATAGACGTAATGCATTGCTACGTAAACTGCTTTTACAGAACAGATATTTTATAGATCCGATTCGATATTAGAAGCTTCCATAAAATGAGCATTCAGTAAAATTTTCTGAAAGCATGAATGAATAAACAGTTTTACATTTTCTCACTCTCTCCTCACAAAAATCCTCTGAGGTAGGAAAAGGAAAAGGGGCCCCAGGAACGATTCTTTCTGATCAAGGGATGTTATCTTTTAATTTACTAAGAGTAAGGGAATCATTTCTAAAATTTTTGCTCCAAAGACAAAGACATTTTTTTTTCCATTTTACGGCATAGCTTCTATCATATCAAACAGACACAAAATTTATCATTTTACATTGTAGTGCTCTTTTCTTTGATCAGTTACTTCAGGGCTTCCCAGAAAGGAATAATAGAATGACACTAGGAGTATAATAAATGACATCAATTTTCTGATTAGAAAGACATGAATTTTCTATCAAAATGAATTTCAGTATGCATGCTTATATATTTATGAATACAAAATCATAGTGGTTTATATCAGTTTATAAGATTACTGAGTTTTTCATTTAAAAACCTTCAGAATTACAATGGTAGATAAATATTGGTCTGATTTCTATTCACTATTTCTCAGGGTACGTCGTATCTTGCAAACGATTAGGAAGTGGGTAAGTCCTCCAACGAGCCCACTCTCCCACATGGTTTGCTCTTGACTCAGGTCAACATTCTCATGCTGGAAGGAGAGTCCATTTATTTTTAGGGTTACCTGAATATTCTGTCTGCCTGATTCTAAACATCATCCTTAGAATTTCAGATTTGAGAGGAGAAAACACAGAATGAGTCCAGGAAGTTCTCTCAGATATATTTTTTTTAAGATTTTATTTATTTATTTGACAGAGAGATCACAAGCAGGTAGAGAGGCAGGCAGAGAGAGAGGGGGAAGCAGGCTCCCTGCTGAGCAGAGAACCTGATGTGGGGCTCGATCCCAGGACCCAGAGATCATGACCCGAGCCAAAGGCAGACGCTTAACGACTGAGCCACCCAGGCGCCCCATTATAATTATAATTATTATATTATTATTAATCATAATAATTAAATCATTAATTTAATTAATTAATTATTAAATCATTAACTTAATAATTAAATTATTACTAGGGCCTACCCAGTAGGCCCCATTATTAAATAATAATTATTATAATTATTATTATAATAATACCATTATTATTATTTTTGAGTGGGCTCCATACCCAGCATGCAGTCCAACTCGGGGCTTGAACTCACAACTCTGAGATCAAGACCTGAGTTGAGACATGAATTAGATGCTTAACTGACTGAGTCACCTTAAAAAGTCACCTTAATGTGACTGAGTCACCTTAATGTGACTGAATCACATTAAAAAAACCC
>CM053611.1:14430491-14489337 GCA_028646535.1 Procyon lotor
GACTCTGACACACACTAGTTTATCAAAAACTCAACTCTGGCAGCCTGACAGATGCACTTCAGCTTCCAAATAGGAATAAATTACTCCCAATCTTAATAGGAAAAAAATTATAATTGATAGAACTTTATATCCTGAGATCCTCTAAGTAAAGATTTTCTATCTTTATGTAGAATTTTGATATTTCTAAATGGATTCTGAATCACTGTTATTTCCTTTCTTAAATTTGCCACTTTAAATGGAATCAGTTTCTAGTAGACACCTGAGCCACTAGATAGCAGCTTTCTGTCCCACTTTGTCCATCTGTCCGCAGAGGTAAGCAGTTTCTATATAAAACTGTAGATAAATCTAGTCACATTGAAGCCAATAGAGAAAAACCATCTCTGGGGAATGGCTGGGTGGCTCAGTAGGTTAAGTGTCTGCCTTTGGCTCAGGTCAAGATCCCAGGGTCCTGGGATCAAATCCTGCATCACGCTCCTTGCTGAGCAGGGAGCCTGCTTCTCCCTCTGCCTGTTGCTCCCTTCACCACTTGTGCGCTCTCTCTCTCTCTCTGATAAATAAACAAAATCTTAAAAAATAAAGAAAAAGAAAAACCATCCTTAGTTTGACAAAGTTCCCCTAAATCTATTCAAAACATCATAATTAATAACATGATTTCATAGGATTGTTGAATTTGTAGTGTATGAACAAATTAGTGCATGTTTTCTAAGACTAAAATGTTCTAAAAAGGAATGTTGAAAAAGAAAACCAAAACTGGTGGCATCACAATTCTGGATGTCAAGCTATATTACAAAGATTTAATCATCAAGACAGTATGATTCTGACACAGAAACAGACACATAGATCAATGGAACAGAATAGAGAACAGGGACACCTGGGTGGCTCTGTCGGTTAAGCGTCTGCCTTTGACTCAGGTCATGATCTCAAGGTCCTGGGATGGATTTCCACATCGGGCTCCCTGCTCAGCAGAGAACCTGCTTCTCCCTCTGCCTGCCACTCGCCCTCTATGTGTTCTCTCTCTCTCTCTCTCTCTGACAAATAAATAAATAAAATATTAAAAAAAAAAAAGGAATAAAAACCCAGAAATGGAGCCTCAACTCTATGGTTAACTAATCTTCAACAAAGCAGGAAAGAATATCCAATGGAAAAAAGACAGTCTCTTCAACAAGAGACTATCTTGGTGTTGGGATAATTGGACTGCAGGAGAATGAAACTGGATCATTTTCTTATGTCATACACAAAAATAGACTCAAAAGGGATGGAAGACCTAAATGTGAAACAGGAATCCATCAAAATCCTAGAGGAAAACACAGGCAGCAACCTCTGTGACCTCGGGTACAGCAACTTCTTGCTAGATGTGCCTCCAAAGACAAGGGAAACAAAGGCAAAAATGAACTGTTGGATCTTCATCAAGATAAAGAACTTTTGCACAGCAAAGGAAACAGTCAACAACCCCAAAAGACAACTGATGAAATAGGAGAAGATATTTGCAAATGACACATCAGATAAAGGGCTAGTATCTAAAATCTATAAAGAACTTTTCAAACTCAACATCCAGAGAACAAATAATCCAATCAAGAAATGGGCAAAGACATGAACAACATTTTGGCAAAGAAGGCATCCAAATGGCCAAGAGTCACATGATAAAATGCTCAACAGCACTTGGTATCAAGGAAATACAAATCAAAACCACAGTAAGATACCACCTCACACCAGTCAGAATGGCTAAAAGTAACACGGGAAACAACAGATGTGGGTGAGGATGCAGAGAAAGAGAAACCCTCCTGCACTGTTGGTGGGAATGCAAGCTGGTACAGCCACTCTGGAAAACAGTATGGAGGTTCCTCAAAAATCTGAAAACAGAGCTACCCTACAACCCAGCAATTGCACTACTGGGTATTTACCCCAAAGATACAAATGTAGTGATCCGAGGGGGCATCTATGCCCCAATGTTTATAGCAGTAATGTCCACAATAGCCAAACTATGGGAAGAACCCAGATGTTCATCAACAGATGAATGGAAAAAGAAGATGTGGTATATGTATATATATACATATATATATATATATATATATATATATATATATATACACACACATATATACATATATATACACACACATACAAACACACAATAAAATTCTACTTAGCCATCAAAACAAATTGAAATCTTGCCATTTGCAATGAGGTAGATGGATCTAGAGGGTATTATGCTAAGTGAAATAAGTTAACCAAAGACAATTATCATATGATCTCATTTATATGTGGAATTTAAGAAACAAAACAGAAGATTATATGGGAAAGGGAGGGAAAAATAAAACAACACAAAATCAGAGAGGGAGACAAACCATAAGAGACTCTTAATCACAGGAAACAGTGTTGGCTGAATGGCAAGGGTGGGGAGATGGGGTAACTGGGTGATGGGCATTAAAGAGGGCACATGATGTAATGAGCACTGGGTGTTATATAAGACTGATGAATCACTGAACTCTACCTCTGAAACTAATAATGTACTATATGTTAATTAATTGAATTTAAATAAAATAAAATTTAAAACAAAAACAAAAACAAAAAGTGTTCTAAAAAGGTGAGACTATGATTAAGGAAATTATGTTTTAGAATGAAATTTTCATTTTAAAAAAGCATAAAGGAACTAGAGATTTCTGATATAATAATTTAGCATGTTGAAATGGGCCTTTAAATTCTACAATTCTGGGGTGAGGAGTAGGAAAAATGAGTAAATGTGGTCAAAAGGTACAAACTTCTGGTTATAAATAGAGAAGTCCCAGAGATGTAATATATACAACATGGTGACTATAGTTAACAATACTGTGTTTGATATTTGAAAGTTGATAAGGGTAGATCTTACAAGTTCTCATCACAAGAAAAAAAATTATAACTATATATAGTGATGGATGGTAACCAGAACTTACTGCGGCAAACATTTCATGATATATACAAATATTGAATCATTATGTTGTACTTAAACTAATACAATGTTATATGTCAGCTGTATCTCAATTAAAAATTATACAATTTTGGACACCAGTTTTTCACAGATGGCACATATATGAAGGTATGTGCACACAGACATCTCTTTCTCTCTCTCCCCACCTACCCTGTTGGCTCCAAGAGAAAACAAGAAGAATTAAGTAGCAATAGGTTCCATGTCCATTCAAATAATTTACAATTTGTTAGAAAATGAGTAATGAGGATTATTCTTTTTTTTATTAACATATAATGTATTATTTGTTTCAGGCTACAGGTCTGTGATTCATCAGTCTTACACAATACACAGTGCTCACCATAGCACATACTTTCCCCAGTGTCCATCACCCAGCTATCCCATCCCTCCCACCCCCTCTCCCCTCCAGCAACCCTCAGTTTGTTTCCTATGATTAAGAGTCTCTTATGGTTTGTCTCCCCTTTGGTTTCATCTTGTTTCATTTTTCCCTCCCTTCCCCCGTGATTCTCTGTGTTGTTTCTCAAATTCCTCATAACAGTGAGATCATATGATAATTATCTTTCTCTGATTGACTTATTCCACTTAGCATAATACCCTCTAGTTCCATCCATATCATTGCAAATGGCAAGATTTCATTTTTTGATGGCTGCATGATATTCCATTGTATATATATACCACATCTTCTTTATCCATTCATCTGTCGGTGGACATCTAGGCTCTTTCCATAGTTTGGCTATTGTGGACATTGCTGCTATAAACATTGGGGCATAGGTGCCCCTTCAGATCACTATATTTGTATCTTTAGGGTAAATACCCAGTAGTGCAATTGCTGGGTCGTAGGGTAACTTTATTTTCAATTTTTTGAGGAACCCCCTTAATGAGGATTATTCTCACATTAGCCATGTAGGACCTGGAGAACAGCAAAAGTTCTCAAAAAATGAATACTAGAAAGGAGGAAAGTGGTAGTTTTTGGAAGTCAGATTATTCAGCTTTTTGAAGACCTTCCCTACTTTTCACTGAATGGTCTCTGAGTTCTGTGAGGCATAGTAGTTAGAGTGAAGTAGAGAATGACAGGGTGATGTGCATGCTTGAAACTAAGAAAGTGACAAAAATCTTAAACCCTGATGATTGTCCAAAGCTAAGTGGCAACTGGGTCACAGACGTGGGAGAGCCTTGTGGTGGATCCACTGAGCCAGGGAGCCCAGGTGTCCATGGGGCAGCGGGGACAGACTTGCACTGTTCGGTCACCTTTGAAGATGGCTGGCGGAGAGGGAGCTTGGGTGACAGTTGGTGTCTGGATGTAGGTCCTTTCTTATCAGATAAAAACACAGAGTTAAGAGCCCAAAGGTCTCCTGGAGAGATTCTATGGTGCACATTTGAAGGGGTGTTCTAGCTGATAACATTTCAGTCCCTCCGAAATGAGGAGTGTCGAGAAAATTAAAAGAGTGTCTCTCTGAAGTGAGACAGTCAGTAGAGAAGAACATTATCAAGGATTTTCCAGCTTCTGCTGGCTCAGATGAATGGAACTGGTTCATTTTTTTCTATTTTAAGTAGGTCATTTTGTTTGATATAAAACTCTTTGCCACATATCTTTAAAATTCCCACAAAGTACAAAAAGAAAAATTCTCTAAACATCCAAATGGACCCAAAGGTTACACAGCTCTCAGAAAAGAAAAAGTGTGTGTTTCTTATCTATTATTGAATTGGGCGTGCTGTTTTGCCATCTTATCTTTCTGGGGTAAATAAAGGATAATATCAAATTATATTTAGGAAATCTGATTTTCCCAGTGTCAAGGCAACTTCCTGGGAGAAGAGGCATGGATCTTTTCAGGCCTTCATGGAAAAAAGTATTTAAAAGCCTCCCTAAGGTTTTTTTTTTTTTTTAAATTAATATATCATCTGCATATACCAAATACACTAACTAAATTAAAGGGGCCACCATAGTATCTCAGTACTAGAACAATTCATTCTAGCCAATAAATTAAAGATTTTGAGCCCCATGCTCCAGTACAATAAGCATCTGATGTATTATAAGGAATTTCCAATAAACACTTGTGATTTTTCACAAAAGAGTATTTCACACACATACACACAAAAATAGTTGTTCAGTTATTTCAAATTACAACAATAATTGAAGTTACAAGGCCCCCTAAACGATTTATTGCCAAACCCTTGTGTGCCCACCATAAAATTCAGGTGGATAATGTTTTTTCACTTACAATGAACATTGTAGTCACTGACTTTTAAATGAGAGTAAGAATAAAAATTGTTTCCTGTGGCATAAAAGGACACAGAGAAATAGTACATTTTTGAAAGCAATCCCCTCACACTTTTGACTTCAAATACTAGCATCTGCCCCCAAAGATGACATTTTGTCTTTCTTTAAATTGTTTGCCATCACAAAGTCCATCAAAAGCAAATTTACACGTGAGACAGATGCAAAGCATAGCATTTCTGTAGTATTTTCAAGGGCAATGAGTCATTTGTCCCTCAGCCACAGTCTACATAGTCATATTCACAAAGCAATAGAAATTCTTTTTGGAGTATTTGGAGAGCCACAGTTATTTTCAATGTAGCAGGTCATTCATAAATTTGCCAAGCCACAGGAAGACTTCTAGTACCGATCTTGTCCCCTTGCTGAATCCTGATTGTCACTACCTGAGGGCAAGTGGGGGAACTTTCTCATAAAAAGTATAGCATCAGCAAAGCCATCCCTGAAATGGATTCAGTTGTCCAGGGAGGTTATTGCTTGTTAGTTCTGTGCTAACCATATCTGCATCGTTGGTTAAGATGGTGACCAGTGGACAGAAAACATTTGACTCTAGGGGCATGTGGGTGGCTCAGTCAGTTAAGCATCTGCCTTCAGCTCGGGTCATGATCTCAGGATCCTGGGATCGAGCCCTGCGTGGGCTCCCTGCTCAGTGGGGAGTTTGCTTCTCTCTCTGCCCCTCCTCCTCCACAACCCCCACCCTGCTCATGCTCTCTCCCTCTCAAATAAATAAATAAATAAGAAAACATCTGACTCTATTAACTGCTGTCCAAAAATGGCTGGAGTTTTATTTCTCTACAGTCAGTTCCAACATAATACTCCATTTCTCTCCCCTCTTTAAGGACAAAGCTTGAGGTAGCCCTTTTCTCCCTCTAAACACAATCTCTGTTGTGTTTTTCTCCCTTTTTCTCCCTTTCAGAAGACCCTTCATATCTGTTTTAGCCACATGTTACCCCCAAGTCTACACACACAGAGACTCACTCTCCAACACTCCAGAGAATGTCCTATCATTGCAACTCTAACCCTTTCCTCTGTCGAAAAATTTTCCTTACCCAACATTAAATACTGGTTAATAACAGAGATTGGTTTTCTCACCACATGTCTCACATTTCTTCATGTAAAGCACTCCAGGCCTTCTGTTAATGTCCTTTCAGGTTACAGGCTTATCCCTTGGCATCGACAATAAGAATTCTCTAGGCTGATCTATATAATGTCTACCCTCCAACCTCTTTTGAACTTCCTTCTCATCCCTCTTTTTCATTTGTATTATATTTACTTAATTAGTAATTTGTATTGTTTGATTGACTAATCTGAAGAAATCACATTCTAAATGAACCAGTACCATTTATTTTTTATTTATTTATTTTTTGAGACACAAAGGTCTACTCTTATTAGGTCAAAGGCCAGAGAAACCTAATCTCCTAGGAGCTGGTAACAATAATTGCCCATCTCTCTGTGTATACAAACTAAGTGGAATACATCTACTTTACTACTGTGCAGTTTCTACAGGTTGTCAACTAATCAACCAAGAAAAGAAATAATCTATTCATTTATTCATTAAATAAATATTTACCTAACTCCAGATTATTATCAGTCCAGAAGTTTGGAAGGAAACAATGAAACAAGGACTCTTCCATGGAGTTACATTCTTGCAGAGGGTTGACAAAAAGTAAACAGAGGATTGAAGAAGATAATTTCAGATAATGAAAAACAGAATTAAAAAAGCTATGACCTGGGGCGCCTGGGTGGCTCAGTCATTAAGTGTCTGCCTTTGGCTCAGGTCATGATCCCCGAGTCCCGGGATCGAGCCCCACACTGGGCTCCCCGCTGCACTGGAAGCCTGCTTCTCCCTCTCCCACTCCCCCTATTTGTGTTCCCTCTCACTGTCTCTCTCTCTCTCTCTCTCTCTCTCTCTCTCTCTCTCTCTCTCTGTCAAATATAGAAATAAAATCTTAAAAAAAAAAAAAAAGCTATGACCCTGCAATTGCACTACTGGGTATTTATCCTAAAGATACAGATGTAGTACAAAGAAGGGTCCCATATACCCCAATGTTCATAGCAGCAATGACTACAATCACCAAACTGTGGAAAGAGCCAAGACGCCCTTCAACAGATGAATGGATAAAAAAGATATGGTCAGGTGCATTGGTGGCTCAGTCGGTTAAGCGGCTGCCTTCGGCTCAGGTCATGATCCCAGGGTCTTTGGATCAAGCCCCGCATTGGGCTCCCTGGTCAGCGGAGAGCCTGCTTCTCCCTCTCCCTCTGCCTGCTGCTATGCCTACTTGTGCTCTCTCTCTCTCTCTCTCTCTGTCAAATAAATAAAAAAAATCTTTAAAAAAAAAAGAAAAGATATGATCCATATATACAATGGAATATTACGCCTCCATCAGAAAAGATGAATACCCAACTTTTGAATCAACATGGACGGGATAGGAGAAGATTATGCTGAGTGAAATAAGTCAAGCAGAGAGAGTCAATTATCATATGGTTTCACTTACTTGTGGAGCATAAGGGCATGGAGGACATTGGGAGAAGGAAAGGAAAGGTGAATTGGGGGAAATCGGAGGGGGAGACGAACCATGAGAGACTGTGGACTCTGAGAAACAAACTGAGGGTTTTGGAGGGGAGGAGGGTGAGGGATTGGGTGAGCCTAGTGGTGGGTATTGAGGAGGGCACGTATTGCATGGAGCACTGAGTGTGGTGCATGAAGAGTGAATCTTGGAACACTGAAAAATTTTTTAAAAATAAAAAATTTAATTTTTTTTAAAAAAGAAAAAAGCCAGGTGATGTGATGTTGACTGGGATCAAAGCTACCCTTAGGCTTGAAGGGCAAAAGGAAGACCCTACTTGGAAGGAAACACATTTGAGTGGACCTGATTAAGCAGGCAGTCATGCAAAAATCGGGGAGCAGAGCTTTCCAGGCAGTATGAATAGCAGCTACAAAGGTGTAAGGTCGGAAGGAAGCAGGCAATTTATCTAGGAACAGAAAGATGTCTGTGTGATTGCAACCATGGAAGCAAATGGGAAAGCGTCACAAGATAAGGCTGGTGAGAAAAGGCTCATTCCTTCCACATTCATTACAGAAGTAAGGGAGTTTAAATTTTAAATACGTGAAAAGCAATGGAAACTTAAGCAGAGGGTGAAATAATCCTGTTTACATATCTAGAAGATTACTCCAGTTGTTATCTGCAGAGAGAACGTAATGGGCTAAAAGTGAGAACAGGAAATGAGAGAAAACCGAACGTTTGGTACTGTACTAAAGAGGAACTACTATTCTTCATTCAATTTTTGAGAAGTGACTTTTTTCACCTCCTATCAATACAAATCCTCACACCAGAAATCACAAGGTGGTAGAATACAGTCCTACCTTATCCACAGCGCCGCTTTCCGCAGTTCGTTACTGGAGGTTGACCACGGTGGGAAGCGGGTGATCCTCCTGACGCAGGCTTCTAGTGTCAGAAGGTCAATAGTAGCATAACGCTACGTCACAATGCTGCGTCACTGGCTCGCTTCACCTCATGCGCAGGCGCTTTGTCACCTCAAAGCATCCCGAGAAGTGTGAGTGCCCTACAATAAGATATTTTGAGAGAGAGGGATCACATTCACATTTTATTACAGTATATTACTATAATCGTTCTATTTTACTCTTCGTCTGGGTATTCATCTCTTAACTGTGGCTAATTTATAAAGTTATCATAGGCATATATGGACAGGGAAAAAACCAAAGTATGCATAGGGCTGGGTACTATCTGAGGTTTCGGACATCCACTGTGGGGGAGGGGGTCTTGGAACTTCTCCCCGCAGACAAGGGGGAACGACTGTAAAGATAAAAAATCAAGTTGGTTGGGGCGCCTGGGTGGCTCAGTGGGTTAAGCCTCTAACCTTCAGCTCAGGTCGTGATCTCAGGGTCCTGGGATCGAGCCCCGCTTCAGGCTCTCTGCTCAGCAGAGAGCCTGCTTCCCCCTGTCTCTCTGCCTGCCTCTCTGCCTACTTGTGATCTCTCTATCAAATAAATAAATAAATAATCTTAAAAAAAAAAAGTCAGGTTGGCACCACGGTCTAATAAAATGTTTTTGAATGTCAAATCAAAACAGGGAACCCTTTTTGCATAACCTTGTCAGCAAACATTCTTTGTAGTTCTTGGAGCATTGAGCTCCCAGACAGAGATGATTACCTGAAGTTAATGGCTGCTTCCAGGTTTATTGGTTGATTCCTTTGAAAGAAAACATACGTAATAGGATATTTTAGTTGTGTTTTGACTACAGCTTTGAAGTTTGAAAAACAGTATAGTGCTTACAATATGATAGAATTGGATACGATTCCTTGGAATCGCCTGGAATTTATGCAGAACAGGGATCCGCATCTGGGTAAAACCATTTCTCCGGCTACCACTACACTTTCAATCATATTAATTGCATTTATGTATTTGTTTGTTCGTTTGTTTGAGAGAGAGAGAGAGAGAGCATGTGCTAGCAGGGGAGTGGAGGAGAGTAGGCAGAGGAGAGGGAGAGAGAATCTTAAGCAGCCTCCACACCCAGCACAGAGCCTAGTTAGGGGATGGATCTCGGGACCTTGAGACCACGACCTGAGCCAAAATCAAGAGTTGGGCCCCTAACCGACTGAGCCATGCAGGTGCCCCCTTTTTTTTCAATTGCATTTTAAACAGAAGAAGCAACAAGTATGGCTAGTGGTTAAAAAGAAAAGAAAACATACAAAAATGTGTTGATATGATCCAGAGACCTATTTTTCATTCATCACCCCCTGAATATCTGAATTTTCCAGAACCACAGCATGAACTCTTGCTCTGGAATGTTCAGCATATTTATTTTTGTCCCTCCTTCCACTTTCAGCAGAACCATTTCCATCTTTTTAATCATTGTCCACTGCCCAGCGCACATGCATTCTATTTTAGTGGGTTTTCCTCACTGTGGGGTGGGAAGCAATTAACCTAGACTTTTGGTAGCTATTAACATTTCAGATATTTCTCTGTCCTGATAAGAGAGGCATTCAGAAACCCAAATGATGAAGCAAAGATATAATTGTCATCCTAATGGGAGAAACTGCAGACATCACTGAATACTCTAGAAGCAGAGTGATGCAGTCAGGCTCTCAGTTTCTGCCCAAATCCTGTCACTAAAACCCTATGTGAGCCCCACATGGAAACCTACCTGCTGGACTGCCATTGCCATCACTGTCATTACCACACATGGAAGATACTCAGTATTTGAACATAGAGCAACTGGGAAGAACCAACCATGCAACAAATACCACCAGATTTTTCTTCCCTAAAGGTCCAATTTTCTGTAAAAGTGCTAAAGCTTTGTAACGTTAATGACTTCTTCCTCTTACCCAGGCCTTATCCACAGAGCCTCTTTCTAAAATCTCAACTCTCACTATGCCAAACAGCAAAAGGCATACATTCAGCGCGGTAAATTTTTTAGCCAATTTGCTAGCCATCTTCGTCATTCAGATTTGACAGCCCCAAATAAAAAAGAATCAATTTCTGTCTCTGATGACAGATAAGAAAAGCCAAAGTATGGGGAAATGGTGTCTTTGTCAATACTTAATGAATAAACCTCATAGAAGGGATAGCCTGATATATTTTTTTTCTCAGAAATCAATAGGAGCACTCGCCATTTTTATATTAATCCACTCGGCATTAAAACCTAGAATTGCAGATTAAGCTTTCATGTCTCTGTACTCATTTCCCAACCTGCTCTCTTTGGTGATGTGTTTTTTCTAGGCATTAAGCAATTGTCAGTCACCCGTGCATTTCACCACCTCCCTGCAAAGAAGTTATTTGCTGACAAGCTGGTCTATTAAGCAACATATGAAGAAATCCACAAGCTTGTGTTTGACTGAATCATAAAAAGCTTGAGAAAATTCAACAAAGGGTGGTGAGCAAAGGGAACCTTAATTAGTTTAAGTGAAACTGACTCAGATGAATATGATAATTTGCTGACTCCACAGGATCTGGTTTTCTGTATGCTCAGTTTTAACTTTCGGGCCATGTTTGTAACTGTCGACTGCCATAGGTCCAGGCTTTAGGAGCCAGGTTCGGCATGTGTTTGGTGACAAAGAAGACCAGCCTGGCAGGAAAGCCAGGCCTGGCACAACAGGGGTTAGTCTCACAGTCAAGTCAAAAAGGGCTCCTGGTGGGAGGTGGAAATGTCACCAGTTCCCCTAAGAGCAGCTGAGAAGACAGTGCAAACAGAAGGCAGAGTTGGTCCTAATCAGGATATCAAAGTACAGGTCTGAGCTAGTTGGGGAGACAGAAAAGGGGGTCAATGTGGGGCAGGCTGTGTGCGTTTTTACCAAGCTTGGAATAAAAGGTTTTCTTCCACCCACACTGAGGTGACTTCAGGTAACATGGGTCAAGTGAGAATTATGTTTTTGGTCAGGAGGAAATCCTTCCCCATACCTCGGAAGCAGTGCCTGCCTTAATAAGCAGAAGTGTCTTAGGGTGGGCTGATAAATCCTGGGGCACCTGGGCAGCTAGGTCAGTTAAATGTTGCACTTTGGCTCAGGTCATGATCTCAGGGTCCTAGGATTAAGCCCCATATAGGGCTTTCTGCTCAGCAAGGAGTCTGCTTCTTCCTCTCCCTCTATCCCTCTCCCCACCCCTCCGCTTATGTGAGGTCTCTCTCATCTCTCTCTCTCTCTCTCTCTCTCTCTCAAATAAATAAATAAAGTCTTTAAAAAAAAAAAAAGAAATGAGAGAAATAGAAAATCATTAGAATTTTACAGTAGTTATTATTGCCGCAGGGAAATTCCACTGACGGATGCTTAAATTAGTGGTCAGAACTTTAAAGAGAAATAAAATATTAGCAAAGCCTCAAAGTATCACCCATAATATTTAGTAATTATTGTGGTGTTGACTAATTACTGTGGTTCTGGAAGGTGAAGCCTAATTACCCTTTTTTGAGTGTGGTCTGGATTAAGTCACCAGTTTCTAATGAATAGAACACAGAATGGGAAAAATTATAACTTTACAGGAGAGAAACCTGGCAGGTACCGCCTTAACCAAATGATTAAGGTTAACGTCATCAGTATGAGTCATGTTGATATCATGTACCCATTGATATGCCAAGATGAGAAAGACAAGTAACCCCTGTGGTATTCTCAAAACTCTGTAATTCCAGTCCAATTAATCATGAGATATCATCAGACAGATACAAATTGAAAGATACTCTACAAAACACCCACCTGGTACACTTCAAAAATGTTAGAATCATGAAAAACAAGGAGAGACAGAGAAACCACAAAAGATTAAAGAAAACCTAAGAGACATGAAAACTAAGTACAACATGATATGCTGTGTTGGATCCTGGAACAGAAGGACATCAGCGGAAAGCTGGTCAAATCCTAATAACCTGTAGTTTAGCTAAGAGTGTTGTTTCAATGTTAATTTCTTAGTTGTAATCGTGTACCATGGTTATGTAAATGGTTAACATTAAGGGAAGCAGGGGAAAAATAAAAAGAGAACTCTCTGTGCTAATTTTGCAATTCTGTGCATTTAAAATTATTTTAAAATGAAAATATTCTTTAAAAGACTAGAAAAACAATCTAGCCACTTAGTAATTTAAAGTGGGGGAAAAAAAATCCATAATCTTCTCTAGCTGCCCCAAGGCTATTTCTCGTCACTCTGTTAGAAGTTCCTAGTTAAAACATTGTTTTCGGGGCACCTGGGTGGCTCAGTGGGTTAAGCCTCTGCCTTTGGCTCAGGTCATGATCTCAGGGTCCTGGGATCGAGCCCCACATTGGGCTCTCTGCTCAGCAGGGAGCCTGCTTCCCCCTCTCTGCCTGCCTCTCTGCCTGCTTATGATCTCTCTCTGTCAAATAAATAAATAAATCTTAAAAAAAAAAAACATTGTTTTCTAATTCAACTCTTTTTAATCTGAATGATTAAGCTAGGTCAAGAGAATGAGCAGAGAATTCACAGACTTAGAGAAATATTTGCAAAAGACATATTTGATAAAAGACTGCTATTCAAAATATACAAAGAACCCTTAAATCTCAACAATAAGAAAACAAACAAACCAATTAAAAAATGAGCAAAGGAACTGGGCACCTTACCAGGGAAGACATATAGATGGCAATTCATCATATGAAAAGATGCTCAATATCATATATCATTAGGAAATTTCAAATTAAGCAACAATGACACGCCACAATATACCTATTAGAATTACCAAAATCCAAAACACTGACAACACCAAATGCTGATGAGGATGTGAAGCAACAGGAACTTATATCCATTGCTAGTGAGAGTACAAAATGGTACACCCACTTTGGAAGACAATTTGGCAGTTTCCAACAAAACTAAATACACTCTTACAACGTAACCCAAGAATTATACCGCTAAACTATTTACCCAAAAGAATTAAAAACTTAATATCCAGGGGCCCCTAAGTGGCTCAGTTGGTTAAGGGTCTGCCTTCAGCTCAGGTCGTGATCTCTGAGTCCTGGGATGAAGCCGACATCGGACTTACTGCTCAGTGGGGAGTCTGCGTCTCCCTCTCCCCTGTTCATGTTCTCTCTCTTCCCCCGCCAAATGAATAAATAAAATCTTTATAAATAAATAAGTAAATAAATAAATAAGTAAATAAATAAATAAATAAATAAATAAAGCGATGAGCTATCACACCATGAAAAGATATAGAAGAACCATAAATACATATTACTGGGTAAAAGAAGGTAATCTGAAAATCATACAGATTGTATGATTCCAACCGTATGACATCCTGGAAAAGACAAAACTATGGAGACAGTGAATGGATCAATGGTTGCCAGAGATTGAGGGGAAGGAAAAGATGAAAAGGTAGAGCTCAGAGGATTCTTTTTTAATAGACTTTGTTTTTTTAGAGCACTTTTAGGTTCATAGCAAAACTGAGAGGAAAATACACAAATTTCCCACATACCCTTAACTGTACGTATGCACAACCTCCCCCACTGTTAACATCCCCCACGAGAATGGCACATTCTTTACAACTGATAAACCTACATTACCACATAGCTATCACCCAAAGTCCATAGTTTGCATTAGGAATTCATCCTTGGTGTTGTATAGTCTAAGGGTTTAGACAAGTATATGATATGTATCCATCATTATAGTATCATATAGAGTGGTTTGGATGCCCTAAAAAATCCTATCAGTGTGGGATCATCGATTATAGCCAATATATCACATTGGTGGTATATGCTGATAGTGGAGAAGGCTATGCATGTATGGGAGGGAGGCCTTGGGGACCCTCTCTATACCTCTGCTTGCCTTTACTATGAATCTAAAACTGCTCTAAAATAATAAAATTAGATTTAAGAAAACAAAAAGATTGTCCTAGAATAATGAATGAAAAAAAAAAATTACCACATAAAGAAAGTTATTTCATCCTCATTGATAAAATAGTACATTCACTGAAACATGGAATTTGCTAGGTGTCAAACATATTCAAACAGCCTTGTATACCTAATTTAATAATCGCAACATTTCCGTGAGGTAGTTACTTTTGTAATTATTCCTTTATGGATGAGGAAACAGACTCAGGGAGGTGACATAACTTGCCGTGGAGACAACAACATGGCATGGGGGGAAAGCTGGTTCTTCCTTTCGGAGCTTACAAAACATGGAAAATGAGGTACAGTGGAATTTATGAGAGTTTATTTGAGCAAACATTTATTTAAATCAAGAAGCACCAAGCTGAAAGTGGTTAGGAACTTCCCACAGACAAAGGCTAGGAAGAAGGCTTTTTATGGGGAGGATGCAGAAACAAAGCAAAGAAATTATTGATTGGCTATAGCTTCCTTGGCGGCTTTATTGAGGAAAACCTAGTTGGCTGTCTGTGATTAGTTGTTCTTAGGCTTTGCTTTCTCAAAGTCAAGTGCATTGACTCTGGCTTAGGTTTCAGTTTCCTACAGAGGCCTCCAAGGTATGGAGACTGAGTCACCTCGGTCTAATGATCTCCTTGTTTATTACTTTAACAGAAGATAGCTAAATTGGGGGGGATTAAGTAGAGTCCTACTCACAACATGCAACACGAAATTTTGTATTTCTTATACGAAACTATAATACTAACTGAAGAAGCGAATTTACATGGAAGTACAGTAGTCTCAACAGAAAATCACATTGTTTTGTGTTCAGAGCACAAATTTTTTCCAAATGTTACCTTAAACTTGTGCTTATTACAGATTTATAATGTAAAAAAAGGGAACAACATTTCTAAAGAAAATGCCTATTTTAGGTGGCCGTAAGCCAACATCCACTAATTAGTTTGTGTTATCGATGTTTGACTCAAGGCAAATTTGATCTACCATGTTTTTATTCAGAACCAATCAGTGAGGGCTGCTTGGGTGGCTCAGTCAGGGGGCATCTGCCTTCAGCTCAGGTCACAATCCGAGGGTTCTGGGATTGAGCCCCATGTCAGGCTCCCTGCTGAGCGGGAAGTCTGCTTCTCTCTCTCCCTCGAACCTCCCCCCATGACTCCTGTGCTCAAACTCTCTCTCTCTCAAATTAATAAATAAAACCTTAAAAAGCAAACAAAACTAATCACTGATGAAGCTCAAGTCATTAGAATATATAATATAAAAATGTTCTCTTCGCCACTGGCATTCAGAATATGTAAGTGGACATTAAGATCCCAGAGGAGAGTAAACCACCTTAACAAACCACCTTAACGGAAGACACAGTCCCCCCTGTCCAGAGGGAGTCCTAGTAAGTTTATTGTGAGGCAAAGGGAAAGGCTAGGTAGGGCTGACCAATTGCTTTAATGAAAAGCGATCCTTTAATCAGTGGCAAAGAGAAAGAAAGAACAGGAGAAGGAACAGAACAGAAAGAAAGAAGAAATAAGGACTGATATTGGCCCTATTTGTTTTAAGCTTTCAAGCATTTCTTATCATCAGTAAAACAAACTCGAGTCCTAGCATGTCCTGCTCGTTCTTCAGGAATCACGAATTCCTAGGCTGCAGCTGCCAGGCACGATTCTTTGGGTTCCAGTTCTATAGACTCACTCGAGTTTCTCCACACTCGTTCTTTGCTTTCCAGCCTCAGGCTTTGCGCGCACCCATTCCCACACCTTCAAATGTCCTTATTCAAGATGGAATGCAGGGGTGCCTGACTGGCTCAGTCATTGAGCGTCTGACCCTTGGTTTCAGATCAGGTCATGATCTCAGGGTCATGATCCACAAGGTGGAGCCTCGTGTTGAGCCCTTTGCTGGGCTCCCTGCTCAGCAGGGAATCCGTTTGAGATTCTCTGTCCTCCTCCCCCACCTCCCCTCCCCCTGCTCGCGTTCTCCCTCTCTCTCTCTCTCTAAAATAAATAAAATCTCAGAAAAGGAAGATAAAAAAAAAACCAAATGCAAAGGCCATGATGGCTGAAAAGCTATCCCAAATCACATTTCATTCTCCAACTGAAATTTTTCTTTCCTCCCTCTTCCTGTATCACCAACGCACTTGATACATTCGTAAGAGCTTGTATCCAATCCTATTCTAAGCTTGTATCCAATCTTAGAATGCTTGTAATGCATTCTAAGAGAATGTATCACATTCTATCTAATGCAGCAATTAACTGAAACTGTCCTCTCTCCTCTACAGGACTGTAATCTGAGAGCAGAGACCACATCTCTTCATCTGTACTCCCCAGCACACCGATTGCAATGCCTGACATGTGAAAGAATCCTAGAATCTTAAACCCAGAGTTGGAAGGAATCTCAAAGATGAAATAGGAGATGTCATAAGGTGTCAGGACATGTTTGATATAAGACTGATGGAGGAGAGATTGAGGGGAAAGGTTAGGAAAAGAAAATTAGAAAGGGCAAGAGGAATAATAAATATTTCTTAGGAATTTATTATGAGCCACACAATTCCAATCCCATTGTATGTGTATTCCATCATTTAATTTTCACAACAATTTGACAAGGAAAATACCATTATCATTCTCTTTCTATCGGAGAAGTAAACTGAGACACAGAGGTTAAACCAATTGCTGAAGTTGAGCGATTAAGGAATGATTGTGCCAGAACTCCAGCCCAGGTAGCTTGGCTCTAATGTCTACTCGCCAGTAAAATCAAGCTCACCAAAGGGGCATCGCACACGTACCCCAAGGAGAAGAACCCTCAGGAATGGGTGACTACAATGTACTTTCCGTCCCGCTAACCTCTGGATGCCCACACTGAGTGCACCGGGTGTAATTATCCTGAAGTTCAAAAACCTTACCCAAAATGGTCAGCATTCACAAAATATTATAAAACATTCACATAATATGACATTTTCAGAGGCACCTTTCTGTGATTTTTAATGCACAAATCCCCACGAAGGGAGCACATTTGGTCACCAGCCACAATAGAAGAAACTCAGTGAATTTAATCAAAAGCATGCACCTAGCCACCAGGGCCCCTTTGGGAATGCTTGCTAGAAAAACCACATGCAGCTTTCAGTTTCTATCATCTGGCCCTAACACAGCCCTTGTTTTTAGTGCTTAGTAATAATTCAAAGCAGGTTGCCTGTAGGAACAATTTTTAAAAGACTAATTTTTTATGACTTCAATGTTAGGCAAATTTTTCAAAATTTCCCATTACAATCAAAGCTTAATGAAATATTTATGAACTACTGAGGTTGATGGTTTGTTAATTTTCATTTTTTAACCAGAATGGGATAACACCAAGTATTGATGTCCCATATATTCTCTGTGGTCACGTGGACAAGTGGTTAAGTCTCTTGGACTTCAGGAAATAAATAGGTCAGTTCAGGTTGCAGAAACGTCCTTAAACTCAGCCCGGTGTAGTAGAAGGGCGCATTTTAAAGTTGACCAAGAAAATGCCTTGGAAAGTGCTATAAAGAGGTATTTGACAAAGATGCAAAATATGTCCTCAACTGATCTTCAGTCACACACACATGTGCCCACGCACACACAGCCCCCATCCCCTGCCCACCAGAGTGTTGGGTACTTTTGGGGATACCACTCTCATTATAGTCTAAATAAATGCTCCCACCTGATGTGGTTTTGGAATATACATGAAGTTTGATGGGGTTGGTTGGGGGGGGTGGGTCCAGAGCCGGTGGCCAAGAAAGAATTCTTCTGACATCTTTGGTGCAAAAAGGTGTTTTTTTTTTTTTTTTAAAGATTTTATTTATTTGACAGAGAGAAACACAGTGAGAGAGGGAACACAAGCAGAGGGAATGGTAGCGGGAGAAGCAGGCTTCCTGCAGAGCAGGGAGCCCGACGCGGGGCTCGATCCCAGGACCCCGGGATCTGACCTGGGCCGAAGGCAGACGCTTAATGACTGAGCCACCCAGGTGCCCCAAAAAGGTGGTTTTATTAAACTACAGGGACAGGGCCCGTGGGCAGAAAGAGCTGCTGCAGTGGGGTTGTCAGAGGTGGGGGGTTATATAACTTGGAGTTGGGGGAGGTAAGGAAAAGGGAGGATTTTTCATGTTAAAGCCTCAGGAACCCAGAGGCCTTGCCATTGTCAACTTAAAGTTGTTTTTTCCCTCTAGCAAGGCATTAAGGTTAAAACAGTTGGGAACCTTCCAGAGGACTATCACATGCATCCCAGCCAGGCGGGGGGCGCGGGGGGGGGGGGGGGGGGGGGGTTTGCACAGTGTCAGCTTGGACTTTGTCCTCAGCTTGCCTTCTGCAGCCTCATCACCGAACTATGTTCCCCCCTCTCGTTCTTGCTGTAGTCTCTTCCATCCAGTGGCCTCACAATGCCCCCACATCCTGGGAATACCAGATCTCTTGCCTTTCATTCATATCATACAAAAGCCACTACTTATTTGGAGCTTAAAACGTCTTGCCTTCCTGTAATTTAACAGGAAGGGGGAAAATACTCTGACAGGATCAGAGCCTAATGTTAGGCTTTGGAATTTCAGGCATCACTTAGCAAATAGCAGACAATATCTGGGGATATCCAAGTAGCTCATCCTTAGTACATCACAGGGATGAGCACCTTGACCTGGTATATTAAGCTCACCCTTCTTCCTACTGTTTCTGAAACTTTCAGGGTCCTTCATCCCCTGTGTTGCTGTCGGTGAGCTGGAAATGCGGTGTAGCATTGAGATGAGGGCAAAAAAGCAGGACACGGGGGCTAACATCATGGTCCAGCATTGTGGTCCTCAGCAGCACGGCGCCAGCTTCCCCATCCTTGGGCCGTGTATGCGTGCTGGACTTCTGCAGCCCCTCCCTGTTTACAGAGCTCCACAGGTGAAGGTACAATGATAATATCCCCTCTCGCAGGGCTCTAGTGAGCTTTCAGCAAGTTTGCACACGTCAACACTGAGCCCGATCCTTGTGGTGCTCAAGGCCATGCTACCTAATACGGTTAGGCAGCTCTAAAGACACATGGAATCCAATCCTTAGAGAAATCGTCCCCCAACTTGGTGTTTAACAGAAGCTTGCATTTACTCTTCCCCGAAATGAAGCCCGTCTCTCCCATCTAGATGACAGGGCTCCAGATGTTGTTTCTCCTTTCCCAAATTACATAACACCTTTGATCCCTCACTTTCAATCAGGACTAATAGGCTCTAATTGCAGACATTATCAGTGCAAATGGTGCTGGTTGCTGATGAATGAGCTGCAGGCACAGTTTTTTCTTCCACCACATGTAGATGAGCACGGGGAGAGTGGTGTCATTCCACGAATCTCCCAGCACCTGGGACTCGGGCTGATGGCACCTGGCAGTCTCCTTATTTCGGGACACACGGCCTTGCCCACCACTGACTGTCATCGAACAATACGCTATTATTGTTCTGTGGTATAATAGAATGGAATAATAATTATATTATTCTATGATTTGCTTTTAAAGAGATCCTTCCTAGACCAGGCCAACTGATTCATTTCCAAGCCGCTGGCAAACAGAAATCACCTAGTACACACAGAATAATAGAACATTTCAGTAGCTCACATTTTCTGGGATGCAATCAGGAAAAATCATTTTTTTAAATTATTTTTTATATTTTTTATATTTTATTTATATTTTTTAAAAATTATGTTTATTTTTTTAATTATTTATTTATTTGACAGAGAGAGAGAGATCACAAGTAGGCAGAGAGGCAGGCAAAGAGAGAGAGGGGGAAGCAGGCTCCCCACTGAGCAAAGAGCCCGATGAGGGACTCGATCCCAGGACCCTGAGATCATGACCTGAGCCGAAGCCAGAGGGTTTAACCCACTGAGCCACCCAGGCACCCCAAAGACTGTGTTTTGACTATTCTGTACCAGAATAAGAGTTTCCAGGGTCAGGGGGTAGATACACACACAACTTTATAATGGTGTTTTTTTTCTTTTACAAGGATTTTGAGTGAATCCTTTGATTAACATTTGTACTATAAATGTAACATCATCTTTACCACAGAATTTATTCTACAACCGTGTGAAGCTTCGGCCTTTAACCTCTCAGCTTCCCCAATATGTTAATATGTCACAGATGATTCTGAAAAAATAAAATGGCCAGGATTGTACTTGGCTTGAGCCAAGTACCCTAAACTGAACCATCAGTGAGACTTGAAAGAAAAGAAAATAGTGCATTTGGTCAAGTTCATTTTATGGAACACGGACAATATGGAAAAAAGCAGTCGGAATCAGAAAGGAAAAAATTTTCATATTTTCCCTGTTGAATTTGGACATCTTTAGTTAGGGAATCCATCCTTTCTGCAAAGTTTCTCTGACCACAGGAGGTGTTATCAAGATTAGGCCCTGAAAAACCCACTTACCTCCAGCCACACTGGTCTGATTTCAGTTCCTATAGCTAATTCATCCATTTTTCCCTCATCTCAGAGCCATCACCTTCACTGTTCCCTCGGTGCAGAACATTCTCTCTGGCTTACCCTTCAATTACAACTGAAACGTCACTCTTTTATGGTGATCATTCCGGACACTGTGTCGTCTTGACCCAGGTCTCCTTCCCTCACACACCGAACTACCACCTATTGCCCCCCTGGCTCCTTTGGAACTCTCATCACTCAATGATTCTTCAGCATAGCTCTTTCCCGTGGCCTCCACTGTCCCTGATGACTGAGACCAGGTCTCCCTGATCTTTGTGTCCCTACCACTTACCATGAAGCCTATCACGTTTTAGGGACTGTATACATACTTGTTGAATGAGTTGATTAACATATGAATGAATAACAGGCATTCTGATGCATTTTATTTATTTATTTGTTTGTTTGTTTTTTTAAGATTTTATTTATTTATTTGACAGAGACGGAAATCACAAGCAGGCAGAGAGACAGGCAGAGGGAGGGCGGAAGCAGGCTCCTTGCTGAGCAGAGAGCCCGCTGTGGGGCTCAATCCCAGGACCCTGAGATCATGACCTGAGCCGAAGGCAGAGGCTTTAACCCATTGAGCCACCCAGGCACCCCTCTGATGCATTTTATAGGGTGGGTGTGGATTGGCACTAGGAGACTGTTCCTTTTTGAAACATGACATCACAGGGTTTGCAGTCTCCATAGCGTAGTCCATGTCCAGACACATGGTGTATACATGTAGCCTAAAAGAGAAAAGTGAAACCAACCAAAGGCCCACCTTTTGTCCCGGGCTGTTTCCACACCAATCAAGACTAAGAAATTGTGGGGTACCTGTTGGCTTACTCGGTAAGAACATGTGACTTTTGATCTGGGGGTCCTGAGTTCGAGCCCTACATTGAGCACAAAGGTTACTTTTAAAAAAGACTAAGAAATTGTTCTTTATTAAAATGGTTCTTGGGATGCCTGGGTGGCTCAGTTGGTTAAACATCTGCCTTTGGCTCACGTCATGATCCCAGAGTCCTGGGATCAAGCCCTGCATTGGGCTCTTAGCTTGGCGGGGAGCCTGCCTCTTCCTCTGCCTGCCACTCCCCCTGTTTGTGCGCTATCTCTCTCTCTCTCTTTCTGACAAATAAAGTCTTAAGAAAAAACCAAACAGTTCTTTATTAAAGCACATACTTTTGGGGCATCTGGGTGGCTCAGTGGGTTAAAGCCTCTGCCTTCAGCTCAGGTCATGATCTCAGGGTCCTGGGATCGAGCCCCACATCGGGCTCTCTGCTCGGCAGGGAGCCTGCTTCCCCCTCTCTCTTGGCCTGCCTCTCTGCCAACTTGTGATCTCTCTCTCTCTCTCTCAAATAAATAGATAAATAAAAAATAAAGCACACCAAAAAAAAGCACATACTTTTACCATTTGTCAGTTTCTAAAGAGCCAAAGGAATCTAAGAATGTATCTGTATCTTAAAAAAATGAAACACACACACACACACACACACACACAAGCACACAAAACACTACCAAAAATACATAAGTTTCATATACCAGTAAATTAAATGGGACAGGAGTGGAATATGCAAGTGGCACTGATTTCCAGGGCACGGATCGAATCTAGGTCCCCTCTAGACTGTGTAATCAAACCACTGTAGAAGAGGAGAAACGTGTTCTCACTAAGGGATAAAATGAAAATATACCAAGAATCTGCCCTACAAATTAGACAGGGGATACTGTCTCGCTAGAGACAGGCCAGTCAGGATATTTAAAAACTGTTATTTCAATGGACATGCTACCCTTTACATTGTAACTATTACTGGATATAGTAGCCACGATATGACAGGCTACACCATGGTAACAGATAAAACCTGAAGTCCTCGTGGCTTGCTACCACTGAACTTATTTCTCCCTCTTGCCACATGCTCCTTCCATCTTGGGGTCTCATCAACCTCTGGCTTCAAGTGAAGCCAGGATATCGGGGGAAGAAATCAACCAGAAGTAAAACAGTGTACTTCAACTTACGTGCCACTGGACAGACCTAGCCATGTGGTGAATCTAACCAGAAGAGAAGCTGAGAAATGAAGCGTTGCACACAGATCAGGGTGAGTATAAACAAGTCGTGGTTTGTTCTTAATGAGTCAGTCTTTTGACACGTGGGCTTCATGATTTAGCTAAAAGGACAATTTCCTTTATGATAATTGGATTCAGCCCAGACATGTTTAAAATATACTCTCAGAAGCCCATAGCTTTGCATTTATATTCTTTGGCATTGTGCTCCAGGATATACTTAAGGTATTGTATTATTTATTGCCATATAACAAATTACCTCCAAAGTTAGCAGCTTGAGACAGAAAACATTTATTATCTCAGCTTCTGGAATGAGGAATTCGTATGTGGCTGGCTGAAGGTCTTTCCTGACCTTGCTGGGGTCACTGTTGGCTGGAGTAAGGACACATCTGGAGGTTTATTTGGAGAAGGATCCACTTCTTAGCCCACTCATGTGATTATTGGCAGGATTCAGTTCCTCATGTGTTGCTGGACTGAAGACCTCAAGTTCCTCACTGGCTCACTGGTTCCTCACTGGCTCAGTTCCTCACTGGCTGTGAGGAGACCTCTCTCATTTCCTTGCACAGGTAGCTGTTCACAGGGAGGCTTACAACATGGCCTCTGGCTTCCCTCTGACCAGGTGAGCAAGAAAACAAGTGGGAGCAGCCAAAGATGGAAGCCAATCTTTTGTAACCTAATCCAGAAGTAGGAGTCATAGTTGTCACCTTCCATTCACTAGAAGTAAGTCTCCAAGTGCAGCCCACATTGGAGAGGAGGGGATCACGCAAGGACATGACTACGAGGAGCCTGGAATCATGGGGGATCGTTTCAGAGACTACTTACCACTGAGATTCTTCCAGGACACCTTATTTCTGGTCACCCTCTTTCAACTATTTTATATCTTATTTTCTTCTCAAGTTTAGATCGATAGGGTTGCTCTAGTGTTATAAATCAGATAAGATTTAGAACTGTGGCTTTGGTGTTCTTCGCAGGCCATGATGGTGAAGATGGTCTATAGAGGAGGGAAATTGTGAACAATCAATTTATGAAAGTTATAGTAGATTCAAGTTGTACAACCATCTAAAAAGGATGAGGTATAGCCTTTCTTCAGCTACCTAGTACTACTTTAGTTATGTTGTATACTTCCCTAGTTAATCCTTTATAGGACTAGCTAGTTTTTAAAATTTCAGCTGATACTGCTCTGTCATTTAAAGTATCTTTAGAGAAGTGAAACGGACTCACATGGCTTCCCGTCCATGAGGTATCAGGAAGTTCAATTTTTTCACATGCCCAAAGTGGGGGAGAACCAGAAATGTTTGCAAACAACACTAATCACCCTCCCCTCTTAACCTTTTCAAATATTAGTATGAGAAAATTTTTTTCTTTATTTCTAAGTTGAAGGTCAAATAATCCTATTAATATATTCATCTTTGGGTTTATAATAATAACAATTAATATTCTTTCTTAATACCCCATATATTCTTTTTTTTTTTTAAGATTTTATTTATTTTGACAGAGAGAAACACAGCGAGAGAGGGAACACAAGCAGAGGGAATGGTAGCGGGAGAAGCAGGCTTCCTGCTGAGCAAGGAGCCCGATGTGGGGCTCGATCCCAGGACTCTGGGACCAGGACCTGAACCGAAGGCAGACGCTTAACGACTGAGCCACCCAGGCGCCCCAATACCCCATATATTTTTAGAACTGCCATCCAAACTGCTTGGACCTTTAGGGCCTCAAATACAGGTTCTGATGAAGCCGAAATATGTTTGTTTGTCACTAGTAATCTCAAACTGAGCATCATTGGTATTTGTGCAAAATCTGGTAAATGAGGCCTCGGTGTTTCTTATGTGTCTCTTAATATCTAAATTCAGAAATCACTGGTTTGTACATATTTTCTGAATTCTAAAATGTTATATGATATATAGATATTTGAGCTGTAGTGTGTTAAACAATACAAGAGCTAACTAGCTTAGAATTCCTTTCAAAATACATGAAGTTTTAATCTCTGAGAATTTTGACAATAACATACAGTTGCATAAAAAGTATAAAAACAAAATATATTGTTTTATAATAATCTTTATCACTCTTTACAATAGAGTTTTATCTTCTGGTCTCCATGTTTAATTTATTTTATTTTATTATTATTATTTTTTAAGATTTTATTTATTTGACAGAGGGAAACACAGCAAGAGAGGGAACACAAGCAGCGGGAGCGGGGAGAGGGAGAAGCAGGCTTCCCGCTGAGCAGGGAGCCCGATGCGGGGCTCCATCCCAGGACTCTGGGATCATGACCTGAGCCGAAGGCAGACGCTTAACAACTGAGCCACCCAGGCGCCCCTCCATGTTTAATTTAGCTTACACTCTATCAGTGTGTAAGCTAAATTAAAGCCAAGTACACCTTGGCTTACACTCTATCAGTGTGAGTATTTTAACACAAATTGAGATTGTATCATTGCTCTTTTCACAATCCTCCAATGTCTCCCCAAAAGATTTGAATAAAAGCTTACGTCCTGGGGTGCCTGGGTATCTCAGTCGTTGGGCGTCTGCCTTCAGCTCGGGTCGTGATCCCGGGGTCCTGGGATCGAGCCACGCATCGGGCTCCCTGCTCGGCGGGAGGCCTGCTTCTCCCGCTACCATTCCCTCTGCTTGTGTTCCCTCTCTCGCTGTGTTTCTCTCTGTCAAATAAATAAAATCTTAAAAAAAAAAAAAAAAAAAAAAGCTTACGTCCTTACCATGGTGCTGTGTCTGGCTACATCAAACATTTTGGATTAAAAAAAAAAAATGCATTGTTCAGATTATCTACTAATGCACCTTGATTCTTCTTCCTGTGACTTTGGATTGGTCAACTTGTTATCTGGACAAAAGAAATTTTTAGACATATATTGAGTCTTTCGGTTACAAAAATCACTGAGAACTTTCTGCAATAGGAAACCTTCAATTAAATGACCAACACGCTTCCACAGTGCAAAACGAAATCCTGTTCTGCCATCTAGAGGACACATACTAACTGCCTAGAAAATATTTTAAATCTTAATGGCTCCTGAGATTTAAAATACACAGATACTCTGTTTAAAAGAAGGTGGGTGGGGGGAGAATTTGGAAAGAGATTATTTATTTGTCTCTAAGACACTCTCAGATTTCACTACACAGAAAAATAATTTGTTTTAAAAAGCACTTTTTAGAAAACCGTGGACTGGGGAGCACCTGGGTGGCTCAGTTGGTTAAGCATCTGCCTTCTGCTCAGGTAGTGATCCCGAGGTCCTGGGATTGAGCCCCACAATGGGCTCCCTGCTCAGTGGGGTGGTCCTCTGCTTCTCCCTCTCCTCTGCCCCTCCCCCTACTCGTGTTTTCTCTCTCTCTCTCTGCCTTAAATAAATAAAATCTTAAAAACAACAACAACAACAAAAAAAAAACAACTGGGGCACCTGCATGGCTCAGTGGGTTAAGTGTCTGCCTTCGACTCAGGTCATGATCTCAGGGTCCTGGAATTGAGCCCCAAATCAGGCTCTCTGCTCAGCGGGGAGCCTGCTTCTTCCTGTCTACCTGCTTCTCTGCCTATTTGTTATCTCTCTCTGTCAAATAAATAAATAAAATCTTTAAAAATAACAACAACAACAAACAAAAAATCAGGTATGTATCAAGTTGACATGTACACCTTGGCAAATTTGCTTGGTCCCATCTGGCCTCCAAGGCCTTTGTCCCCTGCAAATTCAGAGCCCCACTTTGGGTACATCTTCTAAGAACATGGTCTAGACCAGTCATTGTTGATGCGTCAGCTTAAATTGAAGCTTTTTTGTGATGGTTTCCACTGAAAATTTCAGTCTCACATTTTAAAACTTTCTAAACTACCCGACCTAATATATACACTCAGCATTAAGCCATATTATAAATTACAACATGGCATTTTACAGGTTCAAAGTATTTGTTTTTCAGAGTATATTACAACCGAATATACGCTTTCTTAAAAAAATTAGGAAACAGATGGCCATCCATATAATCAAAGAGCTTCATAACTAAAGGGGACAGTAAAAGTAATCTTCAATCTCTTCATCTCCAGGGGAGGAAACTGAAGTCAAGAAAGATTCTACACTCTGTTCAACATCATACACTGGTTATTGGTGCTTTCACTCCACACACATTGCCCAACTTAAGTCCAGTTTTTTTTTTCTGTTCATTTATCTATTCATTCGATAAGTATTTAATACATGCCCACTATGGGCTAAGCATTGTGATAGGCACTGAAGGGGAGATGCCACATAAAAGAGACACAATCCCTGCTCTCTACGAGCTAATAGTCTGCTAGGGACGAAACATTAATCAATCATACAAAATTATAAAAATACAGGAAGCGGGACTTGGTCTAGTCATGAGATCAGGTATGACTTTTCTAAAGAAGTTCTTTTTTTTTTTTAGATTTTTATTTATTTATTTATTTATTTGACAGAGAGAGAAATCACAAGTAGGCAGAGAGGCAGGCAGGGGGTGGGGAGCAGGCTCCCTGCTGAGCAGAGAGCCTGATGGGGGGCTCGATCCCAGGACGCTGAGATCATGACCTGAGCTGAAGGCAGAGGCTTTAACCCATTAAGCCACCCAGGCGCCCTAAGGAAGTTATTCTTAAACAGAGATCCACAGGTGGCTCAGTTGGTTAAGCGACTGCCTTCGGCTCAGGTCATGGTTCTGGGATCCGAGGATCGAGCCTCGCATTGGGCACCCTGCTCAGCAGAAAGCCTGTTTCTCCCTCTCTCACTCCCTCTGCTCTCATTCCCTCTCTTGCTGTCTCTCTCTCCCTCTCTCTCTCTCTCTCTGTCAAACAAACAAACAAACAAACATCCAAAGGATAAGCAAAGCAGAAAGAAAGAGCATTCCCAGGAGGGTGACTAGCACTGGCAAAGGCCATGGGTTGGAAGGAGGCTTGATGCTCTTGTGGAGCATTTGTGGGAAGTGGGTATGGCCGAGTGTGGAGGGGTTGCCTGGGGTGTAATCATCTGGTGACAGATGACAGCCAATGAGCCAGCTCTGAAGAGTTTCAAGAAGAGAGAATTAATGATATTTGTGCTATTGAAAGACTGCTCTGGGTCCGGTGAGTGACAGAGAGAAAGGAGCCAAGAATGGACTGAGCACAAGACCCATTAAGAAGCCACCTGTGACAACAGCTTGTTGTACAGCAGCGTGGCGGCAGAAGACAAGTCCCAGGGGGCTGTGGTCTGTCAGCAGTGTCTCCTGGAATTGGGCGGCGTGCTGCCTCCCCTGCCATTCTTCAGCCTGGCGGACAGAAAACAGTTTGCGAGATAGACTGTGCCCCTCCCCCCAGAATCATGTGCAACAGTTTAAGGAGGTGGGGGTCTTCGGGACGTGATTAGGTCATGAAGGTGGAGCCATCAGGAAGGGGGTTTGTGCCCATTAGGAACCCCAGGGGGCTCCTGCACCCCTTCTACCACGTGAGGACACAGTGAGAACGTGCTGTCTGTGAACTTGCAAGCGGGTCCTCAACAGTCGCTGAATCTGCCAGGGCTTTGGCCTTGGTGTTCCCGCTTCTATATCTGAGAGAAAGAAATGTCTGTGGTTCAGGTGACCCAGTCTATGGCATTCCTTTATAGCAGCCTGAACGGACTAAGACAGATAGGGACTTGGTCATCCCAAATGGGTGTAGGAAGGTTCTGGGTTGGTGTCAAAATAACCTTTAGTTGTCTAGCTTGTACACCTACATAATTGGGCCATTTACTAAGATGAAAAATCTGCAGGAAGGTTCTGTCCTGTAATGGTGGATACATGACATCATGCACTTGCCAAAACCCATAAAACTGTGTGACACAGAGAGCGAACCCTAACGTAAACTACAGATTTTATTAATAATGTATTGATACCGGTTACCGAATTGTAACAGAGGCACCACACCAATGCAGTGTGTAGGGAAAACTGTGGGAGGTGGGGAGAGGGAAAATATGGGAACTCTACTTTTAGCTCAAATTTTCTGTATATCTGAACCTTCTTTTAAAAACGTTCTTGGGAAAAATCAGGGTAGCCCTCAAACTGGTAATAAGTAAGAAAGCAAAAATTAGGGGCGCCTGGGTGGCTCAGTCGGTTAAGCATCTGCCTTTGGCTCAGGTCACAATCCCAGGATCTTGAAATTGAGCCCCATATGGGGCTTCTTGCTCAGTGGGGTGTCTGCTTCTCCATCTGCCCCTCCCCCCACTCATGTTTGAGTTTGTGTTCTCTCTCTCTCTCTGAAATAAATAAAATCTTTAAAACAAAGCCAAAAAAAAGAGCAAAAATTATTTTCTGTGGAACTAGGTTGAGAAAAGGACAGTCTTTTTAAAAAGATGTTTTATAAAAAAATGCATGAAGAGACTATGCTACATATATCACAGAGGGGCTTCTTCTTGAAGGGTTTTCACTTTAGAAAATGGTCCAACTATCTTTGGGGGCGGGAGGGATGAATTGGTGGAGCAGGGAGGATTTTTAGGCTAGTGAAACTATACCAGTGGGTACATGTCTTTATATTTTTGTCAAAACTCATAGAGGGTACAACACTGAGAGTGAACCCTAGGATAAACCATGGACTTCGCATGATAATGATATATCAATGTAGGTTCGTTAACCATAGGAAATGTACCTGTCTAGTGCAGGATACTGACGGTGGGGAGGCTGTGCCTACATATGGGGTGGGGGTCGTATGGGAAATCTTTGTACCTTCTACTCCGTCTTGCTGTGACCCTCAAACTACTCTTGAAAAAAATCTGCCATAGCTTTTTTTTAATCAGGGACCCACCCACATGGGCCACACTCACACCAAAACTGTGAAGACAGCAGCCTGGGTCATCACTGAGAAGTATTATGTGCACCTGGAAAACAACTTCCACACCAACAAGTGTGTGTGTGAGGAGAGCGCCATTGTTCCCGGCAAGGAGCCCCATCCACCCCCAGACAGCAGGCTATGCCCCACATCTAAGGGAACAGATGCAAAGATACCTTTGAGAGGTATCTCCATTCAGCTGCAGCAGAAGGAGAGAGAATCATGTTCCTAAGGTCTAGGCCTGGATCAGAGGTCCCTGACCATGACCCCGAGGAACTGCTCAAGCTCTTGGCCTTGGGCAGCGGATCCAACCCGCAGGTCACTCACTTTACAGTTGGGATGAATTTCAAAACACTACGTGGAGTCCTTTGAGTCTTTCTGCTGTGCTTATAATATTCTCAATAAACCTCAGACGATGATAAATCTGCTAAAGAAGAAAAGGGTGGGGTGCCTGGGTGACTCAATTGGTTAAGTGTGGGACTCTTGATTTCTGCTCAGGTCATGATGTCAAGGGATGGGAGATCCAGGCCCCAGTTGGGCTCCGTATGGACACAGAACCTGCTTGGGATTCTTTCTCTCCTTCTCCGTTCCTAAACCCCCTCAAAAGCGAGTACATGTGCTCTCTCTCTGACTTGCTCTCATTCTTAAAAAAAAAAAAAGAAAAAAAAAAGGAAGGAAGAAAAGAACAGGGCTACCTCTGATAATGGTTAGTTTGCCTTCCATCCCACCTGCTTGCTGGAATACACAAGGCTTTCAGCCACTCTCAGGGTATTCGCAGTCAACCCCCTACTGGGTAAGATTTATGTCTCATTCACTCTCCTCATGACCCTACAGATACGGAGTCACCTCAAAGCCTAGACATTGAACTTTTCCAGGCTCTCAGATGGCAGCCAGCCTAACTCTCTTTCCTAGCAAGTTGGGATTGTGGTGGCTCATGCTCGTGTTTTCGACAGGAATTCCCAAAGAATGTTAAGATGGAGCAACCCTTCTTCTCCCTTCCTGGGGTTCAACCTCCATCAGTGGTAAGATGAGACCCACCCTTTCCCCTCTATCTACTCTCTCAGGCTTTCCTACAGAAATAGGAACAGTCTCACTTCGATGAAGGAAGAGGTCATCAGTCAATATCTGAAACAGATCTTTCTTCCAAAGCAAGGAAGAGTCTGACTTGTAAGCCAGTGGTTTTCTTAACGTGCCTTAGCATCACCTGAAGAGCTTGTTGACACACAGATTACTGGGCCCTGATCACCACAGTTTCTAATTTGATAGATCTGTGTTCTGTACAGATTCCTAGGTGATGCCCATACTACTGGGAACCACTGTGCTGAGGGTTAGTCTCTATGAACAAAGCACAGGATGATCTTTATACATTCTGGATGGAATTGAGAGACTGGGAGAATTTCAGACTTTTTATCAAATTCCCCTAACGTGGAAGCATGGTCACTGATGGTTTATTGATTGGCTGACTTTCCAAGGCATTAAGTCATCACCGACTGACTGTCAAAGTCATATGCACTGATGTGAGGCTGTCATTGATTGACTAGGTTGGTTTGAGTTTTTGTGCTGACCTGTGGGATGAGAGCAGAAGGACAGTCTCCTTTTCTTGAATCTGGAGCATAAACCCTTTTTATTTTCACCTTCATGGGCACATACAGGGCTCTTCCCCCTTCAAAAGCAGGGGCATCCAGTTTTTTCCACAAGAAAGTGCATCAAAATCTCTTAGTGGAAGAGATCACCAAGGGAGGCTCGCTAGAAATGACGGCCCCTATCCACAGAGGGGGATCCACTGGTGTCATTGGAAATTATACATCACTGGCATTAACATCCATAGCTGCTGAAGATTTCATTAAAGTAAAATTTCATTCAGTAAAATTTATCAGTGCTGAATTCTGATTCTCTTTGTTTTTCGTTATTAGCTTATATCTGAACAATCTCTTTGCCGTAGGATCAGGAAATAAAAGACACAGATGAGAGATTACCACAATGGGCAAACCCCTCTCTGAGGAGCTCTGTGGGTTCTTTTGGGGAGAATCAGCCACAGCCCCAGAAGAAGGCAGAAGATGGTCTTGAATATGTTCAATGGGAGTGGTAGCCATAACTCTATGAAGGTGGCCATTTTCAGGGAGGAACACTGCATACACTAAGAAGACAATGACCGGTAGTGGGGACATATGTTCATCCTATTTATTAAGTTGTAGCATTGTTTTACGGACTTCATATAAGTTACAAATTCACAAAAACAAGGAAATTATAATGCCAATGATGAAGGAAGGAACAAAGAACAGGTTTCAAAACTGTTTTTCTTTACTTCTACTTCTATTTCATTTTTTTTTTTTAAAGATTTTATTTATTTGACAGAGAGAAACAGTGAGAGAGGGAACACAAGCAGAGGGAATGGTAGCGGGAGAAGCAGGCTTCCTGCCGAGCAAGGAGCCCGATGTGGGGCTCGATCCCAGGACGCTGCTGGGATCATGACCTGAGCCGAAGGCAGACGCTTAACGACTGAGCCACCCAGGCACCCCTCTATTTCATTTTTAAGCAGCGTAATTAGAGAGTCCTTATTTAGTTCCATCAGGCATATATAGTTAAGATTACCCCCAGATTGAGAATCCTTCTCCCAGCCCTGTCTGTCTCTTCTGAGCACAGGATCTGTGTTCAGAATCCAAACTCTAGCCAAGGGACTTGCATTTGCCTGTGCCTCCTTATCAGGCAAAGCGTATTGTAGGGAACGTTAACATTTCCTTTTCATTCTGTTATTAGAGGAAAAGGAGGCCAATACGAAAAGCTTCTAGAATTTTCTCCATGACAGTTAACAGCTTTAGAATGACAGATGCCTGTTTTGAATCCTGGCGGTGCCACTTACTAACTTTGTGACTTTGGGCAGGTCACTTTACCTCTCAGAGTCTGCTTCCTAATTGTGGAATAGGAATAAATACTTTTGCCTTCATAAGGTTGTTGTAGCAAAATGAGCCAATATGATAGAGTGGTTAGCAAAGGGCGTGCATGTGGAATGCTCAAAATGGCAGATGTTATTTTAACTCATGACAATTAGTTATCTGGTCCTCTCAAACATGTTCTTAAAAACTGTGGCTTACATCTCATCTACCTACCAATTCCCCAGTAACTATCTATTGGCTTCCCATTCCCATTAGCTCAGCAACTAGAAGTAATTCCATTTTTTTTAATGGGAAGAATTCAATCAGCTGTAATTTAAATATAACGTAGCTGTAATTTAAAAATAACTCAGAATAGAATCAAGCAATAAATAGATTAGACAATTCCTATCAAGTACAGAGTTTCCTGACTTCAAGTTATATACAATGTCATATATCAAAAAAGTAAGGTGATTAATGAGAAAGAAATGACCAACCTCATCTGGAAGGTGTGGGTTCTCTACCACATAATTCATGTTGTATTTGTTTCTGTGCCAGAAGAATCCTCTTGGGTAACTATAACACCAAGTTGCAAAATCTCCTTAAAAATCTCAGCCCACTAACATGAGAAGTCAACTCTGCTTGGGACTATAAAATTGTTTTCTCAGTGGGAAGGGCCCTTTTTAAACAAAGAAGGGTCTTTTAAACCAAGAATCAATATACAGAGGTTAAGAAAGACAAACCCATAGCATAATGCTTTTGTGTGAGGTTTAAGAATAACTTATGCCTACTTAGTATGTAGAATATGTGTAATAGTTAAGATTTGTCATATTAAAGACTCTAACATGATTCTAACATAAAATACATAAATGAATAAATGATTTTAGATTTGTTGATTTTAAGTTAAAAAGTTATAGGAAAATTTGCTAAAGGTGAATATTTAAGAAAGAGGATTTATTCCATTTAATACATTTGTTAGATTTACTAGAATTATCTAAGTACGTGGGAAGGTTTAGTCAGATTTGAAGTATTTAAAATGTTCAAATATATCTTGAGATACACTTTAAAATTACTTAAGATTAATTATGTTTTTTAAAAGATTTTATTTATATTTATTTGAAAGAGTACGAGCGGGGGTGGGGGAGTAGGGACAGAGGGAGAGGGACAAGCAGACTCCCTGCTGGGAGTCCAACTGAGAGGTGGGGCTCAATCCCGGGACCTTGAAATCATGACCTGAGAGTAAGTCAGATGCTTAACTTGACTGAGCCACCTAGGCACCCCTCGTTAACTATGTTTAATAATGGACTAAGCAATAGTTTCCTTGAAACCAACTCTTAGGACTGTGAACATTTTAGTGGTTATTCATAAATTGAATTTAAGATTATAAATTGAACTTATGAAGGTAGTTCAAAAGGTACAAACTTCCAGTTACAAGATAAGTAATTGCTGGGGAGGTAATGTACATCCTAATTCCTATAGTTAACCCTGCTGAAAGGGTGTATTTGAGAACTACGAAGACAGTAAGTTCTAAAAGTTCTTATCATAAGAAAAAAAATCTTTTTCTTTTTTTTGGTATCTGCACGAGATGACAAATGTTAACTAAATTTATCATGATAATCATTTCACAGTGTATGTAAGTCAGGTCACATGCTGTGTATTTTAAACTTATACAGTGCTGTAATGTCAATTATGTCTCAATAAAATTGAAACAAAAAAGGTTGAACTTAAAAAATGTAAGGAAAAAATGTAAGGAAAAATTGGGTTTTAAAATTTATAAAGCTCGATCCATTGACTACCTGAATATTTTTTTTTTCTGTCTGGAAGAGCCACCCAAACTGCACACATTGATTGAGTCTCCCAAGTAAAATCTCTGCTAGATTTTCTCCAGTTCCCTGATCTTTAATAGTTTGGGAAAACACATATGGTCCTGTCATCATTTCCTACTGTGGCTATAACAAATTATCACGGATTTAGTGACTTTAAAGAACAAAAATGTATTCCAGAGCTACAGTTTAAAATCCAGTTGCCAGCAGGGCTGCATTCTTCGTGAAGGGTTTTGGGGACAATCTTTTTCTCTGCCTTTCTCAGCTTCCTGAGCAAAAGGTATCCTCTCTCATGCTGACACATGGCGGCTTCCGGGATGAACTGTAATATGGGGCAAGTTCTGGGGAGCTACCAACCACTGCCCAGAGGGCGCTCTAGTTTGGTTTCCCAGTAGCTATGGGTTGCCGAAGATGTGTGTGCATCATTGGTCTGGTTTGAACCATCCTGGGTTTTGAGATGGCAAAGTCAGAGAGCCTGTTTCGCACTAGTTGGATATTTAAACGGGATTTCACCCTTTTCACCAAAAATGTTCTGTCCCATGGTTGGCTGATTCCCTTCCCCGCAACCAACTTTGTATTCCATATTTCAATAGGCTAGGGTTTTAGTAAAATTTTAAAAAATTGAAGAATGTATCCAAAACTTGGAAATAAGGCAGAAAGATTACTATGCTCTTTCAAAGTCTTCCTAAGGCATTATCTACAAGTCTGCTGAAGGACCATCTGACTTTCTACAAGGTGATGCAGCTCTGTTTGATCTACTATTTACTATCATTTAGGACCCAGACTCTATATACAGTTGGAAACATGTAGACAGTGTAACTTTTTCTGATGTGTAATCCTTTGAATCAGATTTACAGACTGCTGTTTCCTTAATTACCAACTCAAATAAATCTTTGACATGTGCTCATTCTATAGTTACACGAGAGTTTTACACTTTAAAAAATATACTTCGATATCAGACTTTTTTGGTTTAGAAAACAAACAAACTCCACTCCCACGAAACATGCACCAAGCAAGCTTAGGCTAGGGATGAGAAAATGAAACAAATATTAAGAGAACTACATATAAATTGTACATGGAAGCCACAGAGGATTGTTAAGTCAATTTAACCATGTGATTAACCAGAACTCCCTTATGGATGCCCCTGTATTTGGTCATCTATAAATAAAAGATGTTCACCAGGAGTCATTAGGGAAATGCAAATTAAACTCACAATGAGACACTGAGAATGTCTAAAATCAGTGACCAGGTCAAGAGCTGGCATGAATGAGAAGCAACTGTGACTCTCATACACCAAGAGTGGAGATATAATCAGAGGGACGATGACTCTGAAAAAGTTTGACTGTTTCCTGGAAAGTTCAATGTACACTTACTATATGACCCTGCCATTCCATTCTTAATTTTTGTGCTTTACCCAGGAGAAATGAAAGTGAATGTTTCTACAAAGACATATACATGAATGTTCTAGCAGTCTTGCAGTTTCATTTGTAATAGCTAAAGACTAGACACACCCAATGTCCCTAACAGGGAGTAGGCAAACTGTGATACATCTACACAATGGAAGATTTCACAGCAGACAAAGGAATGAACCACTGATACATGCAATAAAATGAGTAAATCTCAGTCATTGTGCTATGATGGTATAAAATTCTATGAAAGCAACTGAAAGCATCTCAGAGGTTGGATCTGAGCGGAAGGGTGGAATTACAAAGGACAGCAGGAATATTGGAGTGATAATCAAGATAACTCATTATCTTCATTGTGGTGTGATGTCACGAGTGTATACACATCAGCTTTTCAAACTGTGCATCCTACACCTATATAGTTTATGTGTTAACTGTACCTACATAAAGCTGTTAATAGGCAGGATAAAACTTTACTGAATTTGGGTGTTTCTCAGTAGAAATTGGAATGTTTGGCTAATGAAGTCAAACCTGCTTCCAAATTCCTTAGAGACTTCTGCCTGAAAGTCTTGAAAGCATATAGTCACCTGTCACAACACTAGTGCAGCTCTTTCCGCTCATGGGTCCTGTCTTTTATAAAGACATCTTCATAAAGCCATCTTTTTTCCACTGAAGATGTCTCAAGAATTCTTTCTTGACCGAACCCCAAGATTTATATAAGTACATATGCGTAATTTTTCAATGTAGCTGTCTTTAATCACATTCTCAAAGAAGTCATTGAAAAAAGGAGGGCGTCTACTTTCGAGGAACGAATATAATTAATGTAATGAAGTTGAATTAATGAATATTAATGAACTAATGAAAATTTATGAATATAACGAAAACTTATCTTACTCAATATTAGACTATATCTCAACTTTTAAAAAAAATAACACAATGTGTAGAAGACCCCAATTACACTTCACAGAGGAGTACATACTCTAGTAATGTTTTTCCAACACCACCAAGGAATTCCAATTCTCAGCAGACAGTGACCTAAGAGTCCTACAAGTACATACAATTTATGTACTTGGAGAATGGGGCAGACCCCACAGATGAATGGCTCACTCTCCCAAAACTGCACCCTTCCCTCCTGCTTCGGATGCCAAGAGCAGATTGTCACCTGTATCTCTCACTGGCTCTAGACATGAGGTTCCCGCAATCTCTTTCTTGGGTTTATTTGCTAGAGTGGCTCGCAGAACTCAACATTTACTGAGATTTACCAGTTTACTATAAAGGATACAGAACGGCTGGATGAAGAGGTGCATTGGGCAAAGTCTGAAAGGGACCCCATGGAACTGGGGTCTATCCCCATTCCAGCATCTGGATGTGTTCAGCTTATCAGTCTTAAGAGTTTTCCGAAGGGTGCCTGGCTGGCTCAGTCGGTGATGCACACGACACTTGATCTTGGGGTTGTGAGTTCGAGCCCCACGTTGGGTGTAGAGATTACTTGAAAAAAAAAAAAATCTTAAAAAAAAAAAAAGAGCTTTCACAGAGGTTCATCAGCACCTCTTTCAGCAGTACCCCTCCTCCACCTTCCCCTTCCAGAGGCTGGCAGGCAGAGCTGAAAGCGCCAACCTTCTAATCATTCGGTACTCCTCCAGACCAGCTTCAATCTGAGCCTGTCAAGCCCACTGAGTCACCTCATTTATATGAGCTTAAGAGCCCTCTTATGAATGACAAAAGACATTCCAATCATGAAGGAAATTCCAAGGGTTTGAAGTGCTTTGTCTCAGGACCAGGGTTCAAAGACCAAATATCTTTCCTTTTATACCACACACACACCCCTCTTGGGTTGCCTTCTATAGTCCAGGGATTCCCCTTCTCTGGTAAGTGTATCTTCGGCCAGACCACAGTTGTTCAGACCAGAAAGAGAAACTGACACACTGCAGGGAAATGAACAATGTCCCCGGGAAATATGAAACTGTAACTGAAACCAATTAAAAGCATAAAGCTGAAAAAAATAAAAATGGCCATACTAAGGGCACGGGCATGGCTCAATTTATAAACCAAGTAAACTTTCTCCTCTCTTCCACACACCTCCCCTCCTCCCTTCTTGGTCTTTATTCAGGAACCCTGAACCACCCTGAAAACCTGACCATAATGCTGGCAGCAAGTACAAATTCCTGTCATAAGTGGCTAGATCCTGTATTTCCCTATTATACATGCCCCTTCCCCCAACACCTTCCTCCCCGCAGGCTGCATGCAGTTTTTGAATATCCTTAGCCTGCTGCAGCCTCCTTTGCCCAGCAAAGCAATAAACCCATTTGACATGGGAATCAAAGGCAGAAGAAAAATTACTAAATTTCCTTACTACTTAGTAAGGAAAGACCATAGACAAGCCCTCGAAACAGGCAGAGTGACATTCCTTTAAGGAACTCAGCTGCTTCCATGTTAATACTTTGCTAAGGGCAAGAGGCAACCTTAGCCCGACCCCTAGAATCTTGTAAAGTCTTTTTTAACATAAAAAATTCCTTTGGAATTTTGGAAATTCCTTTATCTCTACTCCCCGAGATACATGCTGGCCATCATCCTCCAAGCATATGTCCCACTGATACACATTTTAAGTCTCATGACTGAGTTTTTACTAAACAGAAATAAAGGACTTTTTCCTAATGATAGCTAGTTCCCCCAGGGTCCTGGAAACCTTGTTTCTAAAATGCCCAGGAGGCTTACACTCTCCCTAACGCCCTCCCAACTTGAAAGTATATAAGGGGCTACTCCTCATGAACCCCTTGTAGCTCTTTCTGCCCAAGGGTCTTGTCCCTGTGCTTTATTTTAATAAAACCACCTTTTAGTATCAAAGATGTCTCAAGAATTTTTTTCTTGGTCATTGGCTTTGAACCCTAACATCTTTTCATACATCATTATTTTTCTTCTTTATCCCAAACTCGGTCTTCGAGCTCTATTTTGACTCCAAAGCACAGAAGTCGGTTGTCACCAGTATAACTGAGAACCTAATGACGATCTGATTTTTTACTTGCACAAAGATAGAACTGTGGGAACTATTTGGTTTGGACATTATCTGCCATGCGGACTTCCTAGGAAACAAGTGAAAAAGAGATGGGTAAGAGAAAGAGCTTTCTGGTTTCTCCTCCCTGTCCCAGAGTCTGGGTCTCTGGCCCTAGCCTATTCCAAAAACCCAGCTGTATCCCTGACTTCCTTGGGTTCCATTAGAACCCACAACAGGACCTGATGCTCCTAATAAATTGCCATTGCTTTGTTAGCTTAGGTAGATTTCTGCTCCTTTTTGTTTCTACCACAAACAGATTAAGACAGATTTTTATTTTTAAAGGAAACCACTGGGTTCGTGTCATATTGGAAAAGTAATTATTTATTATGACAAAAATAAAACTGTTGACTGAAAACAAATGAATGTTACACTGTATTGCACCATGATTGCAATGAGCCAAAACCTGTCTAAAAGATGAACATTCCAGAGCAAACAGCATCCTTTTTACTTGGGTGAGTAGGCATGCAAGCAACTCATTATAACATAATTGCAGAAATAAAAAAATCCGTGAGTACCAGCAACCTAAACTTAACATATAAAAAAAGCATTTTATGACAGTAACAAAGCTATTAAAAAATTTAAAACATGTCTTTAAACAGCCCCACCATTAGTAGAACATGCTTTGAACCATTTTCAAGAAGTGATGATGTAAATGCATTAAGTAATTGATTTGCTCTTTTTATTAATGCTATATATTAGACCAATAGCACACATTTCAGTTGCTTGGTTGGGGTTAAGAAGCATTTTGTGGCATGAAAGACATTCTTTTTTCCCTTCTATGCAATACCAAGGGGCCCACAGAGAGATCCAATTCCTAATTTTGCCTGTATTAACACTATCTATTTTGACCAAGCTGATTAGCTAAGACAGTTACAGCTTTTGTAGAAAGCCTAAAGCTTGATCGATAATAACAGTTTGTATTTAAACCTTAAGAACGAACATAAATATAAATATAAAGTAGTTTTACATTCTGAGGCAAGAAGTATATTTTACAGGGCCTGCTGTTTCCTCTTTAATGCTCTAAAGCACCAATTTATGTGAAGATGGCAATGTGTGATTATAACCATTATACTCTGATTAGGAGAAATCCAGGGACAAGGCTGTAATAGCATTTAGTTTTTGTTTCTTCTCTTCTTAAAAACCATACTCTGTGCAATAAATAGGGTAAAATGTAAAACTATCACATAATTGGAAAAAAATCACAACCATCATTTTTATAATTCACGCTTTTAACGAAATAGCAGCTAAATTTTTAATTTAATTGAAATTAAAAATTTCTTAACTACACTGAACAGTTTACTCCAAGAGAATAAAAGAGGGGCTTGTCGAGAGTCCCTGAACTTCCTGAGGGAAAACACAAGAGGATTAAAATAATAATCGCTTATGAGTAGGGACAAAATATGCAAAGAAATTAGGCACAACCAAGATCAAATGATAGTCATTTGATATCCTCCCAACACGGAATGAAATATAGTCACAGTATAATATAATCAACCAACTTTTAGGGTTTTTCCTTGCCCTTATTTGATTTTTAATGAAACAACGTGTTGACTGAGCATTTGCCTGTGTGCTTTAATGAAGACAGTACGTGAATCTGTACGTACTGACAGAATAAACGAAGAATAAAACGAAACAGAATCTCCAAGGAATGCTATCCCTTACATGTGAATTTTGCATATTTCAAATACAGTTTGGGTGAAGGGGGTATTTATAGGTGTGACACCCCACAAGCTTGAGCAAAGCACCTTATGGACTGAAAAATGAGGTAACTTTTTAATTAAAATTTTACAAGTTTGTGCAAGAGAACATTTCCATTCTTCTAGAACTGTCATCTATTCCAAAAGATATGTATGGCACATTTTATTATTTCTCCATTTCTAGGAGACGATGTAGATTACCAATTTAAGAAACAAATAAAAATGATGTGACTGACAACACTAACAAATTCTAAAAACCTGATCAGTCTTTGGTCATTTGGCCACTTTAAAAGTAAGATATCTAGCTCTACAGTAAAAAGTAATTTTAAGTGCTTAAATGAGGGAAATTCACATTTTCTATTACTTAATATCCTTTTGAAGGTTTTTCCACCTCATGTTTATCTTTAGTATCAACTGTTTCTACCTTCGTCTCTAGGTACGACTCTATACCCCAAATTAACCTTTCCCAAACATTTTAAATCATTTACATTTAAAACTGATTTTGGATCTGTTGAACACAATATTTTTTCTACTTTACAATGGAGAATTTTTTTTTAATCGATCTTCTCTATTTACTTTTGGCTACCTGGAATTCTTTAAAAAATACTTTTTGGGAACCTTGGATTTCAGGCTTCACAGTCATGCTAAATGAGTAAGAATGAGACATTACTGAAGGAACCAGCCTTGAATGTAAACTACTCTCAGATTTACAGAGACGTTTGTAAAATATTGACAGCCTGGCTACACTCTCATTTCAATACTGAAAAGTCAAACAGAACTGGGAGTTTGGGGGTAGCATCTAACGCCAATACGCTCTGAACAAACTGATCACTTCTAATTAGTAAAAGCCAGGAAAATAAGCAAGATATTTTCTAAAAGACAGTACTTTAAACACAACACTGGTGTTTTATCAGCAGCTTAAAATAATTTTCTTAGCAATATGGCTTATTTTCTCTTCTGCATTATCGTTAGCTCTTAGCTCAATTTAAGCTGAATAGCAATTATTAGTTGATACTTATTTGATTGTATTCATAAACAAAATGATAATAAGGTGGAAATCAAGAAGAGATAAAAGTGAATTTAATTTCATATTACACGTCCCTTCCAAGTATTTTTAGTTTTTTGACTTTAATGCAGTATATAAGGATTTAGGATTTTAAAACCAAAAGATATGGAGTTCTATAGAGTTGGCTTAAGTTCCTCAATATGGGGAAAAAACAAAAAGGCTGTGAACAATAACCATCTAAGGTCAACTAGACAATTAATGGCCAAATTGAGATTCAAATCCACCTCTTTAGACAGCACAGTGTTCTATTAGATACAAGTTATCAGACTACATCTTGAAGTGACTTTATCCCAACAAAATATAAATACAAGATTCTTTAGAATTGAACTGAATATGAAATACTTTAGATCCAAAGCTAGAGAGAAAAGTTTAGACTCATGAAGTTGGTCTTCAAATATAAATGTCAATGGAATTCACCCATCCATAGGCATGACACCACTACATTTATCTACTGATATAGTTTTACATAGCTAAGAATTAAATGAGTGCTAGTCATAAGCAATTCCATGTCTAAATTTGTCCTAAGATACTACACCAAAAAGATTTTTAAAAATATAAAGATTTATTGTTTTCTTTAAAATTTTCTTTGCTTTGTTGACTCCCCGTAACTCTTCAGAGAATATTGTTTACAGCACTGCTTGTATCACTCACCACTTCATAGGAAAATAATTACTTTCTCTTTATGCTATAGAAAATAAAAGTTAATTTATGCTTAAACAAAATGACTTTGGCTATAAGGATAAGTGCCCATTTAAAAATTATTTTTAACAATAAAACTTGATTATCTTTCTTCTAATGAATATAGAATAAAATTATATCTTTAAGCAGACCTAACACAGAACCTAAAAGCAAAAATTACGTATTTAACCATGAATTTTCCGATAGATTATATATATATTATTTCAGATTTTAAGGGATTAAATTACACTAATAATACAAATTATGTAGTATATTCCCACATAAAAGGGCCTGTTAATTCTTAGAGTTCCCAAATGCACTGCAATAAGAACAGTGGGTTTAAATATGAAAAATGTAACATGTTCAAAATGAAGAAAAATGCCATATTTGGGTGGCAGTTACATTTCAGTTCTAATAAAATATTGAAAAGATTTGTTAAGCTTTCGTTTCTTCACCTTCAAAATAAAAATAACATCTAGAATAATCTCCCAAAAGTAATGTGCCCTGCTTTCCACTACTTACTAGAAACTTTGCTAGGCAACTGAAGGGTTGGTGGGGAGGTGAATATTGAATTATTTCATTTGTCAAGTTAATCAGCTGTTAATCTGATTTCTAAAGAACAGGTATAGTACAAAACTGAGAACTCATCTCAAAATGTGAATAAAGGCACTAATTACAAATTTACATTTTCCATCAAATAATATCTTATAGTTGATTGACAACAAATGTCAGAATCAATGCTTTAGTATCAGGTACCCGCTTGGGTCAAACAAAACATTCTCTTGGAGTAAAGGATTATCAGTTTTTTTTATCACTGTAACAGGCAATCTCTAATGAGAACCTATACAACACCTTTAAAAACTCTTATATGAATTTCTTATTTGAACTTTTCCCAATCATTGCCACAAAAACTAATGGGATGTTGATTTCATTTTCAACACAGCTAACATAAACCATTTCTAATCCCAAACTAACAAAATGCTTTTTTAAAAAATTTAGAAAATAAAATAAATTGTATTTTAAAAAATTAAATAGCAAACTTGAATCTATACTAGTAGTTGTCTGACAAAATACAATCAACTATTGAAAACACTTTCAATATAATGCTGATGTGGTAATATAAAAAAAATAACCGTATAACTTGATAGAAGAAAACTGAGCCAGCCAATCTTACTAGACATAAGAAGGCAAATTTCATAATAAGGATGGATATAGGGGTATAAATATGTTTTCTCAGGGTGGAGCTAAGAGAATTATCCTCAGTATTTATGGCTGAACTCTACAACCAAGATAGAAATTCTGGCAAAGTGTGCTTTTTATCTTCATAATTCTTCCTGCTCCCTGCCCCAAACACGTAACACAAAGCATCCATGTTTGCTTTTCTCTCATGTTCTAGATTACGGAGTTTATTAAAAACAAAATTTACCCTCTACCTGGTATAGAATCACTAAAAAAAAGGTTCAAAACAAGGTTAATAAACCACTAGTTCCCAAAGTCCAGAAAGCTTTCCTCTGGCCATTTTTTAGTTCTAGGGTATGCTACCACTAACTAGAAAGAAAATGTTACCACATTCAACTAAATTAGACTAAATATAACAAATCAAGTATACCCTAAAACAGAGCAAAAGTAGAACCAATTTACAATAAAAAATATTAAAATTAAAATACCATTTTTGAACAGGTATTTTGATATTCTTATGAATACTGAATCCTATTTTTGACCCAAATGAAAAAAATACTGCAAAAGTGAAGTATATTTCTCTAAGTATGCATTTTATCCCTTTCATTATAGCAAAATCACACATCTGAAATACAGGATCAAAATTACAATATTTGTCCTCCCTCTAAAATATGCACTATTTATATTACTGTTCATAGTAGACAACTGCCTTGAAAACTGTTGAATGATATGTAACAAACTTTTGATAGATTATGACTTTTTCTTCCTATTTTTTAATTTATAAGATGTTAGTGTTAACTTTCAGTCTCCTCATAATACTTTAGAAGCTAGGATTAAATTCAGCAGTTTCCTATAACCCAGCAAAAGACTTTAGAACATCATATTCTGTAAAGATGCCAACTGTTTAAAGCTTATTACACTATAACCTCAGATAGATTTAAGGAAAGTTCATACGGTTTTCTAAGTATAATATACTGCTGGTGGTAGAAACACTATTCAAATTTACACACAATTTCAAATTTTTAAGAAATGAAATGTTTATACTTCTGCTTTAGCTATGGCCCAAAGCAGATGTGCTCTCCCTTACAAATGGAATAGCTGAACTTTTTGCTGATAATAAAAGTTCCTTATAATTGATAGTAAAATATACTCCAAGTGTCTGTTTTGATAGTAGTGCTGGTTTGCTTTAGTAATTTCCGGTAGTTAATGTATGTGTTGAATAATACGACAATTTTAAAATATCAGATTTATCAAAATATTTACCATCAAAGTTGGGCTTTCAAATATTTTTCCTTGATTAGTTTTCAGTCAAAACTAATCTTGTATTAGAGGCAGAAAAGTGAATTTAGTTCTTTTAGATAAAGAGCCTATTAATTTCCATACTAATAGTAAGTTAAAATTATTCCATGACTTCTAATAATGTGGGAGAAATTAACTTAAAGGCAGTTCTCATGATGGTCAGTCTTCCTTATATATAGGTATCTTCTAGGCAGATTTCTTTCTCTATAATAAGTTCTGTCCAAAAGACGAGTGGTTTGAAGAGGGAGCAAATATTTAGTGCTGGTTAAGTTTGCAAGCAGTACCTGATGATTTCCACTACTACTCTGTCAAACCAGTAATGATCTGGTAGGGAAAGGGGGTAGTCAAGAAATGAAAGAAATTGGTCATTAAAGTTATTACAATACTTCAGAAAACATTAAACATATGACAAACATTTCTTACAAGGCAGTCATTGAATAATAAGAATCAGCAGTCAGAAGAATTATGTTGCTGAAACATAGTTACACATTATGTTCATCCAACTGAAGATTAGTGCATTAAAAAAAAGTTAAGAAAAAATCTTTTATGTTCCAGTTCAGCTGCACTTGATTCAAGTGTTGCTCATAGAGGTTTGTGTTGTTATAAATTAAACATGCTGCTGCCTTAGCAGCCAAAGGTACTAGGAAAATGTTCATGTCACAGAATAAATAGAGCAGTCTCTTTTCAAGCAAAAAGTTATCTCACACCGATCCTGGAGGTCATCCACTCTAGACCTTGGCATAACCTGAAACAAAAGACAGAAGTATTTTCAAAATAGAAATACTACACTTGAAAGCATACTTATTATTTTTAAGGCTTACCCAAATGTTAATACTGTGATAATGATTTATACAGGTAAGTGAAATATGTAGGTAACTCCGTTTTAAGTGCAATTTTTAAGTAGAAGATTCACTTACACAAAATGATGGGATCAGATTAGTTGAGTATTTGGGAAAACGTTTCCATCTCATCTTGAGGATAACCCAGTTCTACAACCAGGAGTGCAAATACTCCTTTCCCCCTTTTAAGATTAAAACTGAAACCACTATAGAAAGGCAACAGGAACTCTGCCCTACTCACCTAAATTCTAAAGAATGGAGTGTTTATGGCCCAGTCTTAGCAGGATAGGTCAAAAAGTCTACATCTAGCTATTTTATTAAAGCTATATCCAATGTGAGCATAACTAAAAGGGTCAGGTTGATCAGAGGATAAATAAACTCCTGGAAATCAATTGGATAAATAATGTGTAACATGCCGGGTTCTTTGGCCTCCTCTATCCAAATTCAAGTTTTTAGGAAAGAAGAATCAACTATAAGCAGCAGTTCTCTCAAATGTTTCTCAAAGTATGCCCCCTGAAAGGACTCCTGATTAGAAAGGAGATATACTCTTGTAGAAAGCTGAGAGCTCATGCTTTATTAAGCTTTTATAGAAAATATGAAATTTCTTTGAAGCTTCCTCTCTAATCTAGGTAACTGTAATATTGTAAGCAAGAAATGAACAGCAACTAAAAATCTGGATTGTGACAACTTCATCCAAACAGTTGTTATTGACTTTTTCTGGTAAAACATTTTGTTTATATTAAAGTTACCAAAAAAATGTGTCAATAACTCTGCTAAACTGTAACTTAACTACAGTAACAGACTAAAATTATCTCTACCTTATAAAATTGAAATACAATACAAAAACTGTGAGAACAAAAAAGGGAATAGGATCAAAGAAGAAAAGTTGATAGAAATGTGAAAGTCTTCATACCTCTCCTCATATCGTTTAGCACTTACCCTTCTCCTGTTAAAGCACAGCAGGACTGAATGTGCCATGGATGATCCTTAATTGAACTAAGGGTGAGGTATTTAGAGATTTCAGCTGCTGTCATGCACCCTTTCATATCCTGTTTATTTGCAAAGATAAGGACTGCAGCCTTCCGTAAATCCTGAAACCAATATGAAATATTTCTAATACATGAAATACCACAATTCAAATTAAACTAATGCATCAGGAAGGTCAGATATGCCCAAATCAACAGTTACAATGAAATCCTTCCACTTTAAAATGATTAGGCAGTAATTGTCAATTTAAAAATTTTATTGAGAGGCACCTGGCTGGCTCAGCTGGTAGAACACACAACTCTTCATCTTGGGGTTATGAGTTAAAGCCCCACGCTGGGCCTAGAGCTTACTTAAAAAATAAAAACTCAAAAAACAAAACAAAACAAAAAAACAAAAAAACCAGTTGTATTGAAATGAAAATAAATTTCCTAAAACAACAGCGATTTAATGATTGACCCTAAAAAAGATAGGCTTATCAACATAAGCTAGATAATCAAAAGTTATTTTATATTGTTGGGCCAAAGGGGTCAAACTAAAAGTAAAATAAACGTGCATTTTAAACATTGATTTAAAACCCTACGAGTGGGATGCCTGGGTGGCTCAGTTGGTTAAGCAGCTGCCTTCAGCTCAGGTCATGATCCCAGGGTCCTGGGATCAAGTCCCACATCAGGCTCCTTGCTTGGCGGGGAGCCTGCTTCCCCTCTGTCTCTCTGCCTGCTGCTTGTGCGCTCGCTCGCGCTCTCTCTCTCTCTGACAAATAAATAAAGTCTTTAAAAAATAAATAAATCAAAAAGAAAACCCTACGAGCAATACTCTTGTGGGCAAATATGGTAATATGTTACCAAATACTACAGAATTTCTTCCAATTTAAAGAAGAGGACTGAGGGTAAGAGCTGGGTAATATTATTTTATTTCCTAGTATTGGTATAGACTAACTGTATTACATGAACATTCACTGTAGAATTATTCATACTATCAAAGTTTAGAAATAACCTAAAGATTCATTAATAGAACAGATCAAAAAAAAAAAGAAGAATAGATAAATTATGGTTTAATCATACACTAGGTCTCTCTACAGTTGTCAAAAAGAATGAACTAAAGCTCTACGTAGGGATATGGATAATCACACTATTGTGCAAAAAAAACCCTGAAACTGAGTTACAGGGAAAAACAAAATCTTTATCATTACATAAGAGTTAATGAACAAAGAAATATATTATTTTGTACAACTGGCAAAAATGTAGGGAAAGTATAAAAATATATACGGGATTGATAATCACTACTTTTAGGATAATGTTATTCTTTCAGCATTCTTTGAGAGAAAGGAAGAAAATGAGATTGAGGGGTTACATAAGATATTTCCTATCTTATACTGAATGGCTGGTGGACAAATGTGTTTTATTTCCTAAGTCTTTTGTATATCTGAAATAGAATTAAATGATCTCAGATTATTCACTAAAGATTTTTCAGTTATTCTAAACTCTTGGGGAAAAAAACACTTAAATTTTTGTTTTTCTTGCTTTAATTTATCAGGCTCTTTAAGGCATGAATAAGTGGTTTAAACTTTGAAAAATCTTGTCATTAACAATAGTAGTTTACAAATTAATACGTTGAGCTTTTTCAAGTTTGAAAATGTAATGAAACTATGAAATTTGACTTTAAGACTTTCATCAAAATATAAAATTCTGTTAATGATGAAATAACCAACAGCAAAGCTCATTATCCTTGTAAAAAAGCACAACCAGTATACAGATACCTTACTCCATGGTTTATGTTTGCTTTTCAAAATTTACCTCATGAGCCAACATTCTGTATAATTCTTCTTTTGTAATGGCCAGTCGTTCCCTGTCAATGCTATCAACAACAAGAATGATGAACTAGAAGACAATCATAAAGAAAGAAAATCGAATGAAACCTTGAAGTTTTATGCAAAACTACTTTCAAGTGAGAGAACGTTCTTCATATGACATCATCATTACCATAAAATGGTCTACTGCTTTTTCATCATGAAGAGTTTATATTACACCGTAAAATCTAAATGTTAATAACTCATAATTTCAACAAATAAAACTATGTCCGAAGTTTATTTTGAAAAGGTGCTGTCTTAAAACATAATACTCTGTAACACCAAGATTTCTTTGTAAAGAAATTCTCTTTCAAAGAGAAAGTCACAATAATTTAAGTAACTTTTACTAAAACTTGAAAGTACTCTATGATTGCTCATTTAAGCAATCAGTAATTATTTATGTTTTAGTCTCCTGCAAAGGAGACTAAAGGAGCACACAAGCTTGAAAGAAAAAGAGTGGCACATTTACAAAAGAAAAAAACCAACTAATGAACAAGCCCTTTTGACAAATCAACAACAAAAGCCTCAGAAAAAATGTGCTAAATAGAAACATACCTATTCAGGGGTTAATATGCTAGAAGGGATGCAGGTGAAATTAAAGAGGGACAAGCAAAGACTGGAGAAAGCGGCTGGTAATGGTGTGGATGAGAAGCTGGTAACGGTGTGGATGAGAAAAGGTGGGCCTTACACATTAGAAATAAAAGCATCTTTGGTAAGAAAAATAGTGCAAAGGGCCCCTACTTGAATATCTTAGAAAATGTTAAGAAGTGAGATTGAGCAAAGCTAAAGGTTGTAATAGAGGAATGACGCAGAATAAACGGAGAGAGGGAGGGAGACACCAAATTGTTCAGAAGACCTGAAAATTCAGCAAAGAGACAACTAGAGTGATCTGCATAGAAAATGTGAAGGGCCTTACAGGGGATGAAAAGGAAGAGACTAGAAGGAAGGAAGGAAATGTAAAAACTGTGCAAAATGAGCAAAATGAGCAGGGATGTAATATGGGGAAGTGACTCCAATGCCAGAAGTCGTCAGGAATCTGCCAACAGCCGAACTCTTGGCATTATGACGGAGACCTTCGGCTTTTGGAAGCCTTGAGGTAAGGAACTGAAGAAGCTGACAAGGGTGAACAAAGCCGGCGGGGAAACACCACATAGACAGGACCCTACCCGGCATCTAAGACTGCACCTGCTAGGGGCTGTGCTGGGTGCTGCAGTAAAGGCCAGAGGGCCTTTGCGTAGCAATTTTGAAATTCTTACAGAAAGAGTTTATTAAAGAAACAGTCCATGCAAATGGTGTCATTAATAACCTATTTCCTTCTGAACCCACCAACTCCAACCTACTCAACCTACTCAACCGGCTCTTCTCTCTCACACCTGCAGTCACATACACTGACCCTGCTGCTTAAATACAGGTGAACAGCACGGGGCTGAACTGAACAGATCCCCTTCAGCGTGATTTTTTAACTGTGTGGTCAGTGCTGTAAATGCCTTTTCTCTTATGATTTTCTTAATAACGTTCTTTTCTCGAGCTTACTTTATTGTCAGAATACAGTATATGGTCTGTACAACATATGAAATATATGTTAGTCCATTCTATGTAATTGGTAAGGCTTCTGGTCAACAGTAGGCCATCAGTCAGGTTTTTGGGGAGTCAAGTTATATGTGGATTTTGGATTGTGCAAGAGTCAGTGTCCCTAACCCCCACACTGTTCAAGGGGCAACTGCAGTCATGCTTAAAGGTTGTTTTTCTCTTACTTTCTAACATGTTTTCGTTTCGGAATGTTCTCTTATGACAGAAGTATGTATTAAGCTCATTTTTTGCCCTTAATACATACTTCTATCATAAAATAACATTCCATGAACAGACACTTCTCCAAAGAAGACATACAAATGGCTAACAGACACATGAAAAAATGTTCATCATCATTAGCCATCAGGGAGGCTCAAATCAAAACCACACTGAGATACCACCTTACACCAGTTAGAATGGCCAAAATTAACAGGACAGGAAACAACAAATGTTGGAGAGGATGTGGAAAAAGGGAAACCCTATTACACCGTTGGCAGGAATGCAAGTTGGTGCAGCCACTTTGAAAACAATGTGGAGATTCTTCAAAAAATTAAAAATAGAGCTACCCTATGACCCTGCAATTGCACTACTGGGTATTTACCTCAAAGATACAGATGTAGTGAAAAGGGCCATATGTACCCCAATGGGGTACAGCAATGGGCACAATCGCTAAACTGTGGAAAGAGCCAAGATGCCCTTCAAAAGACAAATGGATAAAGAAGATGTGGTCCATATATACAATGGAATATTACACAGCCATCAGAAAGGATGAATACCCAACTTCTGTATCAACATGGATGGGACTGGAGGAGATTATGCTGAGTGAAGTAAGTCAGAGAAAGTCAATTATTATATGGTTTCACTTAGTTGCAGAGCATAAGGAATAACATGGAGGACATTAGGAGAAGGAAAGGAAAAGTGAATTGGGGTAAATTGGAGGGGGAGACAAACCATAAGAGACTGTGGACTCAGAAACAAACTGAAGGTCTTAGAGTGGATGGGGGTGTGGGGATGGGTGAGCCTGGTGGTGGGTATTAAGGAGGGCATGTATTGCATGGAGCCCTGGGTGTGATGCATAAACAATGAATCTTGGAACACTGAAAAAAAAAACAAAATTAAATTAAAAAAAAAAAGAAGTATGTATTAAGCTAATCTATAACCATATTTGTTTACCACCCTATCTTCCCCTGAAAATAAAAAGAATTAAGTGCTACCACGACTGCTAAAAATCTATGATATGCCATTAGGTTTTGACAGTCATAAACTGCCCTGGGATATATCTACACAGATACTCATGCGATTGCAATATAATCTCAAGGATTTATCTTAAAAAAGAAACATTCACTAAAACTTCCTGGCATCTCTCACCTCCTCAGCACACTCCCTTCAAAATACCCAGTCAATTTTTAATAGGCTTCATTTCAGAAAAAAATAATTTGGTTAGGTGTGCCTGTTTGTAAAGAGTTGCATGGATGCAACTATACATTAGTACACTCAAAGATAAATCTCTCAATAGCACTGTTTTGGTTTAAAAAAATATCCGCCTGTAACAAGAAGTAAAAACAGAAATAGAAGCTAGTCCAGACTGTTTCCCAGGTTGGCTCTGAAGTAGTAAAATAATGAAATAATAGGCAGAGAATTTGGGGGAGGGAGGGACTGTAAACCCATTTTTTAAAACTAAAATATTATCTCACCAAAAATTTAAATTCTGGAAATCTCATATTAAATTATGCTTAAAATATTTTATTCCTCCCCTAACCAGAACCTCATAAAGCTGTGAGATCTTGGGACAGGTTATCTGAGTGATCCCAGTCTCTGCTTTCTCCAACAGTAGAGATGTTACAGGATTGCTGTGAGGAGGAGCTCAGAGACTGTGATACAGTAAACCCACAACAAACAGTGAGAGTTCCTCTTTCTACTGGCCTTTTCTCTTCTTTTTGAAAACCTCACATCCCTTATAGAACACGATCTTATTGAGAAGCAACTGTCAATATGCCTTCATACATAGCCTAATCTCTTTTCTGTGTTGACTCTTTGGTTCTTTGTATTAATAGTCAGAAGGCAACTCAGATACCTCTGTGTTTGAGTAATACGTGTTCCAGGATGAGCGCAGTGATTCCTGACCACCAATATCCCACATGAGAAAATGAGTGTTCTTCACAACTATTTCTTCAACGTTGCTTCCTATGGTTGGAGATGTATGAACTACTTCATTCATTAAGCTGTTGAAAGACACCATAAAAAAATCTTTTGTAAATCTTGAGAATCTGAAGGAAGTTTTATCCATTTTTAGAATCAGCCACCCTTCCTCATTGTCACTGACGATAGCGACCATTAACATCAAAACTAGAACCTTAGAGAACACGAGCAAACAAATATCTAGACAAAGAGCAACTCCTGAAGAAGACTTTTTTTTTCTTTTAGTGGAATAAATTAAAGCCTTGATTTGGAGAGAAAGGAACACCATGGTGTGAGTTTGTATTTCTGTGGCCAAAATTCCAATATCACCATGCTGTTATCAGAGCAGAACCAGTGCCCCTTCCTGAAAGAGTAAGTTTCCTGGTGACTGTGACATCAATATTTGCAAAGCAGCAACCACTGAATAGTAGGCTATGCTAAGTATAATTCTGAAGACTGTCTAGGTGAGAAAATTGAGACATCCACCCTAACTACAGCCTTAAAAAGATAAGGCAATAGGCAAATGAAAATTTTAATTGAAACAACTATAAAATACGTTTAGAACACCAATGCTCATACCTGCATATATGATCATAATTACTGGCTAAGATACATGAATTAGTTCATTCAACAAATACATACTTGCCTATAATAAGTCAGTACTGTGCCACAAGAAGCATACGACGGCACTCTCGGGTTTTACGTATATTTTTTAAGTTTTGTGGAAAATTATTTCAACAACTGACAAGTTTCTGAAATGTTTATATCTGATGTTAAAGGCGAAATCATGTCAAAATACATAATGGCCAATGAATGAATATTTTAACGTAAAACAAGGAGTCATTCGCCTCTAAAACAACAAGCCACGAGTTAGGAGCTTTTTAGCAAAGTAGTTGAAAAATACATCAGGCATTGCGTAAGGGAAGTATTTCTGAAGAGTTGTCAGCTGATACATTTAGGATGAGGTGGAAAGAGATAAGAGCCATACAACAGTGCACTGTATCCAACAACTACTTGTTAAAATGCTTGGGACACAGATCCACTTCCACCGCTCAAGGCGGATCGTTTCATGAACACTGAAAGGATAACGGGAGCTACTCCGACAAATGGATTGATGGGCTGGTAAAATTTCCTGCAAGTATTAATGTATTTCTCTGGAAGTCTCAAGCCTTTCCCTGCTACAAGCTGGAAAAGCAGTACTTTCTGGGGTGATCTTCATTTCTTGTGATTTGACGAGTCTGGCTCGGTTCCACAATTCAGAGCCATTAGTCAGGAGAGTAGCAGCAAGCTTCCTAGAGCGATCCTTCTATTCACATGAACCGCACTGGAGGAAGAATTAAGTGAAATGCACTTTATTCCTTTACTCCAGCACTATTATATGTGCTTTATTTGTTTTAGTTTAGTATCAATTCTTTCTTTCAAGGCCAGAAAGAGACAAGTGTTTGTGAAGGCTCTAGCAAACAACACAGCAGTTTTGTTCACTTTTTAAACACATTTTATGTTTGGTAAAATACAAAACCTTATGCTGGAGCTTTTCTGTTATATTACAGTCGTACCTTATTAATTACATAATACTAGTTCTAATAACTGAAATGATGAAAACTGTTTAAGTAAATAACTATACTTACAATTGGTAAAGAATGGTGGTTTTCCCTGCATTATCCAGTCCCACTATAATTACTTTGTGTTCTACAAAAAGAAAACAAACCATAAACATTTAACACTACTGCATACTACAATTACATGCTTTCAACAATGATTATTAGTTGGCTTTCTAATGAGAGGCATTCACTGGATACTTATTACTGGATTCTTAAAATACAGAATAAAGAGAACTTCATGTTGTCAAGGTCATCTGCGTTAAGTGAGGCAATCTAGTATGATGTCCTTCACCTGGCTGTCTTGTAAAAGACTGAGACATGGGTAGGAGGGAAATACAAGAGAACCTACTCAGTATACTGAGTTTGGGAGGAAAAACACCAATTCTGGTCCTGACAAGGCATTATGACTTAAAATGTTAAGTTTAAAAAAAATTTTGGGGGGGCACCTGGGTGGCTCAGTGGGTTAAGCACCAGACTCTTGATTTTGGCTCAGGTCCCGATCTCAGGGTTCTGAGATCCAGCCTTGCATTGGGCTCTGCACTCACTGGGGAGTCTGCCTGTCCCTTTCCCTCTGCTCTTCTGCGCTCTCCTCCCCTTCAAATAAATAAATAAAATCTTTAAAAAATTGTTTTGCACTTGTTTTGCTTGTCAGCTCTGCTAATCAAATTAGCTTTTTATCAAATTGTTTTTACACCTGGAAATTCTCCCACCTATATATAACCAAGATTTTTTTTCTTCTTTTCATGAAGAAATCCAATTTAAAACATAAAATTGAAAAGGTTTCCCTGTCACTAACAAGACATACAACATACTCTCAGTTTCTTATTCCTGCCATTAATTAACAGATAAATAAGTAATTACTTAGTCCACAATGATTTTTCAATCTGGATTTTAAAAGTTTTTGGGTTGTTTTTTTTTTTTAAGATTTATTTGACAGAGAGAGCAGAAGCAGGGGAAGAACAGGCAGAGAGAGAGGGAGGAGGCTCCCCACAGGGAGCCTGCCCCATGGGGCTCAATCCCAGAACCCTGAGATCATGACCTGAGCCAAAGGCAGACACTTAACTGACTAGTCTACCTTGGCACCCCACAACTTTTTTTTTTAAAGGATTTTATTTTGAGAGACGAAGAGAGAACATGCAAGCAAGAACACAATGGTAGGGAAGGGGCAGAAGCAGAGGGAGAAGCAGATTCCTGGGATCATGACCTGAGCCGAAGGCACGTGTTTAACTAAGCCACCCAGGTGCCCCTGGATTTTAAAACTCTTTTGAGCAAATACTATCTCTGCTCTTCATGTAACAAAAAATTCCATCTTCTTCTCGTGCCATGCACAGAACAGTCACTTGTTTCACAGATTTTAAAGCCCATCGAATTATTCTGTTAAGTGGTACATATTCTGAATCCTCCTTTGAACACAGACTTTCAAGAAAACACTCTAGAATCATCTTTTCTAGATTTTAACCTTTACAGAAGATACCTCTCTTCCCCAGGGCAGAATGCTTAACCTCCAAGTTTGGAGAGTGAACCTCCAAACCACAACACAATCGATTCATTTTTAGCCAATGATCTGACATATTTCCTATCACAACCCTGCTCTTGTTAACCTGTGATGAATGTCAAAATTTTGATTATACATCTAATCGAATATCACCTCGTATTCCTACTCTAAAGTGTTACTTTGACTGCATCAGTCAAAAAAGAGGGGACATAATTCACAGACAAGTTCTTAAGTGACAAACCATGTTTGTGCCTTCTAATCACCTGAACACTGTCAGTACTGCCTATAATATTGCAGGACAAATGACATGGTCCTCTGGAAGGGCTTGTTTCACTATGGCAGAAGCTGCCCTGCAAAAAACAAAACAGAGGGCGCCTGGGTGGCTCAGTGGGTTAAAGCCTCTGCCTTGGGCTCAGGTCATGATTGGGTCCTGGATTGAGCCCCACATTGGGCTCTCTGCTCAGCAGGGAGCCTGCTTCCCCCTCTCTCTGCCTGCCTCTCTGCCTACTTGTGATCTCTCTCTCTCTCCCTGTCAAATAAATAAATAAAATCTTAAAAACAAAAATAAAAACAGAACAAACCTTGTTTGCTTATTATAACTCACTATAATTCTCCTTTTTTGACTCTTGGTTCATATCCCCTATTTTCTTTTCCTTTTTTTTTTTTTTTAAGATTTTATTTATTTGACAGAGAGAAACACAGCGAGAGAGGGAACACAAGCAGAGGGAGTGGTAGCGGGAGAAGCAGGCTTCCTGCCAAGCAGGGAGCCCGATGTGGGACTCGATCCCAGGACCCTGGGATCATGACCTGAGGTGAAGGCAGACACCTAACGACTGAGACACTCAGGCGCCCCATATCCCCTATTTTGTAACAGAGCCAATCTTTAAGGGTTGCCCTTTCTCCCTTCTGGTACAAGAATGAGAACCCTCTTCTTAGTGGAAGAACAAGCATTCTAAATTTTGGTGACAGCTGGAAACCACGTGCCTGGCATCTGGAGACCACAGGGTCCCTGCAGGAGTAAGAAGGAAGCCACTAGTGTGAAGGAGGCTAAACTCAGGGACAGATATTTCTGCCCAGAAAGGGGAACAGAAGCAGTACCAGGTGGCTGGCCCACTGTTGAGGCAACTGAAGTGAACCCAGGACCATGTTGAGAGTCCTGCTCCCTGCTTCACATTTTGTATTAGGAGGATGATCACAGTATTGAAGGCGTGTGATGGCAAAACCCACAAATAATGCATCATTTTGAAAACTGGTGCCCAATGTGAACTAAGTCAGAGGTGACAAACTCTAAAGGGGGAGAGAGTATGAGTTTTGTTACAGTTTCAACTGCATGACTTTTTTTTTTCTTTTTTTTAAGATTTTATTTATTTGACGGGGGTGGGAGGGAGCAGGCAGAGAGGCAGGCAGAGGGAGAGGAGGAAGCAGGCTCTCTGGGGCTCGATCCCAGGACCCTGGGATCATGACCTGAGTTGAAGGCAGAGGCTTTCACCCACTGAGCCACCTAGGTGCCCCTCAACTGCATGCTTAACTTAAGGTCTTTTTCAGATTCCCTGGCCCCTCAGTGGTAGAGTATTCTAGCAATTAAGACAAAACACACAATTTCAACTCTTACAATGAAGGCATTAACATTAACCCTTCAGTTAAACCGAGGCCCATCTTCTGATATTATCATCAACAACCTGAGACTATATAACAAAACATTAACAGAAAAGAGTTCAGCGCTTTTTAAAAGCATGAAGGAACAGAGTTGATTTTAAATCTTTTCTTTGAAGAAAAAAAAAATCTCTTTAACATCATCTGTACAGTAAGAGGGAAATCAAGTTCAAAGGCATTTACTAAAAAGCCAAGTACAAAATAGCCGTTTGTACTCTGCAGCATAACTGTAATTCCTTCGTCTCCCTTCAAATGCCTCCGTTGTCCTTTGCTGCTACCGGATACGCCAATGACTGAAAGACTTTAGTTTCCAAATGCTAGTTAGTAGAGTTTTTCACCTATTCAAGGGACAATGAGAAAAACGTGGACAATGACACATTCTCTTGTTGTAAGCGGAAAAGGAAATTCATGTGTTGCCTTAAATGACCACCAGTGGTGTCTAGTTTAAAAAAGTCTCAATCATGAGGTGGTATAGGATATTGGTTGATGTTAAAAACATGACTTAAGGTGCTTGTTCTGTATCGCTGTCTTTTTGGTTGGGCAGAATCAACAGGTCACATACAAATCTTATGTACTGAAAAAGAAAAATATCGACTAACCTGTTAGTGATTCCCTATAGTCAGGATTAAACAGTTTCCTTTACCTGTCCTAGTTAACGAAAGCAGATATAAAGAGAAGCTTGTAAATTTGGACTATTTATATCTCCCAGCAATAATTTTTATTATTTGTTTACCTAGTAGGTTAAAAAAAAACTTCCAAAATATATCATTAGAGTTCAATTCAGTCTCGGTAAAAGTGAGAAAGAATGATCCAAACAGTCAGATTTTTGAATTGCTGCCAACCAGATGAGCACTAGCCATTTAACATCACTTTTACTTACAGACCCACTGAAATGTCTCAAGGTGTGAGGAGAAAACTATACAACTGTATACTTTTACAACTTCAACCAGTCCTCGACATGCATACATAAGCTGTAGATTCTTCTTATCCCCCCGCAATTACTCTCCATGAAAGTGAAATATTTAGTTGATAGGCTGAGACACAGTCCATTCTCACATAACCTTAAATAAGGAACACTATGAACAGGGATACAAAATTCTTCAGTTAGAACGAATTTTGCAAATGTAATTATGAAGTTTGCCTTTTTTTTTTTTTTTTCTTTTCAGTAGCATTATTAAAATTAATGTGGGGTCACAGAATAGAAGCTGCCCATGTTTGGGGCGAGAAAAGTTTATGTTGGGGACAGAGTGTATACAACTTAAAACTTTCGCGGATGGCCAAGTAAAGTTTGGGTTAAGCCACTACCCTAAGTAGCAGAGTTATTCTAAATCCAAATAGTTTGTTCACTTAAAGATTTTATCTTTAAGTAATCTCTACACCCAACCTGGGGCTTGAACTCATAACCAGGGATCAAGAGTCGAACACTCCACGGACTGAGCCGGACAGGCACCCTGAATCCGAATGTTTGTAAAATGTGCCTGCACACCACAAGACAGTCACCTTGCCATTATATTTCATCAGAAATCTCTTCCAGGAGACCAAGCTGCACCTCTTACCACAACAGAGGTCTGGAAGAAGAGCACTTCCAGGGTTACTAATCCATGCAACTCCAGAGTCAACACAAAGCACGTTTATTTATACTAAATGAAGGTCCAACTGCAGAGCTTTTGTTTAATTTTGATCAAGTGTTTACACAAAAGTTTCTCAGCACTCTTGGCTATGATGTTTGTTCTCTTGGATCTCCTTAAGAGTTGGTTCATACTATTTTGTAAGAAGGGCTTAAAGACATAAACCCTATACGGAATGAGCCTTCAAAAGAAAAT
>CM053611.1:14489837-14583005 GCA_028646535.1 Procyon lotor
GAACAAGGCAAGCTCTCTCTGCCCTCCAAAATCTTACAGGCAGGTACAGAAATAAGCGTTTACAGTACAGCATTATTAGGACAAAGCAATAGATACGGAAGTATCTTATGGTAATATTCTCAAGGAAAACTGAGATTTAGAATCCACCTCTCAGGTAAGGAGATAAATGTCAAGGGTAAAAAAGAATATTACAGAATTCCGGTTTGAGTAATTTAAGTGCACTGTGAAAGTTAATCCTCACAATCATTCCATGAGAAAGTGGTGGTATTCCTCATTTTACTGAGGAGGAAATGGAGTCTTAAGTTATGTAACATGCTGAGAAGTTCGGCTAATGGTCTCCCAGTGTGATGCCTCCCCATCTTTATGACAAAATGAAGCCTTAGTATCTTACAATAACAAATAAGAATAGCTTACTGGATAGAACCAAAACACTTTTCTGGTAGATAAGGGAAAAAATACAGATTAAAAAGAAGATTAAAGAGGCTAAGTAGGTAGAACACTCCAAAGTCCCAGTCCACAGTGAAGTGAAGACCAAAGACTTCCCCCTCCCCCATCCCCAACTCACTGAACAAAGAATGATTAGAAAGGCTTCAACAGGAAATACTGAAACTGATTTAACTCAAACAGTTCTCCAGAGAATTCTAATGTTGCCCAATGGGAAGCAAATGTTAAGGGGCAGAGACAATGCATGTTTTTCAAACTTGTTGCACCATGACCACGGTTACATATATACAATATAAATATATTTTGCAGCTATAAATATATTTTGCATTATGACCCAGGACACATACAACTGAAACAAAAGTTTCACATAATGGTAACTTTACTGAGATACACAGTAATAGTTTCAATTTTAGAATGCTCATTCCTTGTTTTAATGCTGATCCTTACTAAATTGACTCTATTATATATAACGGGTTATACTGGACAATTTGGGAAAAAATTATATTTGAGAAATATAAGTGAACTGGGTGAGTGCAAAAATACACAAAATTTGCAAATACAAGAAACTCAGCAAACTCCAAACAGGATAAATACAAAAAAAAAAAAAAAAAAGCAAAGCTAGGTATGTCATGGTCAGTCTGCTGAAGACCAAAGATAAAGGGAAAATCTTGAAGGCAGTAAGAGAAAAATGTCAGCCTATAGAAGGGGAAGTAAAGATAAGACTGTTGGTTGACTTTTCACAAGGAAAAAAAAAATGGGACGTCTGAAGACAATGGAATAACTTTAAAGCACTAAAGAGAAAAAAAAATTGACCTAAGATTCTATATTCAGCCAAAATATACTTCAAGAATGAAGTCAAAATAAAAGACACTTTTAGATTAAAAAAAAAAAAACAAACCCAAAACTAAAAGAATTCATCACCAATACGGCTACACTACAAAAATGCTGAAATTCTTTGGCTTGAAGGGAAATTCAACTAGATGGAAACTGAAAACATCAAAAACAGTAATGTTAAGTAAATATAAGAGAAAATTCTACCCTTAAAATATTCAAGAACATGTGATTTTTTTACAGCAAAAATTATAACACTGTATTGTACATTTTGTAACTAATATAGATAATATAGATAAACTAATTTTTTACAGCAAAAATTATAACACTGTATTGTACATTTTGTAACTAATATAGATAATAGAGATAAAACTTTTTTAAGATTTTACTTATTTATTTGTCAGAGAGAGAGAAAGAGAGCGAGGGCACAAGCAGGGGGATCAGCAGGCAGAGGGAGAAGCAGGCTACCCGCTGAGCAAGGAAGCCAACGCAGGACTCATCCCAGGACCCTGGGATCATGACCTGAGGGGAGGCAGACCCTTAACCAACGGAGCCACCCAGGTGTCCCTATAGATACAATTCTTATGGCATATAACCTGCATGGTTGTAAAGGACTAAGGGAGGGGAAGGTATAACTAAACAGTTTCAAGGTTCTTCCACTTTACAAGTGTTACACTGCTAACTCTTTAAGTAGACTGAGGAAAGGTAACAACATATGTTCCAATCCCTAAGGACCATAAAAATAATGCGAAAAGGATCATTAAAGAAGCCAGTAAATAAAATAAAATGGAATTTTAAGAAAACAAACAACCCAAAGCAAAGTGGGAAGGGAGAAACAGAGAAACAACTAAACAAAACAAATGCAGATGGGGAAAAAGGAAATAATAAGATAGCATACCTTGAAATCTGTATCATAAATCAAACCACATCAATACATTTAACTAAACATTACAGTTAAAGGAGAATTTCACACTAGATTAAAAAACACAAGATCAGGGCCGCCTGGGTGGCTCGGTGGGTTAAAGCCACTGCCTTGGGCTCAGGTCATGATCTCTGGGTCCTGAGATGGAGCCCCACATCATACTCTCTGCTCAGTGGGAGCCTGCTTCCCCCCGCCCTTCGCCTGCCTCTCTGCCTACTTGTGATCTCTCTCTGTTAAATAAATAAAATAAAATCTTTAAAAAAAAAAGAAAAAAAGAAACACAAGATCACACTGTATGCTCTCTAGCAGAGATACACATTAAGATATAGAATATCTGGACAATACTAACAGAGTAGTATAACCTTAACTTACAGAGTTTAGCATACTGCATACACATTTTTTTCAAGCACAAAAAGTACATGCACCACACCATCTAGATGGACTATAAAGAAGCCTCAATAAATCTGACCAAAAGACGAAAATCTTACAGAGTATATTTCTGATCACGATGGAATTAAATTAGGAATGAATAGTAAGCTATCTAGAAAAATTAATATTTGAAAACTAAACACTTATAAATAACCCAAAGGTCAAAAGAAACCACAAACAAAAAATTAAAATATTTCAAACTGAATAAATGACGTACAACAAATTAAAATTTGTAGAATGAAGCTAACACAATTCTTAGGAGGGACACAGAGCTTTAAAATATTACATATAAATAGAGTAAGAGACAAAAACAATGATATGCACCCCACCCTTAAGAAGAGGGGGATGTAAAGCCTTTGGCTCAAGTCATGATCTCAGGGTCCTGGTTGATCAAGCCCCGCATCAGACCTTCAGCTCAGCAGGGAGCCCGCTTCCCCCTCTCCATCTGCCTACCTCTCTGCCTACTTGCGATCTCTTTCTCTCTGTCAAATAAACAAATAAAATCTTCAAAAAAAAAAAAAAAGTTTAAAAATTAGACTTCACCAAAATTTAAAATTTCCACTCAGCAAAACCCACATTAAGAAAATGAGTAAGGAAGCACAGACTGGGGGAAATATTAAAAAAACACATATCCGACAAAGGACTCAATTCCAGAAGATAGAAATAATTTTATACACGATTTTATAGACAAAAAAGTAATTCAATGGGAAAAGGATTTGAACATTCTGCAAAAGAAATACAAATGGCCAGTCAGCACATGAAAAAGTGCTTAACATCCAAAAGTCATTAGAAAAATGCAAATTAAAACAAAAATGGGATATGGCTACTCATCTAATGAAATAACTAAAATTAAAAAGACTGGCTACATCTGTTGGTAAGGATGTTAAAAGTGTAAGTCTAAGGGGCGGCTGAAGGCTCTTTAGCAGCTGGCTCTTGGTTTCGGCTCAGGTCATGATCTCACCGGTGATAGGACTGAGCCCTGTGTTGGGTTCCACACTCAGAGGGGAGTCTGCTTCTCTCCCTTTGTCCATCCTCCACCCTCCTCCCCCATTGTGTGTGTTTGTGTGCCTCCGCTATCTGTAAGGTAAAGGGTAAAAAAATAAATCTTAAAAAAAAAAATTAAAACGTAGGTCGATGTCTCCAACACTGCCGGTGAGAGTATGCGAATGGTGTAACACTTTGGAAAATAAACAATCTAATAGTTTCTTATTAAACTAATCATGTATCCAGTCTATGACCTAAAAATTGCACTTCTCTAGATACTCATCCAAGAGAAATGAAAACATGTTTACAAAGAGTATTCACACACTTGAGAGTATGCATATATTGCAACTCATGATACAATTTAATAAACAAACTGTGCCATAAATATGACAGTGGAATCAAAATATTCAATAGAAAATTTTAAAGACGAAGGAAATACCCTAGAAAGAACTGAGAAAAATAGACAATAAAATAGAAAAGAACACTAGATAATCAAGCAGCACAATACAACTGTTAAGATTTCCAGAATAGAGAAAAACATCCTAAGAGAAATTTAATTAAATTCTCAGAACCGAAAAACTTTCTGTTGAAAAGGTCCAGAAGGCCTAGCACAATGAACCAAAAAGACACATTACAAGGCACACGCCTTGCAAATTTAAAAGGGATATATGAAAAATTTTAAAATCTACTAGAAAGAGAAAAACTCAGTAACTGGTCTTTTTAACAACATTGGAAGCTAGAGGACCGTGATACCTTCAAATGCCTGCTGAAAGAAATGTTTTCCAACTCAGAATTTTATATTCAGCCCAATTATAAATCAAAAGCCAAGTGAGACTAAAAAATTTTCAGGCATTTGGAATTGAAATTAAAAAAAATACTGCTTTGGACACCTTTGCAAAGGTGTCCAAATTCCACAATTTGGAAATTTGGTAGGATGTGCTTCAAACAAACAAACAAACAAACAAACAAAAAGGAGTGAAGCAAGAAAGACATAAGTTCCAATAAAACAGAAAAGCAAAGCAAAGGAAATTCCTGGTGTGACTTCACAGACAAGTCCGGCACAGCTGTGGAGCAGGCAGAGGGAAGCAAGCTCAGTTTGGAGCAGAAGCAAATACTGTGGGGGTCGGGCGGAGGGAGAAAACATCTGATTAAGTGTGATGTGGAGAGACTTTGTACAGAGTTTCAGGACAGAATGAAATGACTTAGTCAAACACACAAAGAAAACTAAGGCAATGAGATGTTGTAATCATTTACTCTAGGGGGAAAACGTTGTAGGAAAAAGGGAAACATAATTCTAGTACACTCCGGCACAGGAGTAACTAAATTTTATGGTCACAATAATGAAAAGACAATGTGTGTTAAAGCAAAACACTATACTAGGATGATAAGGGAAAAGGGCATAAAAGTACAAATTTCTTTCCTACCATAAGACAAATGATTAGTACACCTGAAACAAATATGTTCTATGTCAATTATATCTCAGTAAAAGCAAATGATAATGTTTAAAATTTCCACATATGCATACAATTAAAAATATGGAAGTATGTCCTATAACAGACATATTCATAAGTTTGTAAAGATAATGAAATTTGAAATTATTTCCTTCATTGATAACTGCACCAAGTAACGTCTTCTAGCTTATAATTAAGCAATACAAAATTGCTGAGGTTGTGTACTTCGTCGTTTGTTTTACTAAGACAACCATATGTTAGCATACTTATTCCCAGAAAGGTATCATATTTATGAGAAGATGCTTTGTACTGTAAAATGCTACAGGAAAAAAAAGATGGGAGGCAAATGCTGAAAAACAGATAAGGGAAAGGAGTATTTAAAGAGATACGGAGTTCTCAACTCTGGCTGCAAATCTGAATCATTTAGGCAGTGACGCCGAGGCCACCCTGCCCCATTCTGATCTAACTGGTCCAAGAGAGGGCCATGGGCTTATCATTCCAATATGCAACCAAGACTGAGTGATTTGAGTATCTCCGGATTAGTTTCATTATAGTGGTGAAAATGGAAAATGCTGAGAATGTCAGTTAATTTTGTTGATATAGAAAGGAAAAAATACAGGACTAAAGTATCAGTCTGATGATATTATTCCCCAGCTTAAAAAATAACATACAATGAGCAATCTCTTCAACTGCTCTGTACAGTTTAATGTCTCAGTCGGCTGACACACAAGGCCCTCTGTGATCCGGTTCCAGGGGCTACCTCTCCAACCTCAACTCCTCTAACTCCCCCACAGGCCAACTAAGATACAGCCAAGCTAAACTATTTTCAGCTTCCTTCAGTGCACCCAAGTATTTGATTCCTCTCCCATTTGCATATTATTAGTCCTTCAGCCTAGAATAATATGCCCCTTCTACTCAGTCTGCTTAGCATGCCCAGTTAAACTCCCACTTACAGTAAAGTACAAGTATACCTTTTTCGGTAAAGTCTTCCAGGAACCACGTGAGAAAAATTAATCACTTGCTTCTTGGTGATGATCAACATACTTTTGTACATATCTGTTAAAGAAGTTACCACACTGCATTTTCCCCCAAAGGTCTCATTTGCTGATCTTTGAGTACTTTGTTAGTAACTATGTTATCTTTTCTCTTTGTTTTTCATCTTTGTATCTTCTAAGCCTAACTGAAGACTGGTGACGGCCTTTGATTAAATGTTAGCTGCATGAATGAATAAGGATAAAATGAGAGCATAACCACTGGCTCTAAATTTTCAAAAGGAAAGTTACAGGAAAAGAAAAATTCTAAATAGTAATGGGGATTTTAGGAGGCCTGAACAGTTATGGGACTTTAAGCAGCCCATGAGTGTTTTTCTTCATCTCCTACATCCTCTGTTCCCTTCTAGTCTGATTAAGGAAATTAAGGAAGGCTTAATAATAATAATAAATAGAAGAAAAAGAAGAAGAAGAAAATAAAACAACAGTAATAAAATGAGAGAAAGAGGAATTAGATGAGTAACACAAGGAGAAACACTTTGGTGATGTTTTGTTTCTGAAACTATGGGAAAAGATAAGATGATAATTGTGTTGATCTTTATACATTTTAATATGTGTTAAAATTCTGCTTTACATATAGTAGTGAATTCATGTAATGAAGACTAGAAAATATAAACTGAAAAAGCATGCATTAAATATATAAATATACTTAAGAAGTTAAACTCCGAAATCACGTTAAGTGTGATATATGTGGTAATTGCATATTGACATATAATAGCATATATATGCATATCTGTATATGAGTATACATATATCTGTACTTATTTATAGGTTTGGAAAAGACAATTTTCGCGTTCTGAACTACGGAAGAGATGAACTAAAGCCATTTCGTTCTCTTCACTTCTCAAATCCTTGCAAAAAAACCCCCCAAAAACAAAAACACCACACTGGCCGTAACAATTGATGTCATTATAAAACACTGGTTTTTATTATGTAGGGCATTAAATAGAAAACGAAACTGAATTTAAAAAGTAGATCCAATTACTAAGAAAGCATTCTGTTCAAAGAATGCCTAAAACTTTATCTATTGCCAGGCCCTTTTTTGTCTGTGTATTTTTTCTCTTCAGAAGACTTCCCATCTCATTCTCTGACTCAGAACAGGTTTTACAACTTCTTGGCCCTTTGGACTTCCAACTTCTAAATGTCTCATAACCTGCTCTAGACTAATTACGGACACGCAATCTCCTATACAGAACCAAAAGCATTTAGTTCTCTAATACCTAAGAAAGGTTTAGGATGCAGATTTCCGGAAACCCGCGCATCTCACAGAACTACTCATTCCCGAGTCTGAGGAAGCGGGAGAAATCGGAGAGAACGTGAAGGCGCAAAGGCTCAAAGAACAGTGTAGGAAAAAAGCAGCACTACTACTACTAATTATTAAAAAAAAAAAAAAAAAGTTGATAGGTTTCTGGGCGGACACTTATCTTGGGGAAAGCCACAGGATGCTTAATTAGAGATAGAAAAGACCTTCGAAATGCCTCCAGGTATCACTAGGTGCTTTCCGCTTTACCTCGCTAAAATTCAAAAATTCTTAGTTTGGACTAAGAATTTGGTCCTTAGGAGGACCAAATGCCTCCTTTTTTTACTCCTCATTTCTCCCACACATCCAGTCTCTCCTGCACCTTCTCCCAGCCCGAATTACCGAGTTTCTACCCGCCCCCTCGAGAAAATCACTTCTCTGCGTCTCCGAACATTTGCGTCCACAGACAGCCCTGCCTTTGGCTGTCCCCTAAGACGGCCGGACCCTCCTCCCTGGAGTCGAGCCGTTGCGCAGCTCCATGCTTCTCACCTTGGTTACAGAAGAGGCTCCACAGTTTAGCGAAGATCAGCCCCATCATGAGCACCGGGGTGGGCCGCGGGGTCCCTCAGCAGCAGGTGCCGCTGTGCGGGGGGCCCCCCACCACGGCGCTGGCTGTAGGGAACCGAGGAGAAGCCTACTGAGACCGCGCGGCGAGGGTATTGGTTGGTAGAGAAACCTCGATCGGCCGCTCAGCTACCGGTCAGAGGGCACCGCGCCGAGCCCCTACCGGATAGTCCTTTGTTTCGAGCACACTGAGCCAAACGCCGACCCGTAGTCCCCTCGGTCTGAACCCACCTACCCACCAGAGCTTCTACCACCCCCAAGCCCCGCCTCCGCTCCGCCTCCCCTCCCGAGTCCCGACCACCCATCGCCGGAAGGACGGGACCTGACGTCGGCACGCTTACGTTAACTCACGCTTCCGACGTGGCGTTTCCTCCGGCTTCACTTCCGGTGGGCGGGCTCCAAACTGCTCCGCTGAGTGGGAGGTTTGGGTGCGTGGGAGTCGGGGAGTTTCCCTCCCCGAGTGCTTATACCGGTCACTGTTGGCAAGCGTTTGCCAGGTTCTGGTTATTGGGTCTCTTGTTGGGCAGGTGCGCCCCTGTCCTCTCAAGACTGCAGTTCCTCTCACCAAATAGCGGCTGTTTGCTGTCCAGTTACTGCACGGAAGTAAGGGGTGTTTCTCTCATAACTGTCACCCTGGGCAGGCAGGCAGCCTTGGGGTTCCGCGGTCATTCGCAATAGAATTGATCGGGAGACGATCCATGGAATGCTGGTAGCCACGGAGTTCAGTTATGTGATTAACTTAAAGCCCCCCCCCCCCAGTTTTGCTACGCATTCGGAATTTTAATGGAGCCCAAATACACGAAATAAAATAACTTCCTTTAACTGAAATGGAATCCCAGTAATCTCTCAAGTTCAACAAAATAGAGGGGAAAGCATGCTATAACTAGAGCAAAGAAACTGTAATCTCAAGGGAAAAGGTCGAATTAGGGAATTTTAAAAAACATGTAACTAATATTCTTAGAAGAACTGTTGTGAACTTACTATTTGGAAGAACTGGCTGCGGCCGGAATTGATTTCAGTTTATTACTCAGCTAACCTTTTAAATCAAACAGCTAATCCCGTACGTGTTTTCATTCCGCTTTATAATTTAACTTAATTGTATCTATTTGAGGATAGTTGACACAATGTTACATTGGTTTCAGGTGTACAACATAGTGAGTCAACATCTCTATCTTATGCCCTGCTCACCACAGGTGTACCATCTGTCATGGTACAATGCTATTACACAATTCCGCTTTCTTCTCCAGGTTTGGTTCCTACAAATTTAAAAGCTTAACAGCCTGGGATGAAGCCTAATTCCCAGTTAAGGAGAGAACTTAATTGAAAAGCTATGGACTTTGGTCAGGTGGTAGATTTTAACCCAGGCAGAATGGACTTTTAACATGCCAAACTATTTCATTATCTGTACAAAGAGAAGTGAAGTGTATAACTTATGAAGTTCCCCCAGTGTTATGATTCAAGGACCCTTTAAGACATACACGGGATAATGTGCTCCAACTTCCTGACATTAAAGACAAGTTATAACCTCCCACAGAGAGGAAAAGATATGTACTGAGACTATGTAAATTAGATTATGTTTCAGGACCATGAATTGGCTCAAATATAGATGATTTTATGTTTGTGTAAAAAGAGGCTTGAAGAGACATGACTAGTCCTAGTTTCATTATTGGTAAAAAAACACTTTAGATTCTGTAACTTAGCTTCTTCAATTTTTAGACATATGTAACACACAGTATACTTTTTTCTGGCCTTCAGATTTCCAATAAACAGTTTCTGAAATAAAGCAGGTTTTATTTTTTGCAGAGCTTTGAAGCCAAAAAATTACGTATTTCTTAAATATTTTTTTGATGGTGTAATGATACTTTAGAAAGTAAATTTGAAGTATTTTTTCACTTTTAATTAAGTGGAATGAATATATTTGAGCAGGACTGTTTATATTTCTACTGATTCTACTCTTTCAAAATGTCTGATACATTCTTTTTAAAGTAATCTCTACACCCAGTGTGGGGCTCTAACTCACAACCCTGAGATCAGGAATTGCATGCTCTGCCAACTGAGCCAGCCGGGTGCTCCAAAATGTTTGAAACTTTTATGTTGAACCACTCTAATTTTTATCGTCTTTTCTACAATTTACATGACAACAAGCCTGCTGTAATATTTTTCAAATATTTTTTTACAGTAGAAAATATCTGTAGATTTAGGAATTTGAAATTTTTATTAACTGGAAGGAAAGAAAACTAGTCACAACTAAAAAAAATAATTAACAAAATATAGCTGTTAATTATCTGAACAAAAATCACACAATATACCATAATTATTTTTTAGGAAAGATACACTTTAGTTCGTATTGGACATTTGTATTATATATAGTGGGAACACTTGTTAAGAATTTAATCAAATTAGGGGTGCTTGAGTGGCTCAGAGGGTTAAAGCCTCTGCCTTCGGCTCAGGTTGTGATATATACTTTTTTAAGGATTTCATTTGTTTATTTGACAGAGAGAGAGAGATCACAAGTAGGCAGAGAGGCAGGCTGAGAGAGAGGGGGAAACAGGCTCCCCGCTGAGCAGAGAGCCTGATGCGGGGCTTGATCCCAGGACTATGAGATCATGACCTGAGCTGAAGACAGAGGCTTTAATCCACTGAGCCACCCAGGCCCCCCCACACCAAAAAAAAAAAAAAAAATTTAAAAGAACTTAATCAAATTAGAGAATTTTGAGTAATACACTTTTTAAATACAGCACTTAAAACAACACTTTTATTCATTTTTTCTGAAAGCATCCCTTTAAATTTTTTTAAAACTAATCTCAAAAGATCCAAAGAAGGAAACACTGTTCTACAAGATGTTACTATTTAAATATACTTTGAATTTGTGAAATAAGAAAAAAGTCATAAAAAAGTAATATAATACTGTTGTTAGGATTACAACTTCTTTTCTTTCTTTTTTTTTTTTTTTTAAAGATTTTATTTATTTGACAGAGAGAAACACAGCGAGAGAGGGAACACAAGCAGAAGGAGTGGTAGCAGGAGAAGCAGGCTGACCAAAGAGCAGGGAGCCAGATGCGGGGCTCGGACCCAGGACTCTGGGATCATGACCTGAGCCAAAGGCAGACAGACACCCAACGACTGAGCCACCCAGGCGCCCTACAACTTATTTTCTTAAGTGTTAACTGGAAATAACTTCCTTTAATTAAAGTGGAATGCTTTCCCTGCAATTCAACAAATTTTAAGAAAAAGATAAAACTGTTGTACTTAGAGCAAAACAAATTAAAATTTCAAGGAAAAATGAAACATTGAAGAACTAGGGAATTAAAAACAACAAACTATATCTATTCCTTAGAAGGAACTATTTATAACTAACCTCAGAAAATAGAAGAATTGGCTACAGCAAATATTGAATTAAATTTGTTACTGTTAGCCAAGATAAATTGCCTACCGGCTTGAACCAAAAGTCCAGGGAAAGCATGTTCTGCCAACTGGGAATTAAATTTACTCTTTTATTTATTTATTTTTAAAGATTTTATTTATTTGACAGAGAGAAACACAGCCAGAGAAGGAACACAAGCAGAGGGAATGGTAGCAGGAGAAGCAGGCTGACCAAAGAGCAAGGAGCCCAATGCGGGGCTCGATCCCAGAACTCTGGGATCAAGACCCGAGCTGAAGGCAGACGCTTAACGACTGAGCCACCCAGGCGCCCCTAAATTTACTCTTTTAAAACAACTCTTCTACACATTTGAAATTATGTCCATTTTAGCTGTAGTCTCCAAATGAGCTGAAATCTATAGATTTCCAGATTTCTTAGACTTTTTTCCCTAATCCTCCGATATTTTCTTCATGAAAGTAAGTATTTTGGAATATGTTTTTTGATAAGGTTAAGTTTGGAGTACCATAAACTGAGATTTAAGATTATAAGATTATATCTGAGATTTTTTTTGCTCCACCACATTGGGGGCCATATCGCTCCACTGAGAAAACACAACCTAAATGACCCTTATATGGGTGTATTCCAATAGGAATCTTCCTTTGTTTAGACATGTTGCATTATACCAACTTCAGATTTGTAATACGCTTTTCTTGAACCCAACCCTGGAACACCAAGAGGTGTCTTCCTCAACATAATTGTCACTACAATAGTGTCTAGACAAGAATAGTCTAATCGTGCTCAGCACTCTTCACATACACTTAATTAGTGCACTAATTCCCAGTATATACAAGCTTTATCAGCATTTTTTTTTCTAGTTCACATAGATACCCATCCATCTATTCATGCAGTCTTTTAACGTTTAAGTGCCTATTACTTGTTAAGGCAATGGGCATGCAGTGATGAGATGAAGTCTACCCTCATGGAATTTACAATCTAGTCCAACTTGTTCCTTCTTCTCCCTTTTCTCCTAAATATAAATTCCAACCATTATTGGTGCCATGGGCACAATGTTGAGGCTGCAAAAACTCCTTTGGAAATGCCTGATCTAGGTATTTTCCTAATCACTTTTATTTTTATTTTTTTAAAGGTTTGTTTATTTTAGAGTGAGAGAGAGCATGCATATAGTGGGGAGGGGCTAGGGGGAGAGGGAAAGGGAGTCTTAGGCAGACTCTGGGCTGAGGGCAGGGCCCAGGGCAGAGCTCAATCTGGATGCTGAGATGAGGACTTGAGTGGAAACCAAGAGTCGGAAGCTTACCGGACTACCCACCCAGGGACCCCTTGACATTTTCCTAATCACTTTTCATGATTTAGCCATGGAAGCATCCCATCAACTTACTGAAGAAGCATGGCATGTTGAAGGAGTTGGTACTTAGAAGGCAGGTGGCTGTGGACTTCATTCTCACTTTTTGTGAGGCCACAGACTTACTTCAGCTCTGGGAGCCTAAATCTTTCATAAAAGAGGTATAACCCCATTACAGGGTTGTTGTGTGGCTGTAAAAATATTTTATACAGAACCTGGTCAGCGTATCATACAAAGTAATTACACTTTTTAAACATCTCTGTGTGAGATTTAGAAAAAAACCCTTTCCCTACAGTTAACACGGTGAGCTGCAGAAACAAAAATCTAAGGCAAGGAGACAATTATTTCTAGCTTCCTATTCAATCATAAAATGTCTGACATTCGTTAGGCATCTTCTCCTTTTGAATCTTTTCCTTCACCTGTAACACATAAATTAGGCTAAGTCTTAGAGCCTTAGCCTAAAAGGCTAAAGTGTAACTTTAAGTGTACTTAAAGTGTAACTCAACTATAAAGTGTATACTTGCGTGTACTCAACTGTAAATACTCAATTTTTAAACTGAGTGTAACTCAGTTTAAATTCACTGAGTGTATTTACTCTGGGATCCAGTCCCATGTTGGGAAGCAACATAACATAGATTGTAGAAATGTAATTATGGATATAATGACAGAAAATTTGTGTGACTCACAAATTTTAAAGTGTAACTCTAATACAGGTAACAGCTAGCCTCATTCAACTAATTTTAAATATATGCGGGTTTTTAAGTTTTAACTGATCATTCATGTATACTAACACACCATTAACCCATCTTTCAAAAATTTAAATAACGGCGTTCGCTCACAGCTGAAGTCAGATTAGTATGCCGCCGAGAGATAAAGTATCTGAAATCAAAGGGTGGCTTTAGGTCCAAGTAAACTCTAGCTTCCTACTTTTCGTCGGAGGTCAACAACCGGCGGGAGAGTTCAACTCCAGACCTCCAGTTTATTCAGGCCACTTCGATTTCACCCACACCACTTCCTCATTTCTCCTGGCACCCACCCCAGGCGCTGGGTCAGGCGGTTCACCCTGGTGGCCGCCCTCCTCCCCACTCGGAGGGCCAGAAAACCACCTGCACGCGCAATCGTGGAATCGCCGCCACCGGAGCTCGGAAACTCCGGCGTCCGGAGAGCTGACGTACGACAGTTTGCAGTTGCGGATTGGGGAACCGGGGAGGGTGGGACGCGTCGCCGGAAGTGACGCAAGCCGGAAGCGGCTTTCTGCCGAGAGATTGGGGGCGCGGTTTTGAAATGAGGTCTGAAGGCTGAATGTGAGTTTCCAGAAATCAGAAGTCAGTCTCTTTTCCTAGGCCAGTTCACAACAGATTGGATTGTCAATTTTTTTTTCCTCTGTATTCTCTGCAACATGAGGGACGTGACCTCACAGTGACTTCCGTGAGCGTCTCTCAAGAAGGACCAAGGACGGGTGTCGGTGGAGGGGAGGAAGCCGCTCTAAACTGGCAATGCTGGAGAAAGCGTGCATGTACCTCCACAATCCCGAATATAACTTGGAAAGAGCGGCGCGATCTTCCTGGCCGTCTGGTGGTCCCGGCACGTGTGGGTGGTTACTCATTGCCAAGACGCTGCTCACTGTTCATTCGGAAAGAGAAAAATCACTGTTTTCCACCATTTTTCTTGGAGGAGAACAAAACAGTAGGAAAAATGTCCATTTTCCCTAAAATATCGTTGAGACATGAGGTTGAAAAGTATCTTAAAGAGAGTTTTATGAATAAGGAGGTAAGTCAAACCAGTTAGGTGATATTTGCAAAAATTCAATGTTTACACATGCTGGAGAAATAGGAAAAAAAAGGCTAAAGCGAGATCTAATCTTTACACCGTTGTTTCTTACTACTCTTTTTCGAACGTAAAAACTGCCAGTATCTTCCTGCGAGTATTTAATGCTTTCTAGATAAGAGGTAAATGAGGTCTACCTTTCAACGCTTAACGAATGTGAAAAAAAGGGAAAAAAAGAGAGCGGTTATGTGCGTGGCAGTAGGCATGGCACTGAAGGGGATACAAGAATGAGGGAAAAAAATTCCTGTTCTCGAGAATTTAAGTCCAGGGGAGAAGATACACCCTTGTTCTTAGAGTGCTTGCTGTGGCTTTCAGGTGAAAGAGATACTGTAATGTGTTAATGCCTCTTAAATGCCACTAGTTGTGCTAGGTGATTTGCAGACCTTCACGTCTTAATATTAGCAATTTCTTTTTTTTGGGGGGAGAAGAGATTTCTTTTAATAGGTGAGAGAGTTGAGGGTCTAAAGACTCCTATAACTGATCCAAATTGACACCGGTATCAAGTAATATGGCTGAAATCTGAAGTGAAGAGCTCAGGTACACTGAAAAAATACATATTTGGAATCCCAGGTCCTTGATGTGTGTCCCTGTTCTTTGAGTAAATTATTTCATACTGTTTAACCTTAATATCCTTTTCTGTGGAAACTGAGGATGTTAAAAATATTTACCTTACAAGGTTATTTTAAAATATTAGCCATAAGTGAATGCAACTGGTATTGTTCTGGCACATTAGTCCTCAACAAATATTCTTTTCACGGGGCATTAGCACTGCCCAGCACAGAAGTCCTCAGTGAATGTTGTCTTTGATCGTCAAGCTTGTGCTCTTTCCCTTTTACTATCTTGCCTCTAGGCAACTTTGTATTTTCTAGATCTTTGCTTTTCTTATGCAAAGTGAAGTCTAAGACTTAACTGTTATTCCAGCATGAAGATACTACTGAAGCTATGACGTTTTAGATTTGATTTCTACATTTTATTTCCAAAAATTATATTAAAGGATTAGAGAGTATGGAAAGAGAAAATATCTTCTCTTGACCTCAAAGAACTAAAAATGTAAGGAGCGTATTAAGAGAAATAGAGGCATTCAGCAGCTTTTCTCAACAACTTTTAAAATGGTAAATATTGTATTATTGAACATCCAAATGTTGGTCTTTGATACCATCTCTGCCTCAAGCCCACTAATTGTAAATGATTTTACAAAAAAGCCATTCCTTTGTAAAAGTATTGGAAGTAAAGGTACATTCAGTTTTACTAAAAACAAACTGAACTTGAGAAAGTTCTACTACTTAGAGGCTAGTGGATTAGTAGGGTGGCAGGTAGTTTAAGAAGGTGCTGTGAAGCAGGGTACAGTCAAAGATGATAAAAATGGGAAAATATGTGTCTCCCAAACCTTCAGTTAACCACAGGGGGACTTGGTTTTTTTTAGTCTTTAAACCTCCATTTCTAAAGGTTATCTTTGCTAACTGTCTTTTTGGATGATATTTGTTATATTTAAAAATACCATATTCAAGAGCTGATGTGGATGCCCTTTGGATGACAGTATTAATGTTACTTATTCAAATACTGGTGTTTTAAAAGGCTGCTAATGAATTTGTTTTAGGAATAAGGCTAGCAAGTAAATAGCTCTATAAAATGATAGAATATTTGATATAAGTAGTATAAAATCCTGAATTCATATGAATAAGCATAGCAGACATTAATATTTTCAAAATGTTAATAATGCTTTGAAGTTAAGGCAATGCTTTTTCTTTTTTTAAGATTTTATTTATTATTTATTTGACAGAGAGAGAGAGATCACAAGTAGGCAGAGAGGCAGGCAGAGAGAGCGGGGAAGCAGGCTCCCCGCTGAGCAGCGAGGCCCCTGTGGGGCTCCATCCCAGGATCCCGGGATCATGACCTGAGCCAAAGGCAAAGGCTTAACCCTCTGAGCTACCCAGATGCCCCAGGCAATGTTTTTTCCAAGCCCTTTATGTTGGGCATTTTGTTAGGTGTTTATTACCACAATCAAAATCCAAAACCCTGTGAAGTATTACATTCTGTTAGTGTTATTAACATGCAACTCATACAGCACAATGAAATGGAACTGAGCAATTGCTGAAAGATGTTTCATTAGTCAGTATGCATAATCTACTTAATATTTTTAGTTAATTCTTATAGTGACACTGAAACATTATGTTGTTTTCCTCTTTTCAGGTTGTATCTGCTTTTGGGAAACAAGAAGCAGAAAGGAAATTTGAAACTCTGTTAAATCGCTTGTCACATCCTCCATCTTTTACAACAGTCAGAGTAAATACACATCTGGTTTCAGTGCAACATGTGAAAGATCTGTTGTTTGATGAACTTCAGAAGGTATGTGCAAATTTTCTATGTCATTATATCCATAATTGCATTTGTACAATCTATGTCATGTTACTTCCCAACATGGGGCTGGATCCAAGGACTCCAGGACCATGACCTGAGCAGACGCTTAACTGATTGGGCCACCGAGGCACCCCTACATTTCAGATTTCTTGGTAGCCATCTGTTAGAAAAGGTTGGTTTTAAATTTCCTTTGCCTAAAAGAAGCAAGAGTCAGGAGAGCTCATGTCATGGGAGAAATATAGATTGCTAAAATACAAATTTTTTTCTCTCATCAACTTGGAAATTGAGTTTTGAGTTTTTATCGGTAGTAAGTATATGGATATCACAGGGCAAAGTGGAAAATATTGTAGAAATATCTATTATTGTTACTATTCTTTCATGTAGTATGTGAAAATTCATGATTTAAAATCCCTGGCCTACGTGGCAGAGACTTGTTCTGAAATATTTGCATGTTGCTCCCCCTTAGACTATAGTATCCTTGCTATGCCTTCCACTATTCTGCTTTTTATTCTGATGAGTGCAGTGCCCAGTTATTTTTTTCTGCAACAGTAGTGTTCTGGTACATACCGAAAAACCCACTTTCTGAGAAAAACAACCCTTTGTAGCATTTGCTGATTTCAGTAGTGTAAATACTCTGACTATAGTCAATTTCAAGATACCAGTGTGACCTTGAAATTGGGCAGAGATGCACATAATTGGGTCTCCTTAGATTATGTGAGTTGGCCTCACCACCCATACTCCTGGTCATACACCCATTTCCAGCTTGAAGACCAAGTATGATAGAGGATACTGAAAATCCTGAACTTTTGACAAAGATGATTTATTCCTTCAGCAAAACTGACATGGCATATAGTAATGGTGTTTAATAAATAGTATTTAGTAATCTCAATCCTTAATGTCCTATTCAGCATGCTTCCTTAAAAGAGTAATATATGCGATACTATGTTGGAAATGTGTTTTCAAAATAAGCCACCTAAGGTAAATATGGGTTGTCTTCATAAAGCCAAACTGTAAACAAAATTGAACCTTATAAAGAAATCAAGATACTTCAGAATAAAATACACAGAAAACAGTTGTTTTGACGTCTTTGTTTTTCTATAGTATTACATGGAATAAAGTGAGAATATCCTAAACCAAGCTTTATTCTCTGCTCAGTAATGCAATGAAAAGAAGTGTAAATTGAAATTTATCAATTATATTGATGGCTTCATAATTCTGTTTGTTTTTAACAGCAGTTTAATGGATTAAGTGTTCCTATTCTTCAACATCCAGACCTTCAGGATGTCTTACTTATTCCTGTTATTGGACCTAGGTTTGTAATTAATTTATTTTCAAATTCTTCTAAAAATTTGTCATAGGTTTTTTTCCTTACTGTTTGGTGATAATACTAAGTTTCTCTCTTATTAGTAATTTCATATAGACAATTCACAAATTGATAAATGCAATTTCATATTCTTTCATGAAAGATATTACAAAAGACTAGGAATGGGCTCATTCCTTGAAAGTAATGCATTTTAGGTCTATTTGGTGCAATGATTGGTGTCTCATTCCTCCTACTTAGTAAGAAACTTCATTTGTTTACTTATGTATATTGAGATTCCACTGCTAATTTAAAACTTTTTTTGAGCTGCCACAAAAATACAAAACAACATATTTCCTACTTTCATAGTTGATGTGTTTGTAAAATTTTATTCATTAATTCACAGTTATATTAAATTACAATGTATGGGGGCACCTGGGTGGTTCAGTTGTTAAGCATCTGCCTTTGTCTCGGGTCATGGTCCCAGTGTCCTGGGATCAAGCCTGGTATCAGGCTCCCTGCTTGGCGGGAAGCCTGCTTCTCCCTCTCCAGCTCCCCTGTGCTTGTGTTCCCTCTCTTGCTCTCTGTCATGAATAAATAAAATCTTTAATAAAAAATTACTATGTATGTTCTATGAGTAGAACAGGCATTGTTCTCATTTATGTATTTGGAAGGCATATGTTTGAAAAATGGGAGGAAAATACTTTCATATTTTTAATGGGAGTTTAATTCCCAAGGAACATTTCAAATTCCTAATTATGGTTTACTTTTTTATACCGCTAAGAATGATAATAAATAGAAAAGTGCTCATTTTGTTAAAGCTTGAAAGTAATTTAGTGGTAGTAGTAAAGCAGTGGTTCAGTAAATTATGGTTTATTGTACAGTGGAATATCATATGGACTTTAATGGGAAAGAATTACATGCACCAGTAAGAGAAGATAGTCACAATTAAGTATCAAAGAGATTGTCATGTATGGGATAATTATACTTTTTTTTCGCAATTACCAAAAACTACACATTTATGTATATTTACTTACCAAAAGCAACTACACATTTATGTATATTTACTTATATATAAAATCAAAGGCTTAACATACCCAACTATTAACGGAGGTTAATTTTGAGTGGTTAACTCTGAAGGAGTTGGATTGGGAGAAGAAGGCTAAGAGATATTCACTTGTAACGTTTCTGTGTTGTTTTTACAATAAGCATGTATCCCTTTTGCAATTAAAAAAAGATTTTGTGAGTTTTATTGTTTCTTAAGATGAAATCTGTAGACACTGAAATAGATTTTAGTTAAGTGTACCCTTTGCTGAGTTTCCCCAAATTCGTACAGCTGTATAGCCAAGACCTATCCCAATCAAGGTAGAAAGATGTCCATAATTCTCCCTGAGTCTAAATATTTCATTCTTCTTATTTTATTATCTATTTTTTAAAAGATTTTATTTATTTGAGAGATAGCACACGATTGGGGTGTGGGGCAGAGGGGCGGAGGGAGAGGTAGAAGCAGGCTCCTCACAGCAGGAGCTGGACTCTGGGCTCAGTCCCAGGAGCCTGGGATCATGACCTGAGCTGAAGGCAGATGCTTAACCAACTAAACCACCCAGACACCCCTATTTTGTTTTTTTTAATACCTGCATACTTTTAAAACATTTTTTTATCCCTCTAATAGATGGGCAATACATTTTTTCCTGTTTTTCATTATTACCAACAGTGAATATTCTAACAATGTTTCTTTGTGAACTTGCACAAGCAAGCCTACAGGATAAACTAATACATCATAGAATAGAGTCATTGGTTCAGTGGTCTGTGCATATTTTAGTTTGAGACATAATGCCTTCTAAAAAGTTTTACCAGTTAATGTTTTTAGCAATATAGGAGAGATTGGCAATCTTTCATTCTTGCTAATACTGGCCACGCTAGCTCTTTAGTATATGTGCTGCCGAAGCGAGCACACCATGCTAGCTTTTTTAAAGTATTTAGATTGAACTTTATTTTCTGAATTTAGTACCCTTTCATCCTATGCTTTGTAGTGATCTAGACACTCATTAGAATGTTAGTGAACTATAAAATACAAATGATGGGTTATGACAGGAAAGTAATCAAAAATAATTTAGGATTATAGATTCACATACCTACCATTCACTTCTAAAAGGAGCAAATGAATTCTTTTTTAAAACTTATTATCACTATTATTATTTTATGCCTTTCCATTATGAAAAATGAGGTTGTTCTTACACTTAAATTTTATCCCCTAAAATGTCCACCAGCCAATTTTTATTTACTGTGTTAGTTCTTTAAGCATTGCGCAGGCTTATGACATTGTTATTCTAGAAGCACAATTCAGATGAATGCTGTGCTTACTTTTAGTCCTAATAGTTCATTCTGAGTTCTTTGTCTTGATTGCTCTTGGTTGGTGATTGTAGTCATTTATCAGGTCTGCATCACCTGTTTCCCGTCTCCAAAGTAAGTATTCTCATCTCCAGAGTATTTACTTTCTTGCTTGAGAATTGCCTGTTGCCTTTATATTGAAACAATAGATTGGCCGATTATAGTACTTTCAGGTCCCATGTGATTTCCCTTAGCACTTTGTAGACATTGCTTTTGGAATGTTATGGCATCAAGTGTTGCTGTGAGAAAAATTTGAGGCCAAAAATCAGAGAAAAAATCAGAGGCCCTGGCCAAGAGCATCTTGGTTTTCGTGTGGGGATCTGCAAGTTATCCATCACTGAACTTTAGAAACTGGGTTATAATATAGCTTGATTTTTACCATTCTTTTCTTATTTTTTAATGAAACAGTGTAACTCTTTAGTTAGAAGTCTTTCGGTAGTTGTGTATTTTTCTGTATTTTCTGTATTCTGTAGGGGGCGCCTGGGTGGCCCAGTCAGTTAAGTGCCTCCAGCTCAGGTCTGGGATCAAGCCCATGAGGACCCTGTCGGACTCCCTGCTCAGCCGGCAGTCTGCTTCTCTTTCTCCCTTTGCCCCTCTGCCTGTGCTCACATTCGCGCTTGTGCTCATGCGCTCGCTCGCTCTCTCTCTCTCTCTCGTAAATGAATAAATAAAATCTTTTAAAAATCCCACTAGGGCTATAGGTTGGATTTCCAGTGCAGACACCCCCTGTGTTGGGGCACCCCAGGACAGCCCCCAGGTTTGGCGATTGACTAGCAGGACTCATAGGACTCATCATGTAGTTTTGCTCATGGTGAAGATTTATTACAGGAAAGGACACAAAACCCAAAATCTCCAAAGGGAAAGGTACAGGGGGCAAAGCCTGAAGGAAGCCATGCACTACCTTCCAAGAGACCTCTCTGCCATGGAGTTACTAGGACATGCTTAATTCCTCTAGCAACGAATTGTGACAAGAGTAAAATAGTTGTCTAGGAGGGAAGCTCATTAAAGACTCAGTGGCCAAGTGTTTTATCCAGCACTGGTCATGTTGGCATGTACCAAAGTTTTAGGCTCCGAAAAGGAAAACAGGTGTTTAGAACAAAGCACATTGCTTGTACAAACCTAGGAACAATAATTTACTCTTATGATTACAGAAGGTTTTCAATCAGTGCTGGGAACTGTTTCCCAGTCACGTTTGCAAATGCCAGCCAAGGGCTGATCTTGCAAGCAGGCCTTTCTAAAAATAGCAGTCACAAGCCTGTTGTGTTCTCTTACTTCCAAGGCTTTCTTACCGTTTATTTTCCAGTTCACTACTTTGTTTTTTATCTAGTTTTTCTTAGATTCCATTTTTGAGTTTTTCCTTTTAGTTTTTTTTTTTTTTTTTTTTTTTTGAAAATGTGAAGACCTATATGAAATTTTTGTCCTTGGGTTTTTGTTTTTGCTTTGTTTGGCTACTATCTATGTCCAGGTCCCTTGTTGAATGAATCCTCTCTGCTTCTGTAACTCACAGAAGGGAAACAGTTGCATTCACATAGCTTCTTCTAGTTTGCAGTTTGCTCAAAAATGATATAGAATGAGGTGAACTGTGTCCCCAGACAACTAAACAGATGTGTTTTTCAAAAATGCTTTCACTGGGGCGCCTGGGTGGCTCAGTGGGTTAAAGCCTCTGCCTTCGGCTTAGGTCATGATCTCAGGGTCCTGGGATCGAGCCCCGCATCAGGCTCTCTGCTTCCTTTCCTCTCTCTGCCTGACTCTTTACCTACTTGTTTCTCTCTCTCTGTCAGATAAATAAGATCTTAATAAAAAAAATGCTTTCACTGAGTTTTCCCTGGTGGTACATTTCTAGTCCTGGTGAGCAGAGCTGATAAAGACTGAAGCTCTCTGTGAAGGGTTCCAGCTCACAGCTTTTTTTCCATGGGGCTTTAATTATTGTTTCTGCTTAGTTAACTCTGGTGAGGAGCACCAAACTTGGTTGCTATTTCCTTTCCCTTAGCTACTTCCAGGCAGTTTATCCAGCTTTGTCAGGGAAGGTGCAGATGTGCTGACAACCCTGTTCATCTTTCAGTTGTCTCTGCTGTGAATGGGACATTAACATTACCTTCTCAGATTCTCATTTCTCACCCTGAACCCCCAATCCAGGTTCTAAGTAATAAATATTTGATAAGGCCTCCACAAGCTTTTTCTTTTCAGAGACATGTATACCCTGTTGAGGAACTAGGTTTGATCCAAATTTCTCTGTGTCAGACAATTATTCCTCCTCACTGGGAATATAGCTGTTGCTTAGTTTTATCATAAATGGCATGTCCTCAGATCATTGTTTCTTTCTTCATTTCTATAGGCTTGAGAAAAAGAAATACACTCTTAGTCTTTTACTGATCTTTTGCTGGAAACTCAGTATCATATAATTATATAAAATAACAAATATAGGTTAAGCTGTATTTGTAGATAATGAACAATTTTAAAAGTAGTTTCTCACCATAAATTCTGGTTCCCTCATTTTACTTAATATTATACTTAATATACTGATTAAATATATTTTATTTTATTTTTATTTTATTTAAAGATTTATTTATTAGAGAGATCACAAGTAGGTAGAGAGGGTAGGGAAAGCAGGCTCCCCGCTGAGCAGAGAGCCCAATGTAGGGCTCAATCTCAGGACCCTGAGATCATGACCTGAGCCGAAGGCAGAGGCTTCAACCAACTGAGCCAGCCAGGCACCCTGCTAGTAGAATTTTTTAGGTCAACATTCAATTCGTAATTTTTTTTTTTAATTTTATTTATTTATTTTTTTCAGTGTTACAAGATTTATTGTTTTGCACTACACCCAGTGCTCCATGCAGTACATCAATTCGTAATTTTTAAGGATTTCTACGTGTTTTTTATTAGTGTACTTCCCTTTTTGACAAAAATCTCAACAAAATATTTTTAACAGGTCAGAAAATTTTTTTTTCTTCACAATGAATAACTAATCCAGTAGCATAATTCTTTTGAGATCCAAATGAGGCTGGATTTGCCTCTCTCAGTCTGCTTGATTTCCATCTTTCATAGTTTTCTTGCTAGTATCAGCACTTTAATATTTTAATTGCTGTTTGTGTATATGAAGTAATAATGGTAAATGCAATAGAATATTCAAGTAATTGCACAAAAATGGCTGATTAAGTACAGATGGCAGTCCGGCTGAAAAAGAAATATTTGTTGGCATGCAATAATATACAACATCTTAAAATTACAATCATTATCTCCTATTTGGTATAGAGTTGCTAATATGTGCAGTTAAATCCCAAATGGAGGAGCACCTGGGTGGCTCAGTTGGTTATGCATCTGCCTTTGGCTCGGGTCATGATCCCAGGATCCCTAGGTTGAGCCCTGTGTCAGGCTCTCTGCTTAGTGGGGAGTCTGCCTTTCCTACGCCCTCTCCCCCACCCCCTGCTTATGCTCGAATGTGAGCTTTCTCTGTCACACTCTGTCTCAATTAAAATCTTAAAAAAAAAAAAAAAAAGAAAGCCAAATGGGTAGGTTTATATTTTAGTGGGACATTCTCATAATCTCACTCTTTAATTTGTAGACATCTCATTTTTAAAGCTATTTTACTATTTTTTTCTTAATCTCAGTACCATCATATGATTTTCCCTCCTATTTGTATTACTGTAATATCAGAAAATTCTTTCTTTAATGTTGATTTACTTCTTTATTTATAAATATTGCAATAAAATATTAAACTTTTAGCATGTTTTATGGCCCTGCATCAACTCTTAGATTTCCTTTTATCTTTGCTGCCTCAAGCTCTCCACTTCAAAGCTGAATTACACCTTGATACTTGCATATATGGTATCTTAGGTTTTTATACAATTAGTCCTAGTGTTGAAGGATTCCCAAGACCACTCCCTGGCTTGATGAGTCTAGGATGACTCATAGGATTCAGCTTATAGTAGTACTCGTGACTATGATTTATTACAGTGAAGTAATCTGATGCGGAATCAGCAAAGGGAGGGGGCACCTGGGAAAAAGTACAGGGAAAACCAGTTGAAAGCTTATGGAATTCTCTTCCAGTGGAGTCACACAGAAACACTTAATTCCCTCAGGAACAGGTTTGACAACCTGTAAGATGTTGCCAGCCAGGGAAATTCATTAGTGACTCAGTGTCCAGGATTTTTTATTTGCGTCTGGTTGTGTAAGCACTCTCTGCCTAGCACATGCCCGAATTCTGGCTTCACAGAAGGAAAGTCATTGTTGGCTGTAACCATACTATTTGTACAGATGATTTAAGCGTAGTGAGCTATTCTTATCAGTTAATAGTGGGTATCCTTCTGAACTCTAAGTTCCCAGATGGCAGGCAAGGACCAACCCTGTAACCATGCTGTCCAAAGAAAGGATAGTAATTCAGGATGGCTATGTTAACTCTTTTTTCTGTAGTCGGTCTTTCTGTCCTCTCCATGAAGTGGTTATTCCCATAAGAACATTGTGCTTAAAATTACAAGGGTCTATTTCCCAAGACATTTTTTGGATTGGTGCTATGTGTAAGACCCAAGGCTGTTACAAAGATGAATGAAATGCAGTTGATTCATTTAACAACGGGAAACCTTTGTATGAGTCAGACTGTTAAAAGTACTTCAGTGAAAATACTAATAAAGTACCATCAGAGCACGGAATAGGAAGGACTGAGTGAAAGGAAGTTGGTAAAGATTTTATTCAAGTAGATATTATTTCATTTGAGCCTTAAAGGTGATTAGGCATTAGGCTGATGGGATAAGATGGTCAAGGTTATGTGAGGAGGAGAGAAAGCAAAAGTATGGCGGCATGAAAATATAAGGTGGCTCATGTTAAAGTGATGAGGTTTGGCTGTTGAGTTGCTTTTTCAGAGAAGGTGGTGAAACATGGGGTTGGGGTTGAAGAAGTTGGGAGAGACCAGCTGTGAAAAGTAAAAGCTTTTTTTTTTTTTTTAACTAAGGAATGTTTAGTTTTTTGCTTAGAACATAGAAGCCAAAGAATACTGATAGTAGCATAAAACTATTTTCTAACTGCAAGGAGATCATGATCCATTAGTAGGTTGTAAAATCAATGTCTTTTTTTTTTTTTTTTTAGCGTTTTTAAAAGAAATGGGCTATTTCATAATGTCATATTGTACTGCACATAAGGTGTTTCATGAAACATTTGATGTAAATATAAGTATATAAATGTATGTGTGTATACATATGTCCTGAGTTGCGATATTAAGTGCATTTCTGTGGGTTACAGTCAAAAAAAGTTTGGAAAAAAAATTTTTTTTTTAAGATTTTATTTATTTATTTGACAGAGATCAAGGTAGGCAGAGAGGCAGGCACAGAGAGAGAGGGGGAAGCAGGCTTCCTGCTGAGCAGAGAGCCTGATGCAGGGCTCAGTCCCAGGACCCTGAGATCATGACCTGAACTGAAGGCAGAGGCTTAACCCACTGAGCCACCCAGGTGCCCCTGAAAAAATTTCTAAAAGATAAATTATAAGACTGGAAACAAATTGGGAAATCATTTCAGTGTTTTATTTCCAACAGTATGGTAATCTAGATACCTGAAAATGTTTCTGCTTACATACACCTAGGAATACTAAAAAAAAAAAAAAAAAATCAGACCATAAAATGCGCAACTGAGTGATTGGGAATGTAAGGAATATTCAGGGGTTAGAATGAAGCATAGCTGAAAATAGAACGGTAAGCACGTGAGCTAATATTTGGAGTTTGGGGAATGTGGGAAAGGAGGTGTTTGGTCTCCTAAATTTAGGAGTTTTCCTTTTAATATAGGTAATAACAGGGTATGAACACTAGGAGGTGAAAAATATCCAGCAGTCAGTGCAAGCCAATAATTAAGGAGTTAGATCTCTCTTACCTTTTTTAAAAACATTTTGGGGCGCCTGAGTGGCTCAGTGGGTTAAGCCTTTGCCTTTGGCTCAGGTCATGATCTGAGGGTCCTGGGATCGAGCCCCGCATCGGGCTCTCCGCTCAGCGGGGAGCCTGCTTCCCCCTCTCTCTGCCTACTTGTGATCTCTCTGTCAAATAAATAAATAAAATCTTTAAAAAAAAAAAATTTATCTGTTAGAAAGAGGGAGAGAGTGTGCACAGTGAGCAGGGGGCAGAGGGATAGGGACAAGCAGACTCCCCACTGAGCAGGGAGCCTGACACAGGACTGCATCCCAGGACCCCGAGATCATGACCTGAGCTGAAGGCAGCCACTTAACCGATGGAACCAGCCAGGAACCCTTGGATCTCTCTTGTCTTAGAGTCTGGGTTGAAGAAAACAGATCTGTGAATGTGGAATTATGGTTCTATGCCTCATAAAGGTTTGGAATTCAAATTCATGCTACCTAAGTGGTCTTGAAACCAGTAATCTGGGCAATTAATATAAAAACTTGATCCCAAGCCAATTCTTGAGGTGCTCGGCAACAACAATTCTGAGAGGCACGCATTCAATCCAGGCCATTCTCATAGTTGAAAGCTACACAAGGATTCAAACCACCGTAAGTGAGAACAGCATATGCCACAATTTGAAGGATCAGATTTCTCCCCAAACTTTAGCAGGTTAGAGCTATCTGGTAAAGACTTTAAAATCAAATTTCTTCCAATGATTAAAAACAAAAGCAAAATCTAAAGCATAAAAATCCTAAGAGGAAAAAAGTAGAATTGAAAAAAATGTCTAGAAATAAAAATATCATCATTAAAATAAAAAACCTGTGCAATGAGTTAAACTGTACATTAGGCCCAACTGATGGAGAATTATTAAAGTAGAAGACCATGCCATAGAAAATTATCTGAAATGCAGCAGAGATTGATAAATAAAAATGTGAAGTTGAATCAAGTCAAAATAGAATGAAAAGATACTTCATCTTTCTAATGAGTTGCAAATGTAGAGAATAGAAATAATGAGAGACAATATTCAGACGTGTGATGACTAAGAATTTTCCAGAACTGATTTAAGAAGTACAGTGTGTCTGGGGGCACCTGGTTGGTGCAGTTGATTGAGCATCTGACTCTTGTTTTCAGCTCAAGTTGTGGCCTCGGGGTCATGAGATCAAGCCCCATATTGGGCTCCAAGCTTAGCTCTCAGTCTGCTTGAGACTCAATCACACTCCTGCCCTTCCCCACCCCCTCTGAAATAAAATCTTTAAAAAAAAAAAGTAGAAGTACAATGAGTCTATAGCCAAAAGCAAAAGTAATTCCATGTCTGCTTCAGAATGAAACTGCAGAACACTAAAGACATAAAGATCTGAAAACAGTTAAAGATAAAAAGCAAGAAACTATTTCAGTAATCAAGTTAGGAGCTGATATATGTCCGAAGTTGGAGGATGGGTCTAAAAGACCTGTGAGAGAATTAGAGGTGGCCTGATTTGGTAACTACAAGTGTTGAGTTTGAGGGTTTGGGAAGAAGGGATTTAAAATGATTTTGAGGGGCACCTGGGGGGCTCAGTGGGTTAAAGCCTCTGCCTTTGGCTCAGTTCATGATCTCAGGGTCCTGGGATCAAGCCCTGTATTGGGCTCTCTGCTCAGCAGGGAGCCTGCCTCTCTACTTGTGATCTCTCTCTCTGTGTCGAATAAATAAATAATCTTTTGAAAAAAGGAAAATGATTTTGAGGATCCCAGTTTGGTTATCAAGGCAGATGACAACACATAGTTCAAAATTGGCAACAGAAGGATGGAAAGATTTGGGATGTGCCAAAGACAGAGGATCAGTGGAAAGGTAACATTGTTTAGGACTTGTTGAGTTTGAAGTAACCATGAGAAACCTACATACAGCTATGTGCAGGTGGTTAGAAATACCAATTCAGGGTCTAAAGGGTGAACATGAGAATACGTAGGTCATTTTTGTAAGTGATTATTGAAAGTGTGAGATTGCCAAGAGTAGAATGCAAGGTGACAAGAGATGCAACATGTTATGGAACATGGGGGAATGGACCTCTTTAAGAAGTAGATAGGGAACGAACAGGGAGAACGTGAGAAAGAAGTGGTATAAAACTGAGAAGGTCAGTGAGTTTTGACCGTCTGGAGATCATGGAAGGAAGAGGATATACTTCTTTCCTGCAGCAAGGAGATGTGACAACACATGTGCAATGTTGCCAGCATGGACATGCATAAGAGACTTGGTGCCTAAGGTCTTTTTTCATGGCTGATCACCCTCTGACTTGTGAAAAAGTCTTTTCTGTGAATTAGAAGTGATACTCAGATGTTACTGGTCTAAGGAATGAATGGAAGGTGAGAAATTGGAAAACAAAAAAGTTGGACCATAAAGGAAGAATAAAATCATCTGGTTTAAAATATGACTAGTCGACCAAGCAGCAATATACCATTTTAGAAATGTCTTAGAATTCCTTGTATATTGTCTCATTTAGTCTTTGAAGATAAGGACATTATTCTTCCTTTCTATTTCCATTATGGAAACAGTGGTGCTCTTTAAATGATTAAGCAGTTTTTGATGCTACTTTATTGCTTTCTATCAGATAGACCTTTCTATTTTTTCTTTTCTCAAGTGTGCTCCATTCCCCTCTCTAAATGACTTCCTCTATATTTAGCCTTTTTTTTCAGCTTCTTTTTCTTATTTATTCATTCATGGCATTATCTTGGGACAGTCAGAAGTAAAGAGGTTATTGGGTTATTTAGATTGAAACATTAAAAAGTTTGGTAGGGGTTGGAGGTGTATTACTCTGTTAAAATTGCTCATCTTACATCTCTAGGAAGAATATTAAAAAACAACATTGTGAAGCAATTGTTGGAGCACAATGTGGCAATGCAGTGTTAAGAGGAGCCCACGTCTATGTTCCAGGAATTGTGTCAGCTTCAAAATGTAAGTGCAGTGTTTCAGCCTCCCTTACGAGAAAAGATTCTTTAAAATCTGTATACATTATCAAGTGGAAAATGTATTAAACTATCATTCAGATGTATTTCAAATTTATTTTTATCAGATACTTTTCAAGTTTTACATTTAGGATAGCCAGAAAGAGATTTAGCTGATATGGTTTAACAAATTGGGTATTTATATATGTTTTTTTGCCATTTTTTTCCCATAAAAGAGTGTGTGAGATGATGTAATTACTGATTAATAGAGTGTAAGATGTCAGGGAAATTTTATTTTGTATTAACTCCATTGCCCTCAGACTTCTGTTTTTTGTGAGGATATAGAACTTGGGATCTTAATATTGGAATACAAGGCAATATTCTTTTTTTTTTTTTTTTAAGATTTTATTTATTTATTTGAGAGAGAGAGAAGGAGAGAGAGGGGAGAAGGTCAGAAGGAGGAGCAGACTCCTTGTGGAGCTGGGAGCCTGATGGGGGACTCGATCCTGGGACTCCAGGATCATGACCTGAGCTGAAAGCAGTCGCCCAACCAACTGAGCCACCCAGGCGCCCAAAAGCCAATATTCTTAATTTACTCACTCAATTGATGACATACGCTTAATAAGCTAGTCACTGTAGTTCAGTCTTAATTTATTGGGCTTGAAATCAAGACACATGAGTTTTGATCTATTAGAAAGTCATTCAGTCTGTGGACTCCAGTTACGTTATCTCTGAAATACATAATTTGACCTACATTAGGACGTGCTAAACTACTGCCCGCTGGCCAAGTCTGGCCCATGTCTGTTTTGGCATGACTCACAGCTGAAAATGGTTTTTCCATTTTTAAAAGATTTTTTTATGCCAAGAGACCTTATGTGGCTCATAGAGCCTAAGGAATTCACTTGCCCTTCATAGGAAAAATTCACTGACCTCTAATCTATATGATTTGATCAGTCTTTCTTGCTCTAGTTGGTAGACTGCTCACTATTGTTATCAAGTTAATGGGCTAGACAAATTTATGTCAGGCTAGGTCTAAGAACATGAAAGTGGAATAGTTTCCCATTATTAAAGTCAGTGGATTGGTTACTGAAAATAATTTAATGAAATGGCTGCAAAACTTAGACTTTTTTTTTAAGTTTTTTTTTTTTTTTAATTTTATTTATTTATTTGACAGAGACAGAGAGATCACAAATAGGCAGAGAGGCAGGCAGAGAGAGAAGAGGAAGCAGGCTCCCCGCTGAGCAGAGACCCTGATGTGGGGCTTCGATCCCAGGACCCTGAGATCATGACCTGAGCCAAAGGCGGAGGCTTAACCCACTGAGCCACCCAGGCGCCCCTATAAAACTTAGACTTAATCAGCCATAAGAATCAACTCCATATGCTGTGTAGTGTAAAGGTGTTCTGAATATGTGTACATATATACACAGAAATACATGTACCTGTGTATACACATGTTCAGGGATATACACACATGCACACATATATATGAATGAATGTACTTTTCATTAAAATTTCTGTCTTAATTGCTATAATAGGAAACCAAAGAAATAACAACAGGGTTATGGGATTTAGAAACATTTCTTTCAGGGATTTTAGTGTACATTTTTGATGACTCTTTTTAGAGGAAACTTAGAACTTTGAGGAGTAAGCCAAACTTAAATGAAGTTGTTTAGGGAATGTTAGCTTTGGATAAAATAATTTAAATAATAAATATCCTTCATTTTCTGCTTAGCTAAAGGGTTCCAATTTAGATAGGATGTTTTGAAGACTTGTATTTTTTTTGTTCTCCTAGAAAAATAATCTCCCGTTAGGTATATTGTTATGGAACATTTAAAAGTAAAGAGTCGTATTTTCTATAAGGGGTTATTTTGAGATAAGCCAGTGTAGACCTCTACATGCCCACTATTGATGCCCTTAGATGTCCTGAGTATAGCTGAAAGAATTTTCACTATTCTTCTACAATATTCCTATATTTTGGTAAATATATAGTCTAATTGGTATAATCTGATTTTCTTTTTTCTTAGTTATGAAAGCTGGAGATGTTATTTCTGTATACTCTGATATTAAAGGCAAATGTAAGAAGGGAGCCAAAGAGTTTGATGGAACAAAAGTATTTCTTGGAAATGGGATTTCTCAACTAAGCCGCAAAGAAATCTTCAGTGGACTACCTGAACTAAAGTATGTCATCAAATGTTTGGGGGAAATATGCATTCTTTTTGGTGGTTTGAGGACAAGAAAAACAATGTAAAAAATAGATCTAGTTACAGTATAAAAATATTTTTTGGTATAAATTTGGAAAATAATTGTTCAGTGCATATTTCCATGTTTTTTTGAAAAATTGTTGGGTAAACAGTAAATGTTTAGATTAAAGGGCCCACCTACATAATCAAGTACTCATGCTGTAATCGTCAGTTTCAGTTTTTCTTTTGAAACTTACTGATTTGAAAATTTTTGCATCTTTTGGGGAACAGTATTCATCTTGGTAAAGGATGATTTTTGTGACCTATCCAGAACTGTTTAAACAGTCTGATTTTGTGAGACAAAAAGCGCATGCTTTTAATATAAATTAAAAAGATAAGTTTTTATTAAAAGTTTTTTTACCAGAAACCCAGCAATCACATGCCTACTTGTGGTCAAGAATTAATACTTGAATCTGAGATGCCTGAGTAGCTCAGTTAAGTGTCCAACTCTTTTTTTTTTTTGAAGATTTTATTTATTTATGTATCTGTCTATATAACAGAGAGACACAGTGAGAGAGGGAACATAAGCAGGGTGAGTGGGAGAGGGAGAAGCAGGCTTCCTGCTGAGCAGTGAGCTGGATGCGAGGCTTGATCCCAGGACTCTGGGATTATGACCTGAGCCGAAGGCAGAGGCTTAATCCACTGAGTCACCCAGGTGCCCCTGAGCATCCAACTCTTGATTTCAGCTCAGGTCATGATCTCAGGGTTGTGGGATCGGTCCCCATGTTGGGCTCCACGGTCAATGTGGAATCTGCTTTAGATCCTCTTTCTCTGCGCATTCCCGGGCTCATGCTCACACATGTTTCTCAAATCTTTAAAAAAAAAAAAAAGAATTAACATTTTGATTTACTCATACCAAATTAAAAAACAGTTTTTTTTGTTTTTGTTTTTGTTTTTTTTTTTTTTAAATTTTATTTATTTGACAGAGAGAAACACAGTGAGAGGGAACACAAGCAGAGGGAGTGGTAGTGGGAGAAGCAGGCTCCCTGCTGAGCAAAGAGCCCGATGCGGGGCTCAATCCCAGGACTCTGGAATCATGACCTGGGCCGAAGGCAGACTTAACGACTGAGCCACCCAGGTGCCCCTAAAAAACAGTTTTAAATCATCTTGGGTTGCTACTGATTCTAAATAAATTAAATCTGTGGGCACAGATTGTTTAGAGTCCTTTTGCTTCATATTTTCAGTCTTTTTTAAGGAGTTCTGTGGACAGCTCCATTACTCCACAATTGACAGCTGATGTAGACATACTGAAAACTGAATTTATCTGTGCAGAACTGGACTACATCCCTGATTCCTGGAATAGTTTTCATGTTGTAGCAGTTTGGGTTTATAGTTGAAATTAATTCTTTTAAACAGATTATTGGATTAACTAACTGTGGATAGCAGTACTTTCCAAATGGCCAAGAGCAAAGATTTTATTCTTCTCAGAAGACTTTATGAATGTAAAGATAAAGCATATATATGTTGTGTTTATCTTTAAGTCTGTAAAAGGAAATTGACTTTTTGACTTTCTCCTTTGGTTCTATTATTAGGGGTACACTCTTCATCCTCTCTTTTTTTGTGACTGGCTTACTTTTTTTTTTTTTTACTGAATTATAATTGATATATAATACCGTGTTTCAGGTATACAACACAGTGATTCAATATTCATATGCATTAAGAAGTCACCACAATAAGACATTACCATCTGTGGTTATACAAAGTTGTTAACAATATTATTAACTATATTCCCTATGATGTACCTTACATCCCCATGTTTTATTGATAACTTATTTAATCTTGTTTAAAATTTATTTAATCCCCATAACTCATTAATAACTGGAAAGTTAGGGGCGCCTGGGTGGCTCAGTCGTTAAGCGTCTGCCTTCGGCTCAGGTCATGATCCCGGAGTCCTGGGATCGAGCCCCGCATTGGGCTCCCTGCTCTGTGGGAAGCCTGCTTCTCCCACTACCATTCCCTCTGCTTGTGTTCCCTCTTTCGCTGTGTTTCTCTCTGTCAAATAAATAAAATCTTTAAAAAAAAAAAAAATAACTGGAAAGTTAATCTTTTTCACCTTATTTGTTACCCCGACCCCCTTTTCTATGGCACCCATCAACTGTGTCTATGTTTCTGTTCGTTTTGTTTGTTCATTTGTTTTTTAGATTCCACATACAAGTGAAATCATACGGTATTTGTCTTTGTCTTTGACTTATTTCACTGAGCATAATACCCTTTGGGGTAGTCTCTGTTGTCATGAATGGCAAAAATCATTTTTTTTTTTTTTAAGGTTTTTATTTATTTGACAGAGATCACAAGTAGGCAGAGAGGCAGGCAGAGAGAGAGGAGGAAGCAGGCTCCCTGCTGAGCAGAGAGCCCCATGCGGGGCTCGATCCCAGTACCCCGAGATCATGACCTGAGCTGAAGGCAGAGGCTTTAACCCACTGAGCCACCCAGGCGCCCCAATATCATTCTTTCTTATGACTAATATTCGTGTATGTTTGTGTGGGTGTGTACCACATTTTCTTAATCCATTTATCAGTGGACACTTCTTCCTGTGATGGATTTCTACTTTCTTTTTTTTTTTATTTCTACTTTCTTATAATTGATTTCTAGTTTCATATTGTTGTGGTAGGAAGAGAAGCTTGATATGATTTTAGTATTGTTAAATTGAGATTTGTTTTGTGGCATAACATTATCTATCCAGGAAAATTTTCATAGACATTTAAGAAGAATGCGTATTCTGCTGTTTGTTTTTTTGTTTGTTTTTGGGTTTTTTTGCTGGTTAGGGATGGAATATCCTGTATGTATCAAGTCCATGTGGTTTGATGTGTTGTTTGCTGTTGTTATTTTCTGTCTGTATGATATATCCATTGATGTAAACGTGGTGTTAAAGTCCCTTACTATAATCATTACTATTATTAATGATTCTCTTTATGATTATGTAATGCTCTTTGTCTCTTATTATGGCCTTTGTTTTATTAAATTTATTTATTTATTTTTCTTTTTTATTTATTTGTTTTTCTCAAAGATTATTTATTTATTTATTTATTTATTTATTTATTTGACAGAGAGAGAGAGAGAGAGAGATCACAAGTAGGCAGAGAGGCAGGCAGAGAGAGAGAGGGGGAAGCAGGCTCCCTGCGGAGCAGAAAGCCTGATGCGGGGCTTGATCCCAGGACCCTGAGACAATGACCTGAGCTGAGGGCAGAGGCTTTAACCCATTGAGCCACTCAGGCACCCCATGGCCTTTGTTTTAAAGTCTGTTTTGTGTCCTACATGTATTGCTACCCCTGCTTTCTTTTCGTTTTCATTTGCATGGAATATTTTTTTGTAGCTGTGTACTTTGAGTCTGTATTTGTCTTTGAGTCTGACGTGAATTTCTTGTGTTCAGCTTATAGATGGGTCTTGTTTTTTATCCATTCATTTATGCTATGTGCTTTGTTTATATTGTTTAGTTCACTTTCATTTAAAAGTAATTATTGATATATGTGTACTTACTGCCATTTTGTTATTTGTTTTCTGAATGTTTTTGTAATTCTGTGTTCTTCTCTTGGGTTTGATTATTTTAGTGTTATGCTTGAATTACTTCCTCTTTATTTTTTGTGAAAAATAAACCTATTACAGGTTTTCGGGTTGTGATAACCGTGAGATTTGTTTTATTTTATGTATTCCTTAACTAATCATTATAGGTACAGTTGATTTTACTACTTTTATCTTTTAACCTTCAGATTGGCTTTGTAAGTGGTTGATCCACTACCTTTATGATATATTTGCCTCTACCAGTTAGATTTTTTCTTTCATGTATATTATTTCTAGTTATGGCCTTTCCTTTTTGCTTATGGAAGTCTGTTTAATACTATAAAACTAGGTCAGGGGTGATGAAACTCCTTTAACTTCTGCTTTTCTGGGAAACTCTTTATCTCCCCCTTCAATTGTGAATGATAACCTTGCCGAGTATTCTTGATTGTGAGCACTCTGAATGTATTGTGCTACTCATTTTCTTCTGGCCTGCAAAGTTTGTGCTGAGAAATCAGCTGATAGTCTTATTGGGGTTCCCTTATATATAACTTTTTTTTTTTTTTTTTTTTTGCTGCTTTTAAAGGTCTGTTTTTGTTTTTAATTTTTGACCTTTTAATTAAGATGTATTTTGATCTCTTTGGGTTCATCATTTGGGGTTCTTTTTTTCCTAGATCTGGATATCTGTTTCCTTTGCCAAATGAGGGAAGTTTTCATCTATTATTTCTCAAATAAACTTTCTGCTCCTTTCTCTCTCTCCTCCTTCGGGGGCTCCTATAAAGGGAATGTTAGTGCACCTGATGTTAGCTCACAGGTCCCTTAAACTATCCTCATTTTTAAAATTCCTTTTTTGGGGCGCCCAGGTGGCTCAGTCATTAAGCATCTGCCTTCGGCTCAGGTCATGATCAGGTCATGTGAACCCTACATCGGGCTCCCTGCTCAGCAGGAAGCCTGCTTCTCCCGCTACCATTCCCTCTGCTTGTGTTCCCTCTCTCGTTGTGTTTCTCTCTGTGAAATAAATAAAATCTTAAAAAAAAAATTCCTTTTTCTTTTTGTTGTTCAGTTTGGGTGATTTTTTACTACCTTGTTTTCCAGAGCACTGCCCTCTTCTTCTGTATTAACAATCTGCAGTTTATTCCCTATAGTGTATTTTTATTTCTGTTATTCTTCAGCTCTGAGTGAAACTTTTTAATATTTTCTTTTTGTTGAAGTTCTCACTGTGTTTATCCATTTTTGTCCTGAGTTTGATGAACAATTTTATGGTGATTACTTTGGACTTTTTGTTGGATAAATTGTTTATTTCCATTTTGTTTAGTTCTTTTTCTGATGTTTTGTGTTATTCTTTTGTTTGAAACATATTCTTCTGTCTCCCCATTATGCCTAACTCTGTGTTTGTTTCTGTATATTCAGTTCATCTGCATCTCCTGGTGTTGAAGGAGTGGCTTTATGTAAGAGATGTCCTGTAGGGCCCACTAGTGCAGTTCTTTTACCCTGGTACCCATACACACCTGCTTCAGGGGTGTCCCTTGAGTGGAATGTGCGTGTCCTCCTCTTGTGGCAGCCCCTTGACAGCTGCAGGTGCACTCTTGGGTGAGGCTGGCTTCCCTCCCCTGCCTGGTTAGCTGGAGGCCTATTCCTTTTTTTTTTTTTTTTTTTTAATTTATTTGACAGAGAGAAATACAGCGAGAGAGGGAACACAAGCAGAGGGAATGGTAGTGGGAGAAGCAGGCTTCCTGCCGAGCAGGGAGCCCGACACGGGGCTCGATCCCAGCACCCTGGGATCATGACCTGAGCCGAAGGCAGACACCCAACAACTGAGCCACCCAGGTGCCCCTGGAGGCCTATTCCTGATGGATACAAGTGTGCTGGTGGGTGGAGTCCTATAGACTGCAAGGCTCTGCTGAGGGGCAGGGTCGTATGGGGCTCTCAGGGGTGTGCACTCTGGCAGTAGCATTCTAGAGACCTCTATCTAGAATGGTGTCTGTCATTTCACTGGTGTCTGTCATCTCCAGTGTCAGCAGGGCAGAACAAGATAGCAAAAATGTCTGTCATCAGTGTCTTACTCCTCAAGAAAGCCCCACTCCCCCATCCCCTTCAGCAGGGGCTCCAAGATTAAGAATTAGGCCTAGTTCGCCTGTGGTCCATGTGCTTTTTGATCTGGCTTTTGATCTTTTTTGATCTTTTTGATGTGGCTTTGATCTGATTTGAAACCATTTATACGGTTTCTGGGTTGAGTTTCTGTGGAAGCTCTTTATGAGTGGGGTGTCCTGGACATACTTCGTATTGGTTTTTAAGGGCAGATGTTTCAGAAGCCCATCTTTTAATGTATTATCTAAGGGTTGGGTTGTTGGATGTGGAGTTTGAATCTCTTTTCAGAGAGGTAACATTTCTTTGAGGTCTGTTCTGACCATGGAATGATGCTCCAGGGGTGTGGTTTTGGCCTTAACAATACTATATTTTTGCCTCTTCCACTCATCTTGGTGCTGTCCCTTGTTGTGGGGGCTCTGTTCATCTAGTTTCTAGGTCCTGTTCAGTTTGTCGTGTTTGTGGGAGGAGGCGAACTTACAATCTTATTATTCTGCAATCTTCCGCTCTTCATTCTTTTATATTACTCATTGTAGTAGTTCCAGTAACTTTGCTGGCAGACCTTTCTGAGGAATGTTTGTTGGTAGGAGTAGCAGACAGCCATCTTTCAGAAAGCTGTTTTGTTTTGTTTTGTTTTAACTCTTAAATTCAGCATTCAGTATGCTCTTAGGATTTCTTTCCCTGACTATATGAGGAAAAGCATGCTTTCATAACAAGGAAATGCTAAACATCATGTTTCTTATTATAAAATTTTAGAACTATGTCTACCAGTGGTAACTTTGTTATTCAACTAGTAAATTTGCACCGTTTGGTTTCTTTTTATTTTTTTAAGATTTTATTTATTTGACAGAGAGGAGAGAGATCACAGGTAGGCAGAGAGGCAGGCAGAGAGAGAGGGGGGAAGCAGGCTCCCTACTGAGCAGAGAGCCCAATGCGGGGCTCGATCCCAGGACCCTGAGATCATGACCTGAGCTGAAGGCAGAGACTTTAAACCACTGAGCCACCCAGGCACCCCTACCCTTTGGTTTCTTGAATTACAGTGGTGTTCAGTAATAGACTTCATAAGGTAGATTAATTTAGTAACAACCTTTTTATCATATGAGATCTGGTTCTTTGCATTATTATATGGAGATACATACTACAAAAGTTTTATTTTTTATTAAAGATTTTTTGTAAAGTTCCTGGGTGGCTTAGTCGGTTAAGCATCTGCCTTCGACTCAGATCATGATCCTGGGATAGAGCCCTGTGTTAGGCACCTTGCTCAGCAGGGAACCTTCTTCTCCCTCTCCTGGTACCTCTCCCCATGCCCATGCTCTCTCAAATAAATAAAAATAAAATATGTTAAAATTTAATTTAATTTAATTTAATTTTTAAAAAATATTTTATTTATTTATTTGACAGAGAGAGAGATCACAAGTAGGCAGAGAGAGAGAGGGAAGCAGGCTCCCTGCTGAGCAGAGAGCCCGACATGGGGCTCGATCCCAGGACCCTGAGATCATGACCTGAGCTGAAGGCAGAGGCTTTAACCCACTGAGCCACCCAGGCGCCCAAAAATGAAATCTTTAAAAATAAATAAAATTTGCCCTATCCCTACCCCCCCAAATAGTCAAAAAGAAAGAAACATAATTCCATACTGGAACAATAATTGGTTTAAATTATTCTTTGTCAAGTTGTTTTAAGTTAAATACTTTAAAGATGGACAAGTTGTGCTGATGGTCAGAAGGAGATAGTCACAGAAATAGCAGAACTTGAAGCACTAGGTAGGAACTGGATTAGAAAGGCAGACATACAAATGTTAACGTTTGAGTATTTTTCAGAGGACTAGTGTCCTGCAAGTCAGAAAGTCATTTAAATTATGAAAGGGTGACCAGGTCATGGAATTCAAGGTGTCCAGTAATAGGTCCAGACTGGGTGGGGCCTGAGGTGTTGATCAAGGTCAGTGCACTGTTCTCTCAACAAATGACTGACTTTTGAATGTGAGGCTGTAACTTTTCAGAAGGTCCCTTTGTATTATTTCTGGTCACGGACAAGAACTATGTGAGAAATACTAGATTTGATCCTGGCTGGACCAAGGACCACAGACTAACTAACTCTGATTTAACTCTGATTAAAAGTACGGATTCAGACATAATCAAGTGGTAAACAAATGAGTGAGGATAAAAGGGATGGGTAGAGGGAGAAAGGAGGTAATGTTTCATGTATGACAGAGCATGTTAGAACCGAGTGGACATCGTAGTCATAACCACTGCAGTTGCAGTCCACGAGTATCTACAGAAATTATTTCACTCTAAAGAGCAGTGTAAACTTATCCTGTTGTGGCATAAAATAATAATTTGGTCTTTGGGTTTCTGGCTCACAGCTCCCCAAATCCTTGGAATCTCTGCAGCTATGAGTGTCTTTTGTATGCTAATGAGGTGACTGGTAGCCGAGTGTTCCTAGATAGCTTCTGGAAGGCACTTGCTGGAGGAACCAACCTTGTACTTAGAAGGTTGGAACTTGTAGTTTTACCCCGAGACCTCCAGGGAAGGGAGTGGGCCTGGAAATTGAGTTCATATCCAGTGGTCAGTGAGTTAATCAATCATGCCTATGTCATGAAACCTCCATAAAGACTCCTAGATGGTGGGGTTCAGGTTGGTGAACACATCGAGGCGTGGGGAGAGTGGTGAACTGTCTACCTCTCCCTTACCTTCTCCTGTGCATCTCTTTCCTTTGGCCATTTCTAAGTTGTGTTCTCCATAGTAAACCGTATTAGTAAGTGTTGTTCTGGGTTCTGTGAGTTGTTCTAGTTTATTTTCACACCTGAGGAGGGCAGTGTGGAAACCCCCACATTTACAGCCAGTTGGTCAGAAGTACAGATGGCAACCCAGATGTGCCGCTGGTGTCTGAAGTGACGCTGCTCTTGTCGGATCCAACCGTCGAGCCCGTGGCGTCTCACAGTAACCCCTGACAGGTTGTGCCAGGACTGAACTGGAGTGAGGGACTCTCAGCTGGTAGGAGAGGAAACGCCACACATTTGGTGTCAGGAGTATTAACAGTAAAATGAGCCCACCTACCGACATAAAGCCGAGTGCAAACCATCCCCGTAGATGCGTCCCTCCGAACCCTGGTTCAGAAGCTCTGAGCTCGTCTAGCGTACTGGACCTGAGGAGTTTGTTCTTGTTCTCACTGTTTAGACTGTGTTCCTTGCTTGTACTCCAGGACCTGGCTTAAATCCAGATTCCTAATCTTGCCTTAATTATTAGAGTGCACTTTTTCTATGCCTCTCCAATCCCTGGAACATGGTGTTGATTTCCCTTTTTTCTTGCTCTCAGTGGTGTGGCCTGATACACCAGGCTGTGTTTGGCTTTCTCCAGCAGTATTTGTGCGCTTTCTCTTGCCTCTGATGGCCTCTTATGGCCACTCCCAGATGGTGATGTTTGTCCTAATGAATCATCGTCCACCGTGTATGTTCTCCTCGGTCCTGGCCCTTCCTGCTCTCTGATCAGTTCCACTGCTGCCTTTGACATGAGATAAAGGTAGAAAAACTCATCTTGAGGATTGTGTCAGTACTGAGTGGTTATTGTCTAAAGAGATGAGAGAGTTGTGTGGCATATTTGTGGTTGCTTAGCATCAGCATGATTCGTAAGTATATTTTTATTTTTCATACAAGTACCTAGCATAGTGCCTTGCAAACTGAAGCATTCAGAAAATGTTTATTGAATTAAGAGGAGTTAAAAGTGATCGTGAATCTGTTCTAACCAGACAGATTAGAATGAATCAACAAATAAAGATTGAGATGTTAGTCAGAGAAAGACAAATACCATATGACCTCATATGTGGAATTTAAGAAACAAAACAAATGGATGACGAAAAAAAGGCAAGCCAAAAAACAGACTCTTAACTGGAGAGAACAAACAGATGGTTCCCCGAGGGGAGGTGGATAGGGCTGGGTGAAATAGGTGAAGGGGATTAAGAGTATGCTTATCCTGAGGTACCCCTGTGGTGTGGTCCGTGAAGCATCTGACTTTTAGTTTCAGCTCAGGTCACGATCTCAGGGTCATGAGATCAAGCCCCACGTCAGGCTCCACACTCAGTGCTGAGTCTGTTTGTGACTCTCTCCCTTTCCCTCTGCCCCACCCTCTCTCGTGCGTGCATGTGCTCTCTCTCTAAATCTTTTTTTTTTCAAATTTTATTTATTTATTTGAAAGAGAGAGACATGGCAAGAGAGGGAACACAATCAGGGGGAGTGGGAGAGGGAGAAGCAGGCTCCTTGCAGAGCAGGGAGCCCGATGCAGTGCTCAATCCTAGGACCATGGGATCACAACCTGAGCCAAAGGCAGACGCTTAATGACTGAGCCACCCAGGCACCCCTAAGATAAATAAGTCTTTAAACAAAAAAAGAGTATACTTAGGAGTATACTGTTATATACTTACATAGAGTATAAGAGATAAGCACTAAGTAATATATAGAAATGTTGAATCATGATATTGTACACCGAAACTAACATAACACTGTATACTGGCTTTAAAAATAAAATAAGAACAAATGCATTATGTTAACATAAATAGCATTTTAAATTAAATAGCTATGTTTAAAAAAAGATTCACATTCCTTGCCTTTCTTGTTTGTTCAACTTTCTGAAGAAACTCCTTTGTGTCTATATGAAAGATTTATGTAACTATCCTTTTTAGTTTTCTGATCGCCTTCTACTGCAAGGAACAAGTCATAAACAAAAAATAGGAATGTCCTAAGTATTGTGGTATTGAGTAAAAGAGGTTTTAAAAAGGCAGAACATCTTATATTTGTTGTGCTGTGGGGTATGTTCCTGGAACTTGAATTTGTATGGACTGTGGAATTTATACAGACTAATGTTAGATTTTTCTGCTTTTCAGAGGAATAGGCATAAGAATGACAGAACCGGTATATCTCAGTCCCTCATTTGACAATGTACTGCCCAGCTACTTATTTTTACAGGCAAGTATTTGTCAGGGTAAAATACTTAATGAAATTGAAATGTAACCTCAGTAGTTATTTCAAATCTAAGGGTTTTTTTCTATTACTGTATTTTTTTGTGGTTTATTTTTCTGGTCTACCTTTGGTTAAGCAGTAAAAACAAAAAACAAAACAAAAACAAAAAAAACCCCAAACTTTGTACACATTCTCTTCTTTTTCTCAATTGATTTTAAACTTTTTTAAAAACGCTCTATTGCCCGAAAGTGTATTCATTGTTTATAAGCCTCTACTTCTTTTTCTTGAAAAGTAATTTAGAAAATACATTACTTTAAAAAAATGCATTACTGGGGCACCTGCACAGCTCAGTCAGTTAACATCTGCCTTTGGCTCAGGTCATGATCCCAGGGTCCTGCATCAGGCTCTCTGCTCAGTGGGGAGTCTGCTTCTCTCCCTCTACCTCCTCCTTGTGTGCGCTCTCTTTCTGAAATAAGTAAAATCTTTGAAAAAAAATGCATTACTTTGGGATATTATTCTATTTTATTTAAGGCAAATTATTACCCTAGAGTAGCAGTCCTTATGTGACCAAAACTAATAATGAATTAACTGTATAATTTAATTTGTTGCTGTATAGCTTATTGCTGTAGATACAGGAGTTGTCCAATCTCCTATTTCTAGGTGCCAATCAGAAATAGTAAGATTGGTTTACATTCTACTTTTCTCCTACAGAAATGTGGTAGTGGCGGGGAGATAGAACCCAGATGTCTTTGATGTGGTATTAGCAGCATAAAACTAGAATTCTTAAGTGGGTGTTAGATGGTGAAGCACCTGAAATTGCCGTTTTTTACATTTTTCTTACAAAAAGATCCGGAGCTTTGTTATATTTCTGAAAGGGCTTTGGCCTTCAAAATATTGAGACCGCTGAATTAAGGGGGAAAAATGTGCTTTTTTTGGTTAAATTGATAGGGGAAATGCATCGTGCATGTGTGTGTCTCATGTGTGAATGTCCACTGAGATCATAGGATACTCTTGGAAACTGAATTTCCTGACACTGGTATGTTTAAACAAAACCTATTCTTGGCAGAGGATGTTGTACTGGATTACCTCCAAAGATTTTTTTATGTTCTCTGACTCTGAATTTTAAAAGGACTTAGAATCATTGATAGTTGATTTTATTTTTTTCTTTATAGAATTTGCCATCTGCTGTAGTAACTCATGTTCTGGAGCCACAACCCGGAGAGAAGATTCTAGATTTGTGTGCAGCACCTGGAGGCAAAACAACACACATTGCAGCATTAATGCATGATCAGGTGAGACCATCTTCACAGCAAAAACTACTCTCAACATATTACATGTTTCAGTGTTGAAGTGGAAGTACACATAACTTATGAAGCATTATATAGACATTTATAATCTGAATTATTTCTGATTTGGCCAAAGTGAAGACTGTTCATTGATGGCATTCATCACATGTTGAGTTCAAATGATGATGATAATTATCATTTTTTTTTAAAGATTTTATTTATTTGACAGAAAGACACAGTGAGAGAGGGAACATAAGAAGGGAGAGTGAGAGAGGGAGAAGCAGGCTTCTTGTGGAGGAGGGAGCCCGATGTGGAGCTTGATCCCAGTACCCTGGGAACATGACCTGAGCTGAAGGCAGATGCTTAATGGCCGAGCCACCCAGGTGCCCTGATAATTATCATTTGTGAAGACTATCTGGAGATCTTCTTGAATCCCAGATTTATTAGTACATTTGTAGAGCAGAAGTCTTCTTCATAAAATTAGATTTAAATGCAACATTTAAGAGATTTTTTTTTATGTTCTTAATTATCAGACTTGACACTTTTTAAACTACTAAAATCTGTCTCTGAAACTTAATTTAATAGCACATTATTGAAGTATCAATATATACATTGATTATATATGTACATTATGATATATACACATCAAGGACATTTTCTTGAGATTCATAAAATCCTTATGATCTGGCTTAATTATAAAGCCTGTTGCATTGTCATAAAATATAGTAGGTCTTGGATAACTTTATTTCATATTTTATAGCTTTTCCCCACAGACATGTATTTGACAATATGTTTCCTGTCATTACGAGTTAGTTTGTGTTTAAAACTCAGTGTGACCTTGTCACTCACTGTGACCATTCTGTGCTGCACTTGAGATTCTTCAGCTCAAGAAAGATGGGGCCACTTGATGCTATCTTTCTTCTTGTTTCAAATTCCATAAAATTACATCATTCCTGAAATGCTTAGACACACTAATATCTTCACTTACTTTGATCTGGAGGCAGATTTTAATTGGTTGGTTGGTTGATTAAACAGATAGTACTTACATATGCCAAGTACTGGGCATGCAGCAACCAACCACTGTCTTTGTTGTGTAGCTTCCCTTCTTTTAAAGGAAGAGACAGATAATAAACTAAATGAATATAAGTTATGGCATGTAGGATTGAGATAAGGGTGGTGGTGAGCAAGAGACGAAGGGGAAGGGACATCAGGAGTATTGAGGAGAGTGGGTATGCAGTTTTTAGAAGGGTGGTGAGAAATACAACCTGCGAAGGTGGTTTTTGAGGAAAGACTTTGAGGTGGTGAGCAACATGGAGGTCTGTGGGACGTATGTTTTCTCTTGAGAAAACGCAAGTGTGGGTGCTCTGAGGCTAAAGTGCCTCTCACCTGTTTGAGGAACCTCTGCTGTTTGCTGAGAAAGATGAAGTGAGGAAGACAGGAGGAAAAAAGGAGACCAGAGCGAGGGACGCCCCAGGGGAGGATGTTTGAGTCGAGCTTTTGGCAGTGTCTGACAGGATGTTGGCTGTGCTCGAGTGATGGGAAGTCACAGAAGAGTGACATAAGCCTCTTTACTATTTCCAGTATCCTTTGTGGCTGTTACCTTGAAAACAGACAGGAGGAGGGCGGGGGTGACTGGTTCAGAGACAGTGTTTCAGGGAAGCATTATGGAGGAGCAAGAAGTTGTGGAGATGTGTTTAAGGTGGAGCTGTAAGGCCTTGCTGATGCGCTGCATGTGGGTTATGGAAATGAGAGAGCGATCAAGGGTGACTCCTACAGATTCTGTGTAGGGGTGACTATGGGAGGAGCAGGTTCTGCAGGGAAAAGTCAGAAAGTTTTGGAGATATTACACTGAAGTGTCTATTGGACTTGCAAGGGATGATGTTGAGTAGGCAATTGGATATTTGAGCCTAGAGTTCAGGCCAGAGGTATAGACCGGAAATAAAAATATAGATCGAAAATGTAAAGAAATGTAAAATAGAAATTTGCAAGTCATCAGCTTATAGATACTACGTGAAGCCATAAAACTGATACGAGTGGCAATAGAGAGTAGAAGAGGCCGAAAGACTGAGCCGCATGGGTACTGTGTGCCAACATTCAGAGGTGGGGAAAGGAGAAGGGATGGCCAGTGATGTCAGAGGAAAACCAGAGGAGTAGTATGACACCCTGGAAACAATGTGAAGAAAGGGATTGAAAGACAGTGGAGAGATCAGCTGTGTCAGATGTTGCTGCCAGGCTACATAAAGTGAGGACTGAGAACTTCCAGTGGACTTAGCACCAGGTCCGTGATGGGCAACCGTATTATAAGCAGTTTTGGTGAGTAGAAATGCTTGCTTGAATTGAGAATGAGAGTAATCTAAGGAAGTGAATCAAGATTATGCCTTTGGTGGTAGTGGTAGGAGGGAGTTATTTGTACAGGAATTTAGTGAAATCGGGCAGTAGTTGGAGGTGAACTCAGGGAATACTTTAAGATAAGAGAAATGGTCATGTTTATGTGCTAATGAGAGATCCATTAAGAAGGGAAATTGTTAACTATATCTTTGAGGAGGTGAAATGGGATATAGTTTGATGCACACATGGCTTTAGATGGTGGCATGCAACAGTTTATCCATGGAAATCGGAGGGAGGCGGAGTACATGGGTGCAGATATTGGTGGACCGTTCAATGTAGTTCAATGTAGTAAGAGATAGGAAGATCTCTTGGTTGTTTGGGTTTTCTCAATGAAATATGAAGCAAGGTTATCAGGTAAGAATGGGGATGAGGAAGGAGGTGGTAAGAGCTAGGAGGTATGAAATGTTAATCTAGGAAAATGGAAGTGAGAATGGGCTATGCACACGTCCTAGTAATTCCACTTTGCACTACGGGCTCCGTGATTACAGTGGTCATAAATATAAGATTTGTTGGCATAGTGATAGGCTGCCAGGGTGTAGATGTGAAGTTGGTGACGACTTGGATTTAACCACAGCAGCATTTTTGTCATGCTTACATCTAAGGCATAGAAGCATGTGTATAAGAGAGTAATGTGATATAGCATGGAATGTAAACTGGGTAAAGAGCATAGCAAAGACGGTAAAAGACCGAGGACAGTGGGTCCTTTCATATTTTTCTAAGTTAGCTCAGATTTATACAGTAGTAGGAATTCTTAGGCACCTAGGAAACTTGGCAGTTTTTTTCATAGTACTCTTTTATAAGTAAGGAAAAATTGCCTACCTAAAGTGTAAGACTTTGTAGCATAGAAATACACTTCTGTGAGGCTTAGCAGAGCCCTTCTGCTCTGATTCAGTTGATAGAAGATGTAATATCTGTGTGCCGCCTCCCCAAAGTGCCAGATATTGGTCTTTACCAGATGATCACTTTTGATCTATATTTGATGGTTTTTAGGATGGCCAACTGATTGACAAGGGATCTTGAACAAAAAGTAATAGGAACATTTGCTGTGTCAAGATGAAATTGTAACTTATCCCTTTGATTAGTGCAAATCATTTTATCCAAAGACTTCCGATGAAAATTCACTTTACTCGCATATTAGTATTTGATGCTATTACAATTTCTGAAATGTTCATTATGTCACAAGCAAGAAGATAATGCACTCACATGCATACACACAGACATATAAATAAATAAAAATTTGTATTTTCAATGAACATATTGAAGGGTTAAAACTTATCTCTGCTCTGTTTGTGTATCTACAGACACTATATATAGGCACTGTATGTATGTTCTGTGCATATGTATGAATATATGCACTCTGTATGTGTGCCGTACACACACACACACACACACACACACACACACACACACACACACACACACAAAAACAAAAACTTGTGGTAGCACTAGTACACCTCGATGAATGGCCTTAAAGTAACAAAGGAAGGGAAAGATACTTGTTGTTCAAGTTTTAGGGTATTAATACTCTTGGTTCGTTAGAAGAGATGTACGTACCTGTTTATTAATACTTTTCTTTGTCCCAAGGGAATTTAAGGTGGTAACAGTGAAAGTCTTAAGGAAAAAAGCATTAAATACCACCAGTGCATAAAATGCGGAACATGAAATAGAAGGATTCATTTTATGGAGTTGTGGTGTTATAACTGCTTTGGGTTTACACTTTATATTTATGTGTGTTTTGTTTGTTTTTTAGGGAGAAGTAATAGCACTGGATAAAATATCCAACAAAGTAGAGAAAATAAAACAGAATGCTTTATTGTTAGGGCTGAATTCCATCAAGGCATTTTGCTTTGATGGAACAAAGGCTCTTAAACTTGATATGGTTAAGGATGCTGAAGGTGAGTTAAATTTTATCTTTATAGGCTTCTATAATTGGCTTTTGGAAACAGATTTTGCTGTCATTGTTCTAGCCCTAAAATACCCATAAGACCTTGAAAATGGCATGGATCTAAGATATTTTGGCATAATAGATAACATTTTGCTTTTCATCTTATCCCAGAACATATATACAGTGCCTCTATATATCGTATGTCAGATTTTAATAATATAAAATCATACTCTAAGACGTGGTCAGACTCTGGTCTTAATATATTTCTCTGAGTTTCATATTAAATCTTAGAAAGTTTATTAGCCTTTCGAGTTGATGATTCTTGAGCTATTTTGTTTTCTTCATTTTTCTTGAGAAAATGTGGCTGTGGATCTGGGAAGGGAGGAAAAACTACCGCATACCTGATGACATTAATTTTGCTTCGAATAAAATGTTGCATTTATTAAGTCCACTATTGCTCTCTTTCTTTGTTTAGATTTGATTTCATGAAATACTCAAGAAACTTGCGTATTTTAACAAACTGGCATTAATTTCCCCGAAATGTTTATTAATTAAAGATGCTATTTGAGTAAAGATGATTTTAAAAAGCTGAGGACATGGTTTTGACTCCCAACCCTTTACAAGCCATCTAATTTTCTCATAAAAAAGCTTTTGTTCGGGGGCGCCTGGGTGGCTCAGTGGGTTAAGACCTCTGCCTTCAGCTCAGGTCATGATCTCAGGGTCCTGGGATCGAGCCCCACATTGGGCTCTCAGCTCAGCAGGGAGCCTGCTTCCTCCTCTGTCTCTGCCTGCCTCTCAGCCTACTTGTGATCTCTCTCTGTCAAATAAATAAATAAAATCTTAAAAAAAAAAAAAAGCTTTTGTTTGTAAAAATGGCTAATAGTGGACAATTCAAAATAATCTATTACTGTCACTTAACTGAAATTGTTGGTAGGTCACCAAGTTTTACATATCATTGAATAAAGTAATCATACTCAAAAGCATAATAGGCCGAGATTGGGGTAAGAACAATCAAAATGTAGGGGTAGCCATCTTAGAGGTTGGTCTTCAGTGCAATAGGGAGACATTCATCATTGACTTGGGATATCCAATCACTGATTTTTCACTCATCCACAGCACTATTAGCTGATGGTTGTAGATTATTATCTTAAGCTCCTTTTTCATTAAGACCTGTTTCGTTTCAGACTGTATGGTAGTTTGATGTGGGGTGTTAAACCTAGAGTGTCTGGCAATAGATCCAGTCTGTTTGATAGAAAATGCATTGGTAGTAATGTGAATATCACTATATCTTTGGGACTCCTGGAAAATGAGAAGTTATTTTGTGACACCTGCCTAATGCGTAATAAACCACCTGGGAATAAATAAATGAAACACATGGAAATTTTCCTATAAAAATAGGGATTATTCTGAAGAGCAAGGTCTAGACTATTATTTATCTTCTGAAAGAGGTGGGAATAGGTCAGATTTAATTGCTGATTACATGAGAACAGCACTTCATGGTCAATTGATTGTTAACCTAGAAGAGTTAGCCTGGACTTCACAGGAGATTTATATTAGTGTATAGGCTAATAGCCTATATCCGAGACCCAAAATATAGTGGCTTAGAAAAGATAGAAGCATTTTTCGTTTCTTTGTTTTTGTTTATTTTGGTCCTATCTAACAGAAATGGGACTCCAATGCTCATAGTTTCACCTCTGGGTCCAAGACAGATGTTCCAGTTTTTTCAAGGGGAAAGGAAAGTGTGTCAGAATCCTTATGAATTCATGTGCCACTAGCCAAGTTAGTCATTTGATCAATTTAACTGCAAGGGGGTGGGAGCTGGAAAATATAGTCATTAGCTATGTAGCCTTGTGCCCAATTCAAACATGACTTTAGGAAAAGAGGATAATGAGTATTAAAGAACAACTAGCAGTCCGACAAAGGCTTTGTCTTACTGAAAGTGATAATGGTGATCGTTAAAATTTATTTATAAGCTATTTTAAATTTTTATTTTTTAGGGGAGTTGACAGTGTTAATAGTTTCAAGTGTACAACATAACAATTCTATAGTTCCATGTAATACTCAGTGCTCACAATTAAGTCATCCTCTGTCACCGTAAAATGTTACTGTATTATTGACTACATGCCCTAACACTGTGCTTTTTATCTGTGTGACTATTTAATAGCTAGAAGTTTGTATCTCTTAAGTTCTTTCACTTATTTTGCCCATCCCGTTATCCACTTCCCCTCTGGCAACCATCAGGTTGTTGTGTGTATTTATGAGTCTGTTTCTGTTTGTTTGTTCATTTATTTTGACATTTGGAGTCCACATATAAGTGAAATTCTGTGGTATTTGTTTTTCTCTGTCTGATTTAGTTTACTTAGCGTCATACCTGCTAGGTCCATCCATGTTGTCACAAATGACAAGATGGCATTCATTTATGTAGTTAATACTGCGTGTGTGTGTGTGTGTGTGTGTGTGTGTGTGTGTACACACACCACATCCTCTTTATCCCATCTATCAGTAGACACTTGGGATTGCTTCGATATATTGGCTCCTGTTAAGGGGCACCTGGCTGGAAGAGCATGCAAATCTTGATCTCAGGGTTGTAGGTTTGAACTTCATGTTTGGTATATTACTTAAAAAAATTGCTTACTGTAAATGCTGCAATAAACCTAAGGGTGCATATATCTTTTCGAAGTGATGTTTTCATTTTCTTTGGTTAATTATCTAGTAGTAGAATTACTGGATCGTAAAGTATTTCTATTTTTAATTTTTTGAGAAATCTCCATACTGTTTTCCATAGTGGTTACACCAATTTATATTCCCACCAAGAGTGCACAAGATTTCTCTTTTCTCCACATCCTTGTAACATTTGTGATTTCTTATCTTTTTGATACTAGCCATTCTCACTGGTGTGAGCGGATATCTCATTGTGGCTTTGTTTTACATTTCCGTGAGGATTAGCAATGTTGAGCATCTTTCTGTGCATCTGTTGCCATCTGTATATTTTTGGAAGAATGTCTTCTCAGGTCCTCCACCCATTTTTAATCAGATTATTTGGGGTTTCTTTGTGCTGAGTTGTATAAGTTCTATATATATTGTGGAAATTAACCCCTTGCAGATAACATCATTTGCAAAATCTTCTTCCATTCAGTAGGGTTGCCTTTTCATTTTGTTGATGGTTTCCTTCACAGTGCATAAGCTTTTTATTTTGGTTTAGTTCCAATAGTTTATTTTTGCTTCTGTTTCCCTTTATTGAAGAGACATATCCATAAATATGTTACTAAGGCTAATGTCAAACAGATTACTGCCTGTGTTTTCTTTTAAGAATTTTATGGTCTCAGGTCTCATATTTAGGTCTTTTATTCATTTTGAGGTTAATATTTTTATGTATGGTGTGAGAAAGGGGTCCAGTTTTATTCTTTGGTATGTAACTAGCCAGTTTTGCCAGCACCATTTATTGAAGAGACTTTTCTCTATTGATATTCTTGATTCCTTTTTCATAGATTAATTGAACAGAAAAGCCTCTGGTTTTATTTCCAAGGACTCTATCCTATTCCATTGATGTGTTTTCCACCAGTACCATATTCTTTCAGTTACTATAACTTTGTAGTATATCTTGAAATCTGGGATTGTGATACCTCCAGCTTTGTTCTTTTTCAAGATTGCTTTGACTATTTGGGGTCCTTTGTGGTTTAATACTAATTTTAGTACTATGTTCTAGTCCTGTGAAAAGCACTGTTTTGATTTTGGTAGTGATTGCATGAAATCTTTAAATTGCTTTAGGTAGTACGACATTTTAACAGTATTCTTCCCATCCATGAGCGTGGTCTATCTTTATTTATGTTTGTATTGTCTTCAGTTTTTTTTTTCCTTAATGTCTGACAATTTTCAGAGTATAGGTCTTCCTCTCGGTTAGATTTATTCCTAGGTATTTTTTTTTTTTTCCTTTCCTTTCCCTTTCCCAACATATAATGTATTCTTTGTCCTAGGGATACAGGTTTGTGAATCATCAGGCTTACACATTTCATAGCATTCACCATAGCACATACTCTCTCCAAAGTCCATAACCCAGCCACCCTATCCCTACTCCCCCACCCGCCAGCAACCCTCAGTTGTGTCATGAGATTAAGAGTCTCCTATGGTTTCTCTCTATCCCAATCCCATCTTGTTTCATCTTTTTTCCTCTCTACCCTCTAAGACCCCCAGCCCTGCCTCTCAAATTCCTCATATCAGAGAGATCATATGATAATTGTCTTTCTCTGATTGACTTATTTAACTTAACATAATCCCCTCTAGTTCTATCCACATTGTCGCAAATGGCAAGATTTCATTTCTTTGATGGCTACATAGTATTCCATTGTATATATACCACATCTTCTTTTTCCATTCATCTGTTGATGAACATCTAGGTTCTTTCTATGTTTGGCTATTGTGGACATTGCTGCTATAAACATTGGGGTACAGATGCCCTTGTGGATCACTACATTTGTATTTTTAGGGTAAATACCAGTAGTTCAATTGCTGGATCATAGAGTAGCTCTATTTTCAACTTTTTGAGGAACTTCCATACTGTTTTCCAGAGTGGCTGCACCAGCTTGCATTCCCACCAACAGCATAGGAGGGTTCCCCTTTCTCCACATCCTTGCCAACATCTGTTATTTCCTGACTTGTTAATTTTAGCCATTCTAACTGGTGTAAGGTGGTATCTCACTGTGGTTTTGATTTGTATTTACCTGATAGTGATGTGGAGCACTTTTTCATGTGTCTATTGACCATTTGGATGTCTTCTTTGCCAAAATGTCTGTTCATGTCTTCTGCCCATTTCTTGATTGGATTATTTGTTCTTTGGGTGTTGAGTTTGATAAGTTCTTTATAGATTTTGGATACTAGCCCTTTATCTGATATGTCATTGGCGAATATTCTCTCCCATTCTATCAGTTGTCTTTTGGTTTTGTTGACTGTTTTCTTTGCTGTGAAAAAACTTTGATCTTGGGGCGCCTGGGTGGCTCAGTGGGTTAAAGCCTCTGCCTTTGGCTCAGGTCATGATCTCAGGGTCCTGGGATGGAGCCCTGCGTTGGACTCTCTGCTCATTTGGGAGCCTGCTTCGTCCTCTCTCCCTGCCTCTCTGCTTGTGATCTCTCTCTTTGTCAGATAAATAATTAAATAAAATCTTAAAAAAAAAAGAAAAAGAAAAAGCTTTTGATCTTGATGAAGTCCCAATAGTTCATTTTTGCCCTTGCTTCCCTTGTCTTTGGAGATGTTTCTAGGAAGAAGTTGCTGTAGCTGAGGTTGATACTGTTGGATCCTGTGTTCTCCTCAAGGATTTTGATGGATTCCTGTCTCACATTGAGGTCTTTCAACCATTTCAAGTCTATTTTTGTGTATGGTGTATGGAAGTGGTCCAGTTTCATTCTTCTGCATGTGGCTGTACAATTTTCCCAACACTCTTTGTTGAAGAAACTGTCTTTCCCATTGGACATTCTTTCCCCCTTTGTCAAAGATTAGTTGACCAGAGAGTTGAGGGTCCATTTCTGGGCTCTCTACTCTGTTCCATTGATCTATGTGTCTGTTTTTTTTTTTTTATTTTTTTATTTTTTTATTTTTTTAAAGATTTTATTTATTTGACAGAGAGAAACACGAGAGAGGGAACACAAGCAGAGGGAATGGTAGCAGGAGAAGCAGGCTTCCTGCAGAGCAGAGAGCCCGATGCGGGGCTCGATCCCAGGCCCCTGGGATCTGACCTGGGCCGAAGGCAGCCGCATAACGACTGAGCCACCCAGGCGCCCCTATGTGTCTGTTTTTGTGCCGGTATCATACTGTCTTGATGTTTATAGCTTTGTAATAGAGCTTGAAGTCTGGAATTGTGATGCCACCAACTTTGGTTTTCTTTTTCAACATTCCTCTGGCTATTCTTGGTCTTTTTGGTTCCATATAAATTTTAGGATTATTTGTTCCCTTTCTTTTAAATAAATCGATGGTATTTTGATAGGGATTGCATTAAATGTGTAAATTTGCTTTAGGTAGCATAGACATTTTCACAATATGTGTTCTTCCAATCCATGGGCATGGAATGTTTTTCCATTTCTTTGTGTCTTCCTTAATTTCTTTCATGAGCACTTTATAGTTTTCTGAGTACAGATTCTCTGCTTCTTTGGTTAGGTTTATTCCTAGGTATCTTATGTGCAATTGTAAATGGGATCGACTCCTTAATTTCTCTTTCTAATGTTTTGCTCTTGGTGTATAGAAATGCAACAGATTTCTGTGTATTGATTTTATATCCTGACACTTGACTGAATTCCTGTATGAGTTCTAGCAGTTTTGGTGTTGAGCCTTTTGGGTTTTCCACATGAAGTATCATACCATCTGCAAAGAGGAAGGGTTTGACAACTTCTTTGCTGATTAGAATGCCTTTGATTTCTTTTTGTAGTCTGATTGCTGAGGCTAGGACTTCTAGTACTGTGTTGAATAGCAGTGGTGATAGTGGACATCCCTGCCGTGTTCCTGACCGTAGCAGAAAAGCTCTCAGTTTTTCCCCATTGAGAATATTTGCTGTGGGTTTTTCATAGATGGCTCTTATGATATTGAGTATGTACCCTCTATGCCTACACTGTGAAGAGTTTGGATAAAGAAGGAATGCTGTACTTTGTCAAATGCTTTTTCAGCATCTATCAAGAGTATCATATGTTTCTTTTTCTTTGTTTTATTAATGTATTATATCACATTGATGATTTGTGGATGTGGAACCAACCTGCAGTCCTGCAGCCCAGGAATAGATCCCACTTGGTAGTGGTGAATAATCCTTTTACTATACTGTTGGATCCTATTGGCTAGTATTGTGGTGAGAATTTTTGCATCTGTGTTCATCAAGGATATTGGTCTGTAATTCTTTTTGATGAGGTCTTTGTCTAGTTTTGGGGTCAAGGTAATGCTGGCCTCATAAAATGAATTTGGAAATTTTCCTTTTCTATTTTTTGGAACAGTTTCAGGAGAATAGGTATTAATTCTTCTTTAAATGTTTGATAGAATTCCCCTCAGAAGCCATCTGGGCTGGTCCTGGGCTCTTTTTTTTTGGGAGATTTTTGATGACTACTACAATCTCCTTACTGGTTATGGGTCTGTTCAGGTTTTCTATTTCTTCCTGGTTCAGTTTTGGTCGTTTATAGGTCTCTGGGAATGCACCCATTTCCTTCAGATTGTCAAATTTGCTGGTATATAGTTGCTCATGATATGTTCTTATAATTGTTTTTATTTTTTTGGTGTTCGTTGTGATCTCTCCTGTTTCACTCATGATTTTATTAATTTGGGTCCTTTCTCTTTTCTTTTTGATAAGTCTGGCCAGGGGTTTATCAATCTTATTAATTGTTTCAAAGAACCAGTTCCTAGTTTCATAGATCTGTTCTACTGTTCTTTTGGTTTCTATTTCATTGATTTCTGCTCTGATCCTTATTATTTCTCTTCTCCTGCTGGGTTTAGGCTTCCTTTGCTGTTCTTTCTCTAGCTCCTTTAGGTGTAGGGTTAGGTTGTGTACTTAAGACCTTTCTTGTTTCTTGAGAAAGGCTTGTATTGCTATATACTTTCCTCTTAGGACCGCCTTTCCTCTGTCCCAAAGATTTTGAATAGTTGTGTTTTCATTTTCATTTGTTTCCATGAATTTTTTAAATTCTTTTTAAATTTCCTGGTTGACCCATTCATTCTTTAGTAGGATGGTCTTTAGCCTCCATGTATTTTGAGTTCTTTCCAACTTTCCTCTTGTGATTGAGTTCTAGTTTCAGAGCATTGTGGTCTGAAAATATGCAGAGAATGATCCCAATCTTTTGGTACGAGTTGAGACCCAATTTGTGACCCAGAATGTGATCTATTCTGGAGAATGTTCCATATTCAGTAGAGAAGAATATGTATTCTGTTGTTTAGAAATGGAATGTTCTAAATATATCTGTGTTGTCCATCTGGTCCAGTGTGTCATTTAAAGCCTTTATTTCCTTATTATTTTGCTTAGATGATTTGTCCATTTCAGTAAGTGGGGTGTTAAAGTCCCCTACTATTATTGTATTATTGTCAATATGTCTCTTTGATTTTGTATAATTGGCTGCTCTCATGTTAGGGGCATAGATATTTACAATTGTTAGATCTTCTAGTTGGACAGACCCTTTAAGTATGACATAGTGTCCTTCCTCATCTCTTATAGTCTTTGGCTTAAAATCTAATTTATCTGATATAAGGATTGCCACCCCAGCTTTCCTTAGCATGCTAAATTGTTTTCCACCCCCTCACTTTAAATCTGGAGGTGTCTTTGGGTCTGAAATGAGTTTCTTGTAGACAGTATATCAATGGGTCTTTTTTTTTTTTAATCCATTCTGATACTCTGTGTCTTTTGATTGGGGCATTTAGCCTGTTTACATTCAGGGTAACAATTGAAAGATATGAATTTAGTGCCATTGTATTGCCTGTTAGGTGGCTTTTACTGTATATTGATTCTGTTCCTTTCTGGTCTGTTCCTTTTAGGCTCTGTCTTTGCTTAGAGGACCCCTTTCAATATTTCCTGTAGGGCTGGTTTGGTGTTTGCAAATTCTTTCAGTTTTTGTTTGTCCTGGAAGCTTTTTATCTCTCTTTTCAATGACAGTCTAGCTGGATATAGTATTCTTGGCTGCATATTCTTCTCATTTAGTGCTGTGAATATATCATGCCAGTCCTTTCTGGCCTGTCATGTCTCTGTGGATAGGCCTGTTGCCAATCTAATATTTCTACCATTGTATGTTAAAGACCTTTTGTTCCGAGCTGCTTTTCAGGATTTTGTCTTTGTCACTGAGACTTGTAAGTTTTATTATTAGATGTTGGAGTGGGGATCTATTTTTATTGATTTTGAGGGGGGAATCTCTGCCTCCTGGATTTTGATGCTTGTTCCCTTTGCCATATTAGGGAAATTCTCTACTATAATTTGCTCCAATATGCCTTCTGACCCTCTTTCACTTTCTTCTTCTTCTGGGATCCCAATTATTCTAATATGGTTTTGTCTTATGTTATCACTTATCTCTCGAATTCTCCCCTCATGATCCTGTAGTTGTTTGTATCACTTTTACTCAGCTTCTTTATTCTTTCTCACTTGGTCTTCTATATCACTAATTCTCTCTTCTGCCTCATTTATCCTAGTAGTAAGAGCCTCCATTTTTGATTGCACTTCATTAATAGCTTTTTTGATTTCAAGTTGGTTAGATTTTAGTCCTTTTATTTCTCCAGAAAGGGATTTTATTTATTCAGAATGGGATTTTCTAATATCTTCCATGCTTTTTTCGAGCCCAGCTAGCACCTTGATAATCGTCATTCTGAACTCTAGTTCTGACATATTACTAATGTCCATATTGATTAGGTCTCTAGCTATCTGTACTACCTCTAGTTCTTTTTTTTGTGGTGAATTTTTCCACCTTGTCATTTTATCCAGGCAAGAATAGATGAATCACAGAACAAAATTCTAAAAGAGTAGCAACGACTCCAGAAAAATATACACTAACCAAATCAGAAGAGATCCAAAACGGGGGGGGGGGGGGGGGGGGGGGGGGGGGGGGGGGGAGAAGGGAGGAGGAAAAAAAGAAAGAAAGAAAATTTATATATACGTGCAGTTATATTAGCCTCGCAAATAGAACAGAGCCACACACTTTATTTTGGGTGTATTTTGGTCTGTTAGAAGAAACTACCTCCCAAAAATTTTAAAGAAAGGAAAACTTATATATAAACTTATATATATACAAAAATAAGAGTAAACACAATGAAGGGATGGAATATGACTGTAAAGATGAAAAATAAAAAAGATTCTAAAAATGGAATTGATAAGAAGTTGGTTGAAAAAGAGGAAAGAATGTGATCAGGCTGGAGGCTAGAACAAAGCAATGCACTAGATTTAGGGTATATTTTTATTAGAAGAAATTGTATCCCAAAATTTTAATGAAAAAGCAAACCTATATATACATACATATACATATACATATACATATATACACATATATATATGAAATAGGGTTAAATACAATGAAGGGATAAAATATGACTATAACAATGAAAACTTAAAAAGATTTTTAAGAAGGTATTGATAAGATCAAGTAGTTAAAAAACATTAAAATAGGAAAGAGAAAAAAATTTAAAAAAATAGAATGAGAAAAAATAAAATTAAATTTAACTTTGAAAGACTAAAGAATCATGGTAAAAAAAAAAAGCCATTAATTCTATGTGTTGCTTTCCCCTAGCTCTGGAGTTCCAAAGTTCTCATTGATCAGTGAACTTGGTCTTGGCTGGATGTTCTTGCTGATCTTGATGAGTCTGGGTAAAGGTTTATCAATTTTGTTCATCCTTTCAAAGAACCAGCTCTTGGTTCCATTGATCTTTTCTGTTGTTTTTTTAGTCTCAATTTATTTCTACTTTAATCTTTTAATTTACCTCCTCCTACTAACTTTGGACTTTTTTTTTTCTTGTTCTTTAGGACAGATTGAAATTTTTCTTATTTCTTAAGGTAGTTGTGTATCAATGGTAAACTTATGTCGTAGAACTGCTTTAGCTGTGTTCCGAAAATTTTGAAATGTTGTGTTTCCATTTTCTTTTGCCTACAGGTATTATTTGATTTCCTCTTTGATTTTGTCATCAACCCATTGTTGTTTAGTAGCATGTTTCATAGCTACCATCTGTTTGTGTTTTTTTCCAGTTTATTTTTTTCTTTGAATTTTTTTCTGGTTTCACATTGTGGTGGCCAGAAAAGATGTTGATATCATTTTGGTGTTCTTAAATTTATTGAGACTTGTTTTGTGGCCTTACATGTGATCGGTCTTGGAGAATGTGCCATGTCCTCTAGAAAAGAGTGTGTTTTGCTCATTTTGGATGAAACATTCTGTATCTTTTAGATCCATTTGGTCTATGTGTCATTCAAAGCAACTGTTGTTTTTCTGTTTGGGTAATCTATCAGTTGATGTAATTGGGGTGTTACAGTCCATTACTACTATTGTATATTATTACATTATTGTCATATTGTCCTTCTATGTCTGTTAATATTTATTTTATGTACTTAGGTGCTCCTATGTTGATGGATATTTGCAATTGTTATATTCTCTTATTGGATTGGTCCTTTTATTATTATGTAATGCCTTTGTCTCTTATTAGACCTTTGTTTTAAAGTCTGTTTTGTTTGATTTAAGTGTTTCTACCTGGCTTTCCTTTTTTTTTTTTTTTTTTTTTGCTTCTATTTGCCTGGAATATCTTTTTCCATTCCTGCATTTTTAGTTTCTATATGTCTCTAGGTCTGAAGTGAGTCTCCTATAGATAGCATATAGATGAGTCTTTGTTTTTTAATCATTCAGTCACCTATGTCTTTTAATTTAAGCATTTATTTAAACTTAAAGTAATTGGGATGTCTCTGTGGCTGAGTCATTTAAGCATCTGCCTGTGTCTCAGGTCATGATTCCAGGGTCCTAGGATCAAGCTCTGTATTGGGCTCTCTGCTCAGCAGGGAGTCTTCTTCTCCCTCTGCCCCTCCCCCTGCTCATGCTTGATCTCTCTTTCTCTCTCTCAAATAAATAAAATCTTTAAAAAATACTTTAAGAAAAATTATCATATGATCTCTCTGATATGAGGAATTTGAGAGGCAGGGCAGGGGTTCATGGGGGGAAGGGAAGGAAAAATGAAACAAGATAGGATCAGGGAGGTCGACAATCTGTAAGATACTCTTAATCTCAGGAAACAAAGTGAGGGCTGCTGGAGGAGTGGGAGAGGGTTAGGGTGGCCATGTGATGGACATTAGGTAGGGTATGTGCTATGGTGAGTGCTATGAATTTTGTAAGACTGATGATTCACAGACCTGTACCCCTGAAACAAATAATACATTATATGTTAATAAAAAACTTTATTGATAGATACGTACTTATTGCCATTTTGTTAATTGCTTTCTGGTTATTTTTATAGTTCTTCTCTGATCTTTTCTTCTTTTGTTGCTCTCTTCCTTTGTGGTTTGGTGTGGTTTTTTTTATAGTGTTATATCTGTTATAGGTCTTTTATTTTTGGTTATCTTGTTGTTTGTTTATAACATCCTATTGTGTATAGCAGTCTTAGTGGTTACCTAAATTTGAACACATTCTGAAAGCACTAAATTTTTACTCCTCTTTCATTTTATGTATACAGTGTCATATTTTACATCTTTTATTTTGTGTATTCCTTAAGTTTTGTAGATATACTTGATTTCATAATCTTAGTGTTTTAACCTTCATACTGGTTTTATGAGAGATTAATCTACTATTTTTACTGTTTTTGCTTTTCCCAGTGAAGTTTTTTTCTTTCATGATTTTCTTCTAGTTATCGTCTTTCCTTTCCTCTTAAAGACTTCCCTTTAACAGGTCTTGTAAGGCAGGTTTACTGGTTATTAACTTTTGTTTGTCCAGGAAACTCTTTTTTTTTTTTTTTTTTTGTCCAGGAAACTCTTTATTTCTCCTTCAACATAGCCTTGCTGGGTAGAATATTCTTGGTTGTAGGTCTTTCCTTTCAGCATTTTGAATGTGTCATGCCACATACTTCTGGTCTGCAAAGTTTCAGTTGAAAAACCAACTGATAGCCTAATTGTTAGAGCTCCTAAGGTTAGGCTCTGTTGATTTTCAATACCCCAGGTATCATGAGGACTCATCTTCCCAATATAAGTTCCCAAGGCTGGGATTGCCAGGTGTGGGGTCTGATCCCCTCTTCTGTGCTTGTGATGTCTCTTCCTTTTGTGGTTATTCACACCAGGAGTTTGGTTATTGACCTTATCTCCATCGTTCTTACCCTTTTTGATGTGACCTTCTTTTTATGACTAGCTGTGGAAGATTTGTTCTTTTTTCAGATTTTCAGAATTAGTTGTAATAGTTGTAGTTGTTGGGTTAGTTTGTTTATGGGATCAGGTGAATCCAAGATCCTCCTACTCTGCCATTTCCCCCATGTTTTCTAAATTTATTCCTTTTAGTTAATAAATTTCTTCTTTACTTTTCAAGTTGAAAGAATTTGAAGTCCTCTGAGTGGATAAATGAGGTGTGTAGTATAAGGTGGCAAGGAACTGATTCAGTAAATCAGTCACTGTGCACTAATGTCAAGTTGCAGGGTAGTTTTGATTTTTAAACAGTTCTGGCTATGGACTTATGCTGTAACAAATCATCCCATTACTTAGTGGCTTAAAACAATAATGATTTTATTATTATTTCTCACAATTTTAGGGATTAACTGGGAACTCAGGTGGTTCTCACTTTCAGTGTTTTATGCAATAGCAGTCACGTGGTACCTGGGCAGGGTTGGAGGGTCACCTCATAAGGTTTGTCTAACACAAAAGGTTTGTCTGGAGGTTAATGTTGGCTCTGAGATGGTACCTACATGTGGCCTTACTGGACTTTCTCAGACCATGTTGGTTGGGTTCTGAAAATGAGTGTTCCAAGAGCTCCGGGCAGAAGCTCTATCACCTTTTATGACCTCGTCCCAAGTCATGTAGCATCAAGTCTGCTGTTGCCCAGAATAAAGGAGAAGGAACTTTAGACCCCATCTCCAGTGGGAGAAGAGTCAATGTCAAATTGAAGGACATGTGGGGTGGAAGATACTGTCATAGCCATCTTTGGAAAATATAATTTTTTCCACAGTTCTAAAATATTTGTATGTTTATAAATTGTACTTTATATGCACAATAGATTGTTAGCTGGATGCAGAATAAATACTGACTTGGAAAATGAAAGGGCACAAAAAAAATAATTCTGACAATTTACTTCAAGGTGATTTTCACCTGTAAATTGAATTAATATGATTAAAAGTTTTATGTAGCATACCAAGGTGATTTTAATACCAAAAAAAAAAAAAAAAACTAAAAAGAGAAAATGATCTGAATATTCAGTTTGAACTCTTTAAGAAGTATATTCAGTTTGGCTTTCACTTATTAGGAATAAAGATTATCTATACCTTTAATGTTATATTTACTTAAAAGAAGTAGCCTGAATCTTATCTTTTCCTTAATAAATACAATTTATAAAAAGAAACTAGTTGTTTTTTAATGTATAAGGTAAGTACTAAAAATCATTCTGGGAAACAGTTTTTATTCTTGATGGCAAAGGAAACATTTCATGTCATATTAGAGATTTTTTTGAAAGATTACTCTTTTTCTTATCTAATTTTAAATTATATCTACCTGTATTGTTTGTTAAATGGGGAAAAAGAGTAGTTTTTCTTCGTAGAGGATGAATAGTAAAGATTGCTTTAGAATGAAAATTTGTAACTTAAATAATCTGACTTCACTTTTTTTTTAACAGCTTTGTTGTGTATCAGTATATATTTCACATACCATACAATTCACACATTTAAAGTGTACATTTCACTAGTTTTTTATTTAGAGATATACAGCTGTCATCATAATGTAATTTTTGAACAATTTTATTACTCTGAAAAGAAACCTCATACTCCTTTTTTTTTTTTTAAAGCTTTTATTTATTTGACAGAGAGAAACACAGTGAAAGAGGGAACACAAGCAGAGGGAATGGTAGCGGGAGAAGCAGGCCTCCTGCTGAGCAAGGAGCCTGATGTGGGGCTCGATCGCAGGACTCTGGGATCATGACCTGGGCCGAAGGCAGACGCTTAATGACTGAGCCACCCAGGCGCCCCCCTCATACTCCTTCTTAACTTTTAACTCCCTATTCCCTTACACTTCTACTCCCCAGGCTTAGTCAACTTTTAATCTACAATCAGTCTCCGCAGATTGGCCAGTTCTGGATATTTCTTATGAAGAAAATCATACAGTATGTGGGCTTTTGTAACTGGTGTCTTTCATTTACTGTAATGTTTTTTTGGTTTATCCATGTTTTGGTATGTCTCTGTATTTCATTCCTTTTCATGGATGAACAGTATTCTACTGCACAGATAATTACTTACCTAGTCATCATTTGGTGGACATTTAGGTCATTTACACTTTTTTGGCTGTTACGAATAATGTTGCTGTGAACATTGGACACAAGTTTCTGTGTGGACATAGGTTTCATTCTCTTGGGCATATACCTGCAAGTGGCATTTTTGGATCATATGGTAACTCGACAGTTTCTGCAGTTCTGCCTGTCTGTTTTATAAAGCAGCTGGATCATTTTACATTTTCAATAGCAGTATATGAAGGTTTCAGTTTCTTCCCATCCTCACTAGCATCTGTCCCTTTGATTATAGCCATCTTGGTAGGTGTGGAAGACTATCTCCTGGTTTTGATTTGTGTATCTGTGTTGCAGGTTTCCTGGATAACAATGTTGAACATGTTTTCATGTGCTTGTTGGACATGTTATATCTCCTAGTCTAGTCAGATCCTTTGCCCCATTTTTAAAATGGATTGTCCTTTTATGTTTTGACTTGTGTGAGTTCTTTATATATTCTAGATACAAGGCTTTTATTAGACATAGAACTTATATTTTCTCCCATTCTGTGAGTTGTCCATTCACTTTCTTGATGCTATTCTCTGATGCTCAGGAGGTTTGTTTTTTTTTTTTTTTTTAAATATTTTATTTATTTATTTGACAGAGAGGAGATCACAAGTTGGCAGAGAAGCAGGCAGAGAGACAGGGGGAAGCAGGCTCCCCACCGAGGAGAGAACCTGATGTGGTGCTCGATCCCAGGACCTCAGGGTCCAGGGTCCAAGGTCCAGGATCATGACCTGAGCCAAAGGCAGAGGCTTTAACCCATTGAGCCACCGAGGCGCCCCCACTCAGAAATTTTTAATTTGTTATCCACTTTACCGATTTTTTTTTTGTTACTTGTGTTTTAGGTATCTATAAAAATTTTATAATTTTAGTTCTTCTAGATCTAGAATTCATTGTGAAATAATTATTGTTTATGATGTGATGAAAGAATCCAACTTGATTTTGATTCTTCTTCCCATAGATACTCAGTTGTTCCAGCAACTTCTGGTGAAATACTGTTTTGCTTTGTTGAATTTTCCTGGTACCCTTGTTGACGAATTTTAATGACCATAAAAATTGATATTTTTATCTTTAAGTTAGTAGGGATTGTCTTGATTACTATAGCTTTTTAGTAAATTCTGAAATCAGGAAGTGGGGTATCTTCCAGCCTTGTTCATCAACAAAGATAGATCTACTTTTTTCTTTCTAATTTGGTTGCCTTTTGTTTCATTTTCTTGCCAATTGTCCTTGCTAGAACCTCTATTACAATGTTCAAGTGGAAATGGTAACAGAGGATATCCATATCTTATTGCTGGTCAGTCTTTCTGGTGGCTTAAAGCTAGTTATAGGTTTCTCATACATAACCTTTATCAGGTGGAGGGATTTCCCTCTTATTCCTGGTTTGTTCCTGTTTTTAATCATAAAATAGTGTTGGGTTTTGTCAAATGCTGCTTCTATGTCCATTGAGATGATCTTGTGGTATTTGACCTTGACTTGATTGAGTTTCAGATGCTAGACCGATCTTGCTCCCTGCAATAAATCCTACTTGGTCATAGTGCATAATTTTTTTCCCATGTTGCTAGATCAGGTTTGTTTGTATTTGTGTTGATATTCATAAGAGCTGCTGGTCTGTAGTTTTCTTTCCTGTGCTTTGTTTGTCAGGTTTTGGTATTAGGAAAATTCTGGCTTCCTATAATGAATTGGCAAGTATTCTTTTTCCTTTTGTTTTTGAAGGAATTTATTAAAAATTATTAATTCTTTTTTAAATATTTGGTAGATTCGTCAGTGGAAACATCCGGCTGGGACTTTTCTTTCTGGAAAATTTAAAAATTATTAATTTAATCTCTTTACTTACTATAGATTTATTCAGATTTTCTTTCTTCTTAAGTCATTTTCAGTAACTCGTGTTTTGCTGTTAACTTATTCATGTCATCAAAATTATCTGTACAGTTGTTCATAGTATTCCCTTTTTAATTATTTTTCTTTCCATCAGGTCAGTAGTGATATCCCCTTTTTAATTCCAGTTATTAGTATTTTGAGACTTTCTGTTTTTTTCTTGGTCAATCTAGCTAAAGTTTTGTCCATTTTTTTACCCCTTTCAAAGAATTAACTTTTGGTTTTGTTGATCCTTTCTCTTGTTTGTTTTTTCTTTTTTTAAAGATTTTATTTATTTGATAGAGAGAAACACAGTAAGAGAGGGAACATAAGCAGAGGGTATGGTAGTGGGAGAAGCAGGCCTCCTGCTGAGCAGGGAGCCCTTGCGGGGCTCGATCCCGGGACCCTGGGATCATGACCTGAGCTGAAGGCAGATGCTTAACGACTGAACCACCCAGGCGCCCCTGTTTTTTTTCTTTTTTCTCTATTTCATTAATTTCTCCTGTAACCTTTATTATTTTCCTCTTCATTTTTTAGTTTGCTTCTCTTTTTCCATTGTCTTAAAATGGAAGGCTACATTGTTGCTTTGAGATCTTTTTTAGAAACATAGGTGTTTACAGCTGTAATTTTCCCTTTAAGCAGTGTTCCACTGCTTCCCAAAAGTTTTGGTATGTTGTGTTTTTGTTCTTATTCATGTCAAATCATTGTATGATTTACCTGTGATTTCTTTGGCCCATGGCTATTTTGGAGCTTGTTTTTTAACTTCCACATATTTGTGAATTTCCCAAATTTCCTTGTGTTACTAACATTTTCATCCCATTTTGATGGAGAACAAATGTATGAGTTCAACCTTTTAAAATTTATTGATCTGCGTTTTATGGCTTCACTTATGTTGTCTCTTATGGAATGATCCATGTGTACTGGAAAAGAATGTGTATTCTACCATTGTTGAGTGGAATGTTCTATAGATAATCTGTTAGGGTCTCCGTTGTGTTGGGAAATTCTATTTCTTTTTTGATCCTGTGCCTTGTTATTGTTTTTACTGTTGAATATCAGGTATGGAAGTCTCCAACTCACTGTTTTTTTGTTTGTTTTTTTTTTTTAAAGATTTTATTTATCCAACTCACTGTTGAATGGTGTATTTTTCCCTTTAGTTCTCCCAGTTTTTGGTTTTTATATTTGGAGGTTCTTTTGTCAGTTTGGGGCAATGACGGCCGGGGCTTTGGTGTTCTCAGCCTACTGTGCCTGCGCTAGAGTGGCCCACGGATGAGTGGTGGCTGGATGGAGGAAGGCAGCCCCAGAGTTTTCAGCTGTTCTTAAGCTGGAATTGAGCCTCTGCAACATGGGACTTGATGAGATGAGAAATGGTGGCAGACCTGTCACCTCCAGTGAATTACCATAGTTCTTGCCTGGGAGTGTAGGGAGAGAGGCAGCCATGTGTTCTTGGTTGCACCCACCTGAAGTGGATCACTTTTCACTCTGAACTTCAGGGAAGAGGCTGTTGGGGCAAAAGAAGGAACAGATTGTGGCTCAGATACCATAGACACTCACATTTCTCAGGTTTCCTTTAATAAGTGTTTCTTCATTTGATGTATATCCTGGACTTTTTCTAGGGGGTTTAAATTGCAGTTTTTTTTTTTATAATTTTTACCAGCTGTTTCACTGGGGAGAAGGACTGTGTGCCCTCATTCCAAAAGTTGTCTCAGTCTCGTTATTTGTATCATAAAATTGCTCCTAAATTATATAACACTCCAAACTAATGCAGTTTTAGAAATCACTAAATGTAGTTGTAAGATTATATATTAAGAGAAAAAGGTTTGCATAAATAGAAAGTTGGGTACTTTTGTACTAGGTATAAGCCTTAAATGTTCATTCCATGGCTTTATTGTTTTGAACAAGAGAAATTTCTCTTGGGCCAGGTACATTTGGGGGCCATTTGGTGATCTTAGTCTGATTTTAGACTTGGTCTAAAATCCAAAATCTTAGACAGTCCAGAAGATTTTTTTTTTTTGTTTTAAGATTTTATTTATGTGACAGAGAGAAACACAGCGAGAGAGGGAACACAAGCAGAGGGATTGGTAGCGGGAGAAGGAGGCTTCCGGCGGAGCGGGGAGCGCGATGCGGTGCTCGATCCCAGGACCCTGGGATCATGACCTGAGCCGAAGGCAGACGCTTAATGACTGAGCCACCCAGGCGCCCCAGTCCAGAAGATTTTTATCAATTTCTCAATTTCTGTATAATTATCCACTACCCTTTATGAAAATGGTACTTACTGAGAACAGTAAGTTCAGTGATGAAGCATTATTGTCCCTCCCCGTCAGGCCCATGGCGTATGGTTATGCTCTGTGCAGGGGCACCTGGCTGAGGGATATGCTGAGGGACTGAATCCCAACCTGTGCTCAGTTTATCATGGTGCAGGACTATGTTAATCCCAAGGAGCAGGTTTCTTAATCCTAGTTCACACAGAGGTATCTTGTGAGCAGGCAGATATTTTTAAGGAATTTTCAATGCTGGAGGGAAGTAAGACATGAGCACCAGGGACGGTACAGCCAGGGGTCCCCGGGGGGGTGCAGCATTTAAGCGCCTGACTACTGGTTTCCACTCAGCTTATTATCTCAAGGTCAGGAGATGGAGCCCTGCACTGGGGCCCATGCTCAAAATGAAGTCTGCTCAAAATTCTCTATCCCTCTCCTTCTACCCCTCCCTGCCACGTGCTCATACTCTCTCTCGCGTGTGCTCTCTCACTCTCTCTTTCTCAAATAAATAAATTAAAAAGCAATACTATGCATCCAAAAGATAAGTGCTATAGGAACTCAGAGGAAGGATTACTTCTTAGAGGGACAATGGAAAAAGCATTTAGGTGAGGAGGTGGCATTTGTTAGACCTTGAGAGGGTAGACAGCATTTTGACAAATGAAAATGAGTGTAGGGGGGTTCTCAGGGGAATAGAATTAGTAGAAGCATGGAAACAGAGTTCATGACATTTTTGGGTAACAAAGTGGTGATGTGGGTTGGTTTGTTTTTAACATTGATGAATCTGGGGGGAGTACTGAGAAATGTGGCTGGAGAACAATCTGGATGAGGCCAAATTGTTCATTGTTAATGATCTGTATTTGTTAGTCTCAGGAGTTGATTTGGTTTTGTTTTACTTTGCCAAGGAAATGAATAATGTGTTGAGAGCTGTGTATTGGGAGAATTTGGCCACAGGATTAAAAAAAGTGTACAAAGTATTCAACAGAAAGAATTCATTACTAAAGAGAGACAATTTAGTATAAATAAGTAATGTAAGGAATCTGTTAAGTAGATGTTGAAGAGTTGGAAAAGCAAAGGAGATCACTGAGGCATCCTAGAGCTAATCACTGTAGAGAGCTGCTAGTATCTTTATAGTTCTTCTTATCAATAAGAGAAAGATAACAGGGGCACCTGGGTAGCTCAGTCGACTAAGAATCAGCCTTCTGCCCAGGTTATGATCTCAGGGTCCTGGGATTGAGCCCCACATCGGGGGCTCCCTACTCACTGGGAAGTCTGTTTCTCCTTCTGCCCTTCCTTCTGCTTGTGCGCTCTCTCTCTCTCTCTCTCTCTCATAAATAAATAAAATCTTTAAAAAAAGAGAAAGACAACAGTCTTAGTAGGAAAAGGACAAAACAATGTGACTATATAAAGAAAAAATACAAATGGCCAATAAAACAACAACAGTAACAATAAAAATAATCCTTTGATGAAGATTTTGGGAAAATAAGTATAATCATAATGGAAATGTAAATTAGTATAATCTTTCTAGAGCATTTTTTCAGTGTGTATCAAAAACCTTAAAAATAACCATTTACTTTGAGAAGATATTCTGAGACAGTAGGTAAGGCAAGGATGATTTTAGACGGAGATGAGTTAAATTGATAAGAGCTCCTTTCTGACAGTTTTACAGAAAAAAAGCAGGTTATCTTGGTGCGTTATTCAGAACATTGCTGTGGTTACTGTAGACAGTCAACTGGCTTCCTATGAAAGCAGTCAGCGGCAATGTCCGGCTTGCAGTTAGGTAGCATAAATGTACGAGCAGACTGGTTTCATGACTTTTTTAGTAACACTTAAAATTGCTCAGAAGCTAGTGGAAAGTTAATTCAAGTGAATGCAGAGGAAAACCTGTGGAAGATTGGATGCAGGGAGATACCGACTTACTCTAGAGCGTAGCCTTGCTGATGGCCCAGAAGCAAGGTGAGGAGCCCCTGATTTGTAGATTTGACTAGAACCTAACAGGTACTCTTCCTTTCTGGGGCTGTCTGCAGGAGGGATTGCCAAGAGAAGTGTCAGCTCTCAGAATGACTAGAATTAATTCCCGATCCTAGCTCTGATAAACTGCGGCTCCTGACATTGGGGACTCAGATTCTCACCTGATTAGGCCTTGATTTGCACTGTGTCAACAGAATAACCCTCAATTATAATAATCACATTTTTAACCATTTTGCATATGTCAGAATTAGTTTTATCAGCTACTTGGAAGGAGAAATTGTTTTTCTTTGTAGTCTAGATTATGATTTTAAATTCCTGATAATTATTTCTATTTCAGGAGTTTTCTATTCTAGACCAGTAGGCAGATAGCAAATATGTTTATAATTCTCTTCTTAGGAAAACCTCCATTCTTACCAGAATCTTTTGACCGAATTCTTCTTGATGCACCATGTAGTGGAATGGGACAGAGACCAAACATGGCTTGTTCTTGGACTTTGAAAGAAGTGACATCATATCAACCATTACAGAGAAAACTCTTCACTGTGGTATGTGATGATACTTTGACGTGAAAGAAAGTTGACCTTCATACTTTGATGTTTCGGTTGAGAGCATTGTTCATTGCAGTATTTTTCACAATAACCAGAATGTAGAATCAGCCCATCGAGTGGTCCATCAATAGAAGAATGGATGAGCAAAATGTGGTGTACACACAGAATGGAATATTATACAGCTTGACACAGGAATGAAATTCTGCTACAATGTGAATGAACTTTGGAAACATTCTGCCAAATGATAGAAGCCAGACATAGAAAGATAAATACTGTCTGTTTCCATTTATATAAGGTACTAAATTAGGAACATTTGTAGAGACAGAAGGTAGAATAGAGGTTACCAGGGGCTGGAGGGACAGGAGAATGGGGGATTAGTATTTAGCAGATACATATTTTGAGTTTGGGAAGCTGAAAAGTTCTAGAGATGAACGGTAGTGACGGTTGCATCAGTGTGAATGAACTTAATGCCACTGAACTGTACGCTTACAAATGGTTACAATGGCAAATTATGTTTATTTTATCACACAGAAAAGGACAGAAAAAAAGCTAATTTTGAATATAAGAAGCTTTCATAAATGTTGATCACTCTTTCATTTGAAGGTAGTAGCAGAATTTCCTGAGACATTTAATGAATTTCCAACATACCGCTATATCTTAAAGAAGTCACTGAGCTATTAACATCATAATTAAGGAATGGGATGTGTAAGGAATGGAGTATAAAATACTCTTTTTTATAGGGTTCCTGGATCATCTTATTGTATAAGAAGCAGGAAGTCCAGGGGAGGGAAACACTGATAAAGATGAGAAGGGACTGCTCGGTGTCGGTATAGAGGAATGGTAAAAACTTTGCCAGTCGAACTGGTGTCTAGCCCATTTCGGGAGAAGCCCAAATAGAACATGGGAGGAATTCTTTCAGGCTTGCACAGATGATTCTATGGCTTTCACTGAATGTGGAGAGCATTTGACCAAAGATGACTAAATCATTTCCCCCCAACTTTGCAATTATAAGTACATAAGCTACAGCAATGACAGATGCACTGTAATTATTCAGTCTCTAAAGTTGTCTTTGAGTACATTTCTGCTCATCTGTCTGCTATCTCCTTTTAAACACAAAGGATGTGCTGGTAGTAGATGATGTAACTTTTTCTCTGTACAGTCTTCAAAGAACACATCCTGGAAGCAAAAAAGGGAAGCTTTACTTAGAGCTGAAGCCCACTTTGACTTGAGAGTAAAATTAGGACACCGTTTTATTAAAGATTTATTACTTATTTATTTATTTATTTTTTTAGAGAGAGACAGATCAGGGATTAGGGGGAAGGGGTCGAGGCAGAAGGAGAAAGAAACTCAAGCAGACTCCACACTGAGCACGGAGTCTGACATGGGGCTCAATCTCACAACCCGAGCTGAAACTGAGAGGCACTTAACTAACTGTACCAGCCAAGCGCCCCAGGACACTGTTTTAGAAGACTGAGCTTTTTGGAACACCCGGGTGGCTCAATGAGTTAAGCATCTGCCTTTGGCTCAAGTCATGTTCTCAGGGTCCTGCGATTGAGTCTTGCGTTGGGCTCTTTGCTCGGTGGCAAGCCTGCTTCTTCCCCTGCTTGTGCTTGCACATTCTCTCTCTCACACACACACACAAATGAAGAAAAAAAAAACTTAAAAAGAGTGGGCTTTTTTTTTTTTTTTTATGTCCTAGCAGGGAGAAAAATTTGAAAGGCTACTTAGGAGTAGTTGCAGTGATCACAATGAAGAGGAACAGCTGACTGTGTACAGGAGAGAATTTAGCATGTGGCAGGTTTGCCATTTAGCATTGAGAGGTGTTAATTGAAAATGTGGACTTTACAATCAGACACGTCGTGTTTGGAGCTGTGCTGCATCCACACAAGTGACTTGAGGTACATTCGTTTCCATATATGAGAAATGAGGATTATAAGTCTACCTAACAGGTTCACCTCATTGGTGATTGTAACCATACCTCATGGTTGTAAGTAAATTGAGAAAATCCATGTAAAATGCTTAAAACAATAACTGGCACATAGTAACAGTTTAAATTTTGATCAGCTGGGGCACCTGCGTGTCTCAGTCATTAAGTGTCTGCTTTCAGCTCAGGTCCTGGTCCCAGGGTCCTGGGATCGAGCCCCACGTTGGGCTCCCTGCTCAGCGGGAAGCCTGCTTCTCCCGCTACCATTCCCTCTGCTTGTGTTCCCTCTCTTGCTGTGTTTCTCTCTGTCAAATAAATAAAATCTTTTAAAAAAATAAAATTTGATCAGCCTACTCTAGTTAAGAAAGCACAAATACATAAAACAAAAATTTATGTAGTATATGATATATATATATAAACTTATATATTAGTTTATTACATACTTCTATGTACTATATAGCATATAGTATATATGTGTGTATGTATATATAATGTATTATATATAAATAGTATACTATGTATAGTATGTATTTTAAAGATTTTTCTTTGAAATGTTTTTTTTTTTATTTAAGATTTTATTTATTTATTTGACAGCGACCACAAGCAGGCAGAGAGAGAGGGGGAAGCAGGCTCCCTGCCAAGCAGAGAGCCTGATGCGCGGCTCGATCCCAGGACCCTGAGATCATGACCTGAGCCGAAGGTAGAGGCTTTAACCCACTGAGCCACCCAGGTGCCCCTGAAATGTTTTTAAGTATCTGGGAGTCTGAAAAGATAAATTCTTTGTTATTTGGGAAAAATTCATTTTCTTATAATACCTGTTTCCTGATTTATTTATTTACTGGACAAAGTAAGCGCCTAACCATAATGTAATCTACACTATTCTGGGTGTGGTCAATATAGTAGTGAGAAATATAATCCCTGCCTTATTCACGGAGTGTCCGTTCTAATTGGGAGGAAAATAAGCAAATAGATGAGTATGTTATTAAGTACAGTAACAGAGCAGGAATCCTGTGAAGCAGACTGAAGGGAGGATAGGAGTACTCAATTTGAATGGTTTGCGGTGTTACCTTGGAGGGTCCGGTGCCAGAAAGGTGGCAGAGACACAAAGATGAGACTGTGAAGAAGCATTGCAGAGAATGAGAAGAGTTTTCCCAGCCTGTGCGCTGCTGCTGAGGTGGCAGTGTGCTGTGTGTGTCCCGGAACGGCAGAGGCCAGTGTTGCTAAAGCAGAGTGAGCGAGATGTGTGAGGTGAGGTCAGAAGGCAGCCAGAGGCCTGCTCTGCCTGGGCCTTGGAAAGCCACTCTAGGGACTTGGGCTTTGACTCGGAGTCATAGGTCAGGGCATTTGAAGGGTTTTGAGTGGAGAAGTTTTAAAAACACTGCTGGGGCAGCTGTATGGAGAAGAGGTTATAGGGGGCAGACAAGGAAGCAGGTGGACTAAGAAGGAGGCTGTAGCAGTCCTTGCCAAAGACAGTGGGGCTCGGACTGGGATGATAGCTGTGGAAATAGCCAAAATCTGGATAGATTTTAAAGGAAGAGCCGGTAGAATTTGCTAATGGATGGGGAGTGTGAGAGAAAGAAAGGCATAAAAGATAATAGCAGGTTTGGAGCCTGATAATAGCACATCTCTAATAGGTCTCAGAGGGAAGAGAGATGTTCACTGTGGAATTTGAGAGCAGATGTATGAAGAAGGCAAGTGAATACACGAGTACAAAGTTCAGAAAGGAGTATGGCTTATACAGTGTACGTGTGTGAATTTTGGGCACAAAACTGTACCTAAAGCAGTGAAACTGAATGGTTAGGAAAGTCTTGGTTTAAATGGATTACAACTGCTCCGAGAGAGTGAAATGCACCTAGTCTGGAATAGAGAAAAATCTTGGTCACATGGAACATTTATCCCAAACCCTTGAAAGATATCCTGTCGATCTAAAATTCCTGGCAAATGCTGATTGTGCCTTGTGGTACAGAGTCTGATCACGTTTCTTTAGGCTGTTGAGCTGCTGAAGCCGGGGGGCGTGCTGGTCTATAGCACATGCACCATCTCGCTGGCCGAAAATGAAGAACAGGTCGCCTGGGCCCTCAGAACGTTTCCTTACCTTCAGCTTCAGGCCCAGGTAAGAGTGATTTCAGTTTTCTCTCTGTAATCTGACCAGTTACAGAAACTTGAGTGTGGGGATAAACACAAGGTTGTTAGAGAAAGAACTATGTTAAGCAAAACTTCTGAAACAAATAATGCCGTAAACAAGAATGCGTCTCTACTTAGATCCATTTTAGACTCCCTTTAGAGAATTCCCACATCCTAACCTAGTTTTTCCCTCTTTTCGTTCCTTGCTGTCATGTTGAAATACCACAGAGCTCAGGTGTACTCGTGTTACATGCTTCTTTCACTTGTGGCTCTTGCTTTCTTGCTTACATTACTCAGAGCTTTTTTTTTTTTTTTTTTCTAAAAAGGTGTTTCTTCTTTTCCCTTCCTACTCCTAGGTTTTGGTATGGAGTATGTTCAACATTTTTGCTCAGATCACATCAGGGCTAGCCAAGGGGGGAAAAATGGCTCAGGAATATTGCTGCTTTATGGTTTCTGACATAAAATATTTAAAAAGCTTTCTTATACTTTATTTCACCTATCTTGGTTTTTGTCAAAAGTATGCCTATATATGTTTTATTAACATATAATGTATTATTTGCTGCAGGTGTACAGGTCTGTGAATCATCAGGCTTACACATTTCACAGCACTCACCGTAGCACATACCCTCCCCAATGTCCATAACCCAGCCACCCTATCCCCCCCAGCAACCTTCAGTTTGTTTTGTGAGATTAAAAGTATTATGACTATATTTTTGACCCATGATGGGTTTGAGATGAAGTTTAAATCTGTAATAATGCTCACGTTCGGTTAGATACATTGAACATCTAACTTTAGTACCCTCCTGTACAGAATTGGAATATGTGAAGAAAAAGTAATCCAGAGATGGTTTCTATACTCAGAAAGGAAGGTAACTGCATTATAGAGGAAAGGAAGACTTGAAAATTCACTTGAATTTTATGTGTGTGTGTACATATGCATATACACTTGATATATACCTAAAAGAGATGGAAGTCTTCCCCCATGGATTAATAAACAGTAGGTTTTTTAATAATACATAAGTACTAAACATAACATTTACAGTGTTGACTTGATTTAGGATTACGGATCTTGTGCAGTCGTGGTTCACACATATCACTCCGTTCCTCATGATTCTGTATTCTAAACTAATTGACACAGCCTTAATTTATCTACTTCTAATATTCTACTACATTCAAAAACAACAGTAGAAATCTTTAATCATCCAGTTGGTATGAGTCAGAGAAAGTGACCTTTGGGTGCATACAGAACTCCTGTCAGCTTTGGGGAGTGTGATGATAAAGCTGGGGCTTTTTTCTATTGCTGTTATTGATAATAATGATCCACTTACTGAGTGACTACTATATGCCAGGCAAACTACCACCTTATTAAATAAAGTCTTAGAATTGAGTATTTTATCTGTTATACAGATGAGGAAACAGAGTTAGGTAAAGTTACTTGCTTAAGATCACACAGTGAAAATGTGGCAAAGCTGCAGTTCTTGATGAGCATGTGGGGTCATAATAGATACTCCAGTCATCAGGAGACCATGTATAACTACTCAGAAAAACCGCATATCCATTCCACAAAGATAACATTTGTCTATTTTTGGAATTGGTGGTACTTACACCTCAGTTTTGTTGTTTATTTTTGTTTATTTTTTTTTTTAAAGATTTTATTAATTTATTTGAGAGAGAGAGAGAAAGGGAGTACACAGCAGAGGGAGAAGCCGACTTCCTGCCAAGCGGGGAGCCCAATGTGGGACCCGATCCCAGAACCCTGGGATCACGACCTGAGCTGAAGGCAGGCACTCAACTGACTAAGCCACCCAGGCGCCCCAGTTTTGTCTTCTAACTTAAATTGTATGCAGGCATACTTACCAATGGTAGGATGTTGACGTTTTCTCACTTTCTCTGAACAGAAACCACAGATTGGAGGAGAAGGAATGATGGGAGCTGGCCTATCAATTGAACAATTGAAACAGCTGCAGCGATTTGATCCATCTGTTGTGCCATTACGGGACACTGACATTGATTCTCTCAGAGATGCCAGGATAGAAGACATGATTTGGCTGGCAAATAAGGATTGTATAGGTTTTTTTATTGCAAAATTCATAAAATGCAAAAGCACATAGAAGTCTTAGAAATGAAAATTCCAAATGTTCGCTGTATGGGTTTCTTCTTTTTTCTCCCCCCTCCCCCCTCAACTGTTGTCAGACATAGTTGCTAAGGAAACAGAAAAGGCTGCCAGCGGTTGCACCAGGGACCAAGAGATTTGATCAAGAGACTACTTCATGGAGGAAGCAGTTGGGGATGGTGTGAAATTATATTTTGTGTTGTTTAAATAATTTTTTTCTTAAGGATTTAGCACAGTATAAAGAAAAGGAAATGCCTACAGATGTTAGGAACATATTTTCATTTGGGGCTATGTGTTCTAATGTGTAAAGAATGCAAATCATTTTTAATGTTAAAATTTGTGTTATAACAAAAGGAATAAAATGAGCAGTATTTAATTTGGTAGAAATTTTTTTTTTTTTTTAATTTGGTAGAAATTTTTGTCATTAAGTTCCAAAAGTAGTTCCTAAAAATTCAGGGCATGGGAACTATAACGTTTTCCATATACCCATAACTGAGCTGAGCATTTTATCGGAATTGTTCTGTTTACTACTTGGTAAATGAACTTTTTTTTTTTTTTTTAAGAATTACATATTTGAGAGAGAAAGAGCGAGAGCAAGCATGAGCAGGAGGGGCAGCAGGAGAGGGAATCTCCAGCAGACTCCGTACTGAGCACAGAGCCCGAGTGAAACCAGGAGTTGGATGCTTAACCAACTGAGCCACCCAGGTGCTCCTAAGTCAACTCTTTCAAATTAAGTCTAGCCCTCTCCTAAACGGTAGTATGCCTTTACCACGTTTCCTTTTTTTTTTTCCATGCTTTTAAACTAAAACCTAAAACAAATACTTTCTTCACTCTGTATATTAAAATTATGAGAATATTCTACAATTTGGGTACCTTTCATCATCCACTGGAACACCTATTATACAAGTTAATGTGATATGATTGGGGAGACAGAAAAGAGCAGCTCCTGGTAGCTGGCAACTGACTAGGCACCTCGAACTCTACCTTGGTGTTGTCCTCTTGAACCTGAATTCACCAAACAGCAACATCAGACAAAGCAACTATGAACATAGTAGATCAAGACAAAAAAGACCACTTCATAAGCAAATCTGGAATCCAACAAAAACACGAACATCCCCTTAACTGCAAAAGTGACCAAACATCCCACTGTTAGCAGCCAGTATGTGACCGGTTTTATTAAAAATTAATTATAATCTTGGGCTTGCTTCATCCTACTGCTGTTCAGATAAGATACACTAAAATACTCAATACCCAGCCCAATTTAAAGGCTGTCTCATAGAGTATTAAGAACATTTTTTTTTAACTTTAAAACAAATGTTTTAACTTCCATTCGGATCACCCCAGTGTTTCTCAGCCTCAGGTATATAAGGTGGACAGTTGGGAACAATTGCTTAATAGTTTTTTTTTTTTCCCCTCCTAGGTTTCTGTTAGGAATTTCTCCTCGCTGTTGTGTCCATCAAGATGGCAAGTTTCCTTGGATCAGGTAAGATCTTTAGCAGGCCTCTGCTCTGAAGAAGCTTTTCTTGAACATCCTTCACTGAGGATGGCTTAGGCATTTCTGTCTTTCCATACACCCCTAAGACCCACTTCTACTGCCCTTATCATTAACACACTCACTCTTTGTTTAATAGGCATCCTTCCTTCCAACCCCCCAGGCTCGGGGAAAGTCTTGAAGGCAGGAAGCCTGTCTTTTCTGTTGCTGCTTTAGAGCAGATCATCAATACATGCTTATGGAATGAGGGACAAGATATTTCAGGCTCCATAAGGTTCAGCTATGTGACTGACTTCTTTATATCCCTCATTCTGCCTTTTATCCAGTGGATGTCACTGGACTAAAGAGAAGCACCATTTACCTGTGTAATTCCGTTTCTAGGGCTCCATGCATTTCTACAAACTTTCAGTATGTTTTAAAAAATCCATGTCTTCTCATGCTCTCTGCCAAGCCTTAAGTGCTCAGCTGCGAGACCAGCAGTAGACATGTAAACTTGGTTAATGCTGACAAATAGCAAAATACAAGCAATTCAGGCAAAACAAAAGAACAATATTTGCATATTAAAAACAGGAGGACAAGGAATATTGTTAAAAATGTTGGCTCTGACAAAGACCTTTTCAGTGGGTTTCTTTCCATCAAAAAATAGGGCAAATTGGAAAATAAAACACATTCAAGCTTAAGAGACACAAAGTTAAGAAAGAGAATAAAAAGGGAAAAAAATGAAATGTAGAGGAAAAGAATATATTCTCTCAACATATTTAGGATTAACGGATACTTCTGTGAAACGCAAAGAAGCAGTTTAACAGTGAGTACAGTTTACTTCAAAACCCTGTGCCACATTTTAAGTAGTAAGATGAAGTGACAAATATAATATACCCAGAATTAAGTAAGCGGTCTAGAATCATCTAGTTACCTATTTTCCCTGACCATGTGACTCTTGACATCTACTGATAAGATGAGAGTATCCAAGACTAGCAGCATTGTATCACCGAGCAGAGGGGACCTAAGGGTGAAGATTTAAATTTGTCATCAAGATCGATTTTCATTGTAAAAATGAAGGAATAAAAAAAAAAAAAATCTGAAGAATTGCCACGCATGGAGAATTAAGGTGGGAGAAAGATTACTCTGCTCCTACTTTAAAAGATCTTTATTACCTTCCGTAAACTAGCATTTTATCTGCCATCACAGGAACATCACTAAAGGAAACTCAGGGATTAGCATTGCCCTTAAGAAAAGATGCTCCCACTGTGGGAAGTATTGTTGAAAATTTGACATACTCAACTCTAAGAATCATTCCTAAAATGGCAATTAATACTACTACTAATAAACAGTGCAGAAAGCCAGCTCTTTATTTGTTTTATATGAATGACTTTAAACCAGATTTGTTGAACAGTTCAGTGTAGCTGACAGTGAATGTTTAACAGGAATGCATAGCAGACCATGTTAAAAATGTGGCATTGTCCCAAAGTACAATATGACTAAGACATCCTACATTTAGCAGCACCTTTTTGTAACAGTAACTTAAATGAGCAGTAGAGAAAGAGCATAGGAAAAACTGAAATGGGTTTGACAATAAAACACAGAACTATTAAGAACATTTCCATTTCCAGCATTTTCTAGGTTGACTACAAAGATCATGATTCTATAACTGAATAGGTTAAGGTTAAGCCTTTGCTGAGTGAGAAGACTAATTTTACATTCCACAAGTCAGTGAAATCTCCCATTGCCCTTGGGATTATTTCTTCATTTACAAATTGAGTACACACTGTTCACACATATGCCCACTATGTGTATAGATGACGTATAGATGCTCACTGTCAAATCCTGCAATATAGTTTTTTGAAGAATACTCTGGATTGGACTAGTATGTTTCACAGTAGAGTGAAAAATTCAGAATCTAGGTACAAAATTTTAAAACTAGACTCTGTTAGTGTGACTCTTTGAAAGGGATTAGTGGTAGCAGCAAGTGAGATAAATACCAGTTATACTTCAAGAGTTTTGGATATCCCAGTCATTAATTGGGATGATAGTTTCAGAAATACTTTATATAAGTAACTTCAACTGGAGTATGGTTTCCCAATGATAAGAATATTTTACATAAGAATGCATATATCATCATCACTACCGTTTTTATATTCAATAAATAAATTTGTCAACAGTACAGAGCTAATTAACAAAAAGAATAATTCTGAGGAAAATGTTCCTCATATTAGCTGATAAAACCCTTCAAATGTAACTCATTTTTAAAACTGAGTTTTCTTGCAGGGGAAGGGAAATGAGTCAAATGTGAAACAGTTTTACTTAGAAAGGTCCCAGAATATTTGGCAAGAACCTGGAATAATCAAAGCAAAATAAAAATAGATTAACTTTTTAAAATAATTTCATAATGTACAGTTCTGAAGTTAGGCCATTATAGCTCGGCATTTTCCAGGGACAAACTTCAGGTGCTGGGTACTTGCACACCTAATACTGTCTTACCTGTCCAGTCCTAACTGGACAAAATGTACACATAAGCCACACGGAGACGGTTGTTTTAGCCTTAGCCTGACAACCACATTGTGAGCTGCATCACTGAGGCATGGAGAATAAATAGTATCTTCTGGGTTCCCCTTCAGAGTGGATGTCTAATGGAGGAAGATAGTCTTAACATTTTGTTCACTTCAAGTCACCTCATTTTGCCCTGATTACTTCTGAAGAGCAGAAACTTTGGTTATAAGAAGCACTTCTAGGTTTTGACCGACAGCGAAACTGTTGGGAGTTGGTGGCAGGGAATGGAATGAAAGGGGGAAATTGGAGAGAGGCAAGGTTAGAAAAGGAGGTGGAAGAAGTTAGAAAAATTTATTTTCCCACGAAATAATTCTACAAGCTGTGTAAACATTTCCTACTAAAACAAATACTCAAACACACAAAGATTGTACATTTCCAGTGAAACACTCACAGTTAAAAGTCGCCTGTATTTTTACTCTCTAGGAGCAAAACAAGGAGCTAGCAGACGAATGCCTTCCTAGTCACCTTTGGCAGCAAGCTTCCTCGCATTCCCTGACTGCTCAGTGGATTCTCAAAGCAACACTTAGCACAATTAAATACAAATCCAGGTGAGTAGAAATCTCTGCTTCGGTTTTGCACGCAGCTCCATCTCAGTCACTCGTGCACACTTTTGCACACTCGTACACACAGACACACTTGCATACAGAGGTCCGGCTCGTATACTCCAGTGCAGTGACATAAGACACTAGCTACTAAGAATGTGTTTGTCACAATCAATCAGTGTGAACTGCATGGATTAGAACAACCTTTGGAGTTTGGTTATATTTACCATAATTTATGGTCAAAATTATAAACTTACAAGGATGGTAAAACATTCAGAAATCAAACCTTTTCAAGTCAGGCAATCACACGTATTTACAGTATGTACAGACTTTCTACTAGAATGGGGATAGGCGTCTAGACAATATTACAAATTTCCTGAAGGTGGGCATTTCTAGTCCCTGTAATTCATGAAGCAAATCTGCTGACTTGGCATTAAGACTCTAAAATAGGGTGATCAAACTGAGATAGATATATATATATAATATATATATATTATATATATAATTATAAGATGTTTGCAGAAATAACATTTACAAACTATACAGTACACAGTACTAGTACATAGAAAATAGATTCTAACTTTATGATCCCCTTTGTGTAAGGCAAGACTGAATCTGTCCCCAAATTTAGTCAGCCAGAGGTACAAGCAAGAAACAGTGGTCCATGGTTAAATGAATATGCAAATCAGGTGCCTACATATTAAAAATCTGGAGAATCAAGGAATTCCACTTTTTTTACCTGGGCCGAGTTCTGGCTTGCTGGATACATTAACTACATTTTTGAAAACATCAATTAGGTTTCTTAAAATACTAATGCCACCTGGATGGCAACAGACTTTGTTCAAGTGGCAGCGATCCCAAACAGTTTTTGAGAAGTCCAGTATATAACCGGAGGACTGCAGCCATACCAGGCGAATTTATATAGCACTTACAAAAGAAAAAAAAAAAAGTATATTAATACTCTCTATCATGCTATTGCTATTCAAGCAACAGCAATACAAAGTATACAGGACAGATCACATATGACTGCAATGCAGACCCCGAAGATTGAGTCTGAGGGTGGTGGTATACAAGACTGAAAAAAAAAAGAAACATAAAAGGGCAAAAGTCACTGGCGGATGTAAACCTCCCTGTTCCATTCCCCAGCCTCATTCCGTTTTTTGGAGATGCCTTCTCCGTCCTTGTCACAATAGCGATCCTTGGATTTATGCCGGCTCCGTTGTTTGTTGCACTCGTTGTGGTCCTGCTCTCGATCCAGGTCCCTGGAACGGTGCCGAGACTCCCTGTGTCTGTGCTCACTGCTCCCGTGGGGCTCATCCCGGTGGTTATGGTCACGGTGGGGGGCATAGTGGTCCGCGTGTTCGTGGGAGTAATCTTCCTTCGGCTCCACGTAGGCAGAGTCTCGACTCTCCTGGGTTTCTGAGTCAAACGTCTCCTGCCTGGAGAGGCCTCGGCTCGTCCCACTGCGATGGCTGTGGTGCTGGGCGCTGGAGGAGGAACGGTGCTGGGGTTTCTTGACGGGTTCCGGGCAGGGCTCTTCTTCAGCTTGGGAGGCAGAGCGGGTGGGAGCGGAGCGCTCCGTTCTCTGATCCCCTTGGGAACCCTGGTCGGGGAAAGGAGCAAACAGGCGTGAGCCACGGTCAGCATGTAAAGAACAAACATGTCCTGAAAACAAGGCTGTCATTTCAAGCGTTTATTCCCTGGGGACTTTCTAAAATGAAATCTAACGTAGCTCAGTCACTTAGTTCTTTTGGTAACATCCGGTGGCATTTACATCAGACTTTATTTTTTTCCTTAATGAAGAGGGAAGGGCATCCTTTTATATGTTCTCCTGGGGTTTAAATTGGATACAGGTGCTAAGATTGCTCTACATACAAGTGTACATTTCACTTCCTCTACGTGAATACCTGTGGGAAGATTAAAAATGTTTAAGATGTTGGCTTTGGCATAAGGGGAAGAAATAAAATGTCAGATTCTCACACCATTTAGTATGAGGAAAGTACTGTCCTAAGACAGTCTTCTGTTTTAATTCAGTAATGCAGCAGCCCTGTGAGACCAGTTGCCATTACTCTTCCTGAGGCAAGGGGCAGGTAAGCAACTTCTCCAACCTTATCCACCCGGTAAGAGTTGGAGCTGGAATTGAAACCCAAGCCGTCCGATTCCGTGGTTGTGCTGCTGGTGGTGTAGAAAAATGCTATCCTTGTCTTAAAGGACATGGATGTTTCTGGTCTATTGGTGATGGGGTTTTTCTTAGGGGTACACAACTCACCCTGAAGACAGTAAATGATTTAATTGTGTCTCAGTTTGGACAGAGCTGCTCCTCCTCGATCAGGTACTGGGCTGGGATCCCAGCCAGGGACCCAGGGCAGCCTGGTTTCTAGGGCTTAAGAAAGAGCACCTCTTACCTGTGAATTAGAGGCTTGAGTGGGGCTACTGGGCAGAGCGGAAGTGGCTAACGTACGACTAAGGAGCGGGTTGGGGAGATGGCTGCTGGGAGGGTGGGTGGCCTTCCAATAGGCCTCCAGATAGTCGGCGAGGTGCTCACAAGCATCCTCGAGCTGGTTCTCGTCCAGGATCACATCAAACAGCTCCTGCAGAGGCAAACATTGCTGATGACACACTCACCCCAGCCCGCCACTGAGTTTCACCCACACTCCCCCAAGGAAGGGACGCATGAGTGGCACCCCTTGGTATTTGCGCGTGTGCTCATGCTTTCTCCTTTTCCAACTGTCTAAATGTCCTGCTGAATCAGATTGTGTCTGTCTGCCTCAGATCAGTGCTCACAACCCTAGACGCTTAACCAGTAGCAATGACCGGAACGTGAAGTCTAGAATGATAGTTGTTTAGGATATGATAGAAGAGAGGTAGAAAAATTAAAAATATAATCTGGACAGTACAGGAAGAGACCTGGTTTTGACACAGAGACGATGAAAACCTTAATCTTGGAAATTACTGAGGCAAGACTAGGACATGAAATTTGGCAGAAAAAAGCGCACTGATGATTTGTCATGGCTCAAACTTCAAAATATGCCAAGCAATAAAAAATGTAATTCTTAGAGCTTCTGATATACTGCATATCAGAACAAAGACCTAGAGGTGTTCTACAGTCCCAAAGCATGATATGTAAAGCAGGGATCAGGAGGGGAATGTGTTCAGGCATCAGAAGCTTGGTAACTGATGGTTAAAGAAAAAATTTCTAAACATGGTCCCAAATCAACTTCTCAGTTATTGAGAACTGGTAGCTCTTAGAAATAAATAATAAATCCCAAACAGATCCATTTTATAAACCAAATTTTGAAACCATAATCTCGTTTCATTTAGGATACGGATTAGATATTAACAAGGTGAGGTCACCACCGCATGCACTGGAGTTTCTTGTAAGCCATGATCTAGACAAGTGCTCATGGGAGGTGGAAGGACAGTTCACCACTTAGGAATGAAGACCATGGCTAAGTGGGGAGAATTCTCTCCCCCGACACCTGTTTCCCTGTCTGGTTGCTCTCTAAGTATAAGACCAGGTCTAATGTCTTCAGGTGGATTATACTGTATATAGAGATGACTTACTGGAGGACACTGAGCCAGTTTATCAGCTGCTACCATCTGGACATTGAGGTGTTTAGCTTGAGATTTCCCTCGAGATTTTATTAACCTTTGTAAAACCTGTGAAAGATAAGATTGAACAGAAGAATATCTGCACTCAGGTAAAGAACAAGCTTTGTTATTCACTCTAGGGCCTTTTTATGTATAGCACAAATGGTTTATAATAGATTATCTGTGAAATTAACATGTTAACATAAATCTCAGTTGCAAGCTTTAACGAGCATGGAGCTTACTCTCTTACCTTTCTCAAAGCTCGCAGTTACCAAACTTGTCTCATGACTCCTTTATGTTTACAAGAAAAATTGAGAACCCCAAGAGCTTTTGTTTAAGTATAATGTTTACTACAGTAGAAACTACAACTGAAAAAATTGTTAAATATTCTTTTAAAAATGATTTGATATGATATGGTTACATTTTATCAATTTCTCTAATTCCTTTGGCTTCTTAACCTGCTACAGAGTCTTGTTTTGGTTGAAATAATGTTAAGAAATCCATCCTTCTACAGATAGGTAATTCAGAAAAGGAAGACTATTTTACTATTGTAGTAGCCTTTTCAGGAATTGTGAGTGTTCTTTGATATTACACTACACTCAACAAGTGGTAGTTTCTTAAAGACTAGTAGCCATGTGAAAGCTTAAACTGTATCAATGAACTTTTCTTACTGTTAAATTACATTCCACTGGTTTATCTTGAAATTTTAAGGGATCTTTTACTGTGCATGATTTGTAACATCATTCATTGATCATTTGGAAAATAATGGTTCTTTCAAATGCTGACCTACTTATGTAATATTAAAACATACTGGCTATTGCCCTTGACCGTATCAGAAAATGCTATGTTTTGAGAAGCTGCTAAGCTCTTAGGTGGATACAAATTTTCTGAAATTTTATTTGAAAACTTGAGTTGTATCATTGGTGATAAATGGGAAAATATTTGCCAAATAACCAAGTCTTATAGTACGTCAGTTGTTCTTTCAAATAAAAATGGAGTTCTGTGAAGAGAGAGGCTACTTGAGTAGTCACTGTATGTCCTCAAGATAACTGAGAAAAATAAGTGTTTTAGCTATTCAAGTTTCATTACACAGAATATTGAAAAGCCTTATATTTAAAAGTCAGAAGTTAATAACACTAATAACTGTTACTACTTTGGTAGGACATGCTTAAGTGAAACTGGGTGGTGGTGTTTTTTTTTTTTTAAACTTGTGAGCACTGTCTGTTACCAATCTCCATTCATGGACACTAGCAGTTTTACCCACCATTGCTTTTGCATCCTCAGTGCAAATGTCAAAACAGTGAGAAAGGAGAACAATGCATTAGTATTATTATGGAAATAATTTTGACCTAATGGACTCTACAAGTTTCTCACAACCTTCCTCCAGGAAACCATAGCCCACACTTTGGGAATCACTGTTTCTAAGCCATGAAACTAATAATCATGCTTTGCTTACATCAATCTTAAACTCTTGACTACCCTGTCTCTTCAAACTCTCTGTGATGGGTAGAAATATAGCTTGTTGCAATTGTAAAGCAGAACATAAGCCATTGTAATGAAGTTTGATTAGAGAGCAAATAATAACAACCCTACTTACCTTAGGAGAAGAAATCTTTACATATACTATAATAGGGGCCAAAGAAGTTTTACTGAGTTGAGCTGGATGATTAATGGTATCTGCATCAAGGACTACCAGTTGCAGTGTTCTTGCAAGTTCAAAAATCCTTTCAATTTCACTCTGAACTTCCGCTGTAGAAGGTTAATAAGCAGAGTTCAATTACTTAAAGTATTTTTAAACCAAATTGAAATAAAATTGGTACATTGTTTCTTCAACAGGAAGGGAAGTAGGGCAGCCAATAATAGGTTAATGTTTACAGGCAATCGAGGTGATAAAAGGTATCCTTTGGAAAATGCTCTCTCTCTCTCCAGAACCTTTAGAATTGAGGGAATTCTCTCAACCAGCTATAAAATTTGCTTCCAGTATAACACTCTTTGTGCTATAAAACTTCACTCTGTGAAATCATTTCATACAGATACTGTAAAATAGAAACTTTTAAGGTGTCTGTTTTTGACCACGTTTCTATAGCAACTATCACGTTTCTTTTCATTGCATCAGCTTAATCTGTGTTTATACTGTCACCTATTGGTATGCTTTCTTGACATGATCTAGATGTGTTTATTTGCAAGCTGAAATCCAACATGAAATAGGAGAGACGTTAATAGTTGCTGTAACAAACTTGTCCAAAAGCACACTTCTCATAAGTTTCTGCCAACAGATGAATGGTCCTGCAGTATTCATATTTTAAAAGGGTAGTGCTACAGAAATCCAAACTGTGCGATTCATAGAAAAACTTAACTACAAATATGCTTGACCACCAAGAAAAGTTCAGTCTATCCACTCCATGATCCCTCTAGAATCTATAACAGGACTGTCCAACAGAATGTTCTCTGATGGTGGAAAGAGCCTGTGTCAGTGCCATCTAGTATGATGGCTGCTAGGCACAGGTGGCTGCTGAGCACTTCAGCTGTAGTTAGTGTGACTGAGCAGCTCAATTTTTAAACTTAAATAAAAGCTAAGTAGGCAGAGGCCACTGTACTGGGCAGCACAGATCTATAAAGACCTAACATGTAGCTTGTAGTGTCCTCTACCATCATGAAGGGCAGATTCTATGAGACTCCCAGAGCTACAGAATATCTTCTAATTCCTCTTACGCATTTAGATCCATGCAGAAGATTGCTGGAGATAATTTCAACTAGTGTATTACTGCTGAAAAGACAAGTCCCTCATCTTCCTCACAATATGTTATGACTAGAGTCCTTTTATTTACCTGGATGTATTTAAAATCTGCGCTGAAACCATTTACAGTACTAGCTTTAAAATAGTTGGTTACAAGTCACTTATGACAGTCTTGCAGAAAGAAAAACCAAAAACAAGCTGATTAAGCTCTGGATCTACCACTTGACAGGAAACACAAAGAACAGACAATTACATAAACTACACCCATATAATGCAGTTAGAAAACTTCAGACTATGGAAACCCTATGGATAGGTGAACCAATCTCTTCAAGCAAGAAAGACATATGGAAAACTACAGATTAAGAAACTCATGGACCACAATAGCCAAACTGTGGAAGGAGCCGAGATGCGAATGGCTAAAGAAGATGTGGTACATATACACAGTGGAATATTATTCAGCCATCAGAAAGGATGCATACCCACCATCTGCACTGACATGGATGAAACTTGGAGGGAATTATGTAAGTTAAACAGAGAAAGACAATTATTGTACGGTTTCATGCATAGGTGGAACATAAGCAGTAGCACGGAGAACCATAGGGAAAGGGAGGGAAATCCAAAGCGGGGAAATGAGAGAGGAAGATGAACCATGAGAGACTATGAACCCCGAGAAACAACCTGGGGGTTTTTGGGGGGGGGAGGGGTAACAGGGTGATGGGTATTGAGGAGGGCACAGGCTGTGATGAGCACTGGGTGTTATACTTAACTAACAAATCGCTGAACACTGCACCAATGACTAATTATGTACTATATGGTGGCTAACGGAACATAAAAAAAAAAGACTACCCAATTAAAAATGGGCTAAGCATTTGAACAGACATTTCTATTAAAAAAGATATTAAAAAATATTAGGTGTTAGGAAAACAATTGAAAGCACAATGAATTACAACTTCCCACCCACTAGTACAGATAGAATTTCAAAAATGAAAAGTGTTGGGGAGGATGTGCAAAAATTGAAATCCTCATACATTGCTAGTGGCAATGTAAAATGGAACATCTGCTATGGAAAACAGTTTGGCAGTTCCTAAAAAAGTTAAACAGAATTGCTGTGTGACCCAGTTATCCCACTCCTAGGTATATATTGAAGACAAGTGAGGACATAAGCTCTCATAAAAAAAAATTGGTAGACAAATGTTCCTAGCAACATTAATCACAACAGGTGAAGAGTGCAAACAACCCAAATGCCAACCATATCATGATTATATTACATGTGGTAATATATACATATAGTAGAATAATATTCAGCCAAAAAAGAATGGAGTTGTGATACTTGCTACAGCATGGATATATCCTGAACACATTATGGTAAGTGAAAGAAGCCAGACTCACAGGCCACATGACGTATGATCTTATTTACCTGAAATAGCCAGAATGGACATATCTGTGGAGACACGAAGCTGAGCAGTGACTATCCAGCATTCCTGGGACAGGATTGGGGAGGGACTGCTAATGGTAGGGGATTTGTTTTGGAATTTGATATTGGTGATGGGATGGTTTGCACAACACTGTGCATGTACAACTAAAAAGGGTGAATTTGATGGTACACGACTTAAAGCTCAAGAAAGTGAAAAAAAAAATAAAGGGAAAAGACTCACGGACCTATGAATCAACCACTATGGACTTTGCATCCTGATTCAAGCAAATATTAATTTATATATATTTATAATATATAAATGAGTAAAATGATATATATATAAATATATATGACAATTGGGAAATGATACAGGGCTGAACATCTAATGATACTAGGGATGTATTTTCATGTATGATAATGGCATTGTAGTTTAAAAGCGAGTCCCTAATCTTTAAAAATACATACTTAAATATTTATAGATAAAATCTTACTATGTTTAGGGATTGGCTTCAAAGTAATCCAGAGACAGCTAGGGGAGAAGGCAGGGGGAGGGCAGAAATGAAACAAGACTGGCCATGAATGCTGAAAGTGGGTGATGAATATCTGAGGTTATACTTTTTATTTCCCTATATATTTGAATTTCCTTTAAAAACACTTTTAAGGGGTGCCTGTGTGGCTTAGTCAGTTAAGCGAATGCCTTTGGCTTAGGTCATGGTCCTGGAGTCCTGGGATTGAGTGCCCCCTCGGGCTCTCAGCTCCACAGGGAGTCTGCTTCTCCCTCTGACCTTCTCCTCTCTTTTACTCACTCTCTCAAACAAACAAATAAATAAATAAAATCTTTTAAAAAACCCACACTTTTAAAAATAAAAATGGTACATTCTGATTTTTTTCATAATGCTGTTCTAAAACATTACTAATATTATTTAAATATTCTGGTGCTCTTTAAATTTTTATTTCAGTTATCACCTTGTATGGCTTTGTCCCCTACCAGTGTCTTCATGCCCACTGACTCCCCAACAATGAAGTCCCAATCTAAATATTATTGTAAGCATTATGAAACCCGATCAGCCCACAGCTAACATCCTACTCAGTGGTGAGACTGACAGCCTTTTCTCAGAGATCAGAAACAAGACAAGGATACTTCCTCTTACCCACTCTTGTATTCAACATATTATTGGAAGTCCTAGCTGGAGCAAATAAGCAGAAAACAAAAGGCCTCCAAATGGGAAGGGAAGGTAAAACTGTCACTATTTGCAGATGACGTTATTATAAACGTAAAGACTCCACCAAAAACTGTTAGACTAAATAAATTCAGTAAAGTTACAAGACACAAAATCAGCCTATAAACATACACTGTGTTTTTACATACGAAAAATAAACTATCAGAATGAGTAAGAAAACAATTCCATTTATTATTGCAACGAAAAGAAGAACGTACCTAAGATGTAAACAAGGGGGTAAAAGACATGCACACTGAAGACCACAAGACAATGATTAAAGAAACTGAAGAAAATACAAGTAAGTGGAGAGAATATTCCGTGCTATGGACTTGAAGAATATTGTTAAAAATTTCCCTGCCACCTGAAACCACCTACAGATTCAATGCAATCCCTGTCAAAATTCAAATGGCTTTTTCATGGAAATAGAACAATCCTACAATTTGTGTGGAATCACAAAAGACCCTGACAAGCCAACCTAATCTTGAGAGAGAACAGTAAAGCTGAATATGTGCCTAAGCATCCTGCTTCCTGATTTCCAACCACATTACGATAGTACTGTAAAACTGTCCTATTGGCATAAAAAAAAAGACAGATGAATCAATGAAACAGAGAGCCCAGAAATAAATTGACCATGGGTTTATGACCAGGGAGCCAAAAATATACAGAGGGAAAAGTATAGTCTCTTTAATAAGTGGTGTTGAGAAAACTGGATAGCCACATGCAAAAGAATGAAATGGGACCACCGTCTTTCGCCATAAACAAAAATCAACTCAAAATGGATTCGAGACTTAAATGTAAGACCTGAAGCTATAGGGCTCCGAGAAAAAAACATAACTAGCAAGCTCCTTGACATCAGTTTTGTTGATGATTTTTTGGATTTGACACCAAAGTGCGTTATTTGTCGCAAAAAAGGAAATCTCTAAAGCCTCCTCTAAGCCACTTTTCCTTTCCCCAAGCCAGTAAGTTCTGCCTCTGTGCTCCCGTCATCATTTAATTGACTCATTCTTTCAACAGAATTTGAGTGCCAACTATGTACCAGGCACCGTACTGTGAGGGAAGGAACAGAACTAATTATGTATTGTTCTGTCATTTCACTGCCTGCTGGGAACATTTTCAATCCTGTCGTTGAAATTCAGTAGGATAATTTTTAATAGAAGTGCGTACAAAGCAATACAGCTGACTCCTGAATGATGGGGATTCGAGGCACCAAGCCCCACATGAAAATCTAGGTATGACTTTTGACTCCCCTGGAGCTGAACTACGAATAGCTTGCGGCTGGACCCTAAGCCTTTCTGATAACATAAACAGTTGATAAGCACATATTTTGTATGTTAGAAATACTATAGACGGTCTTCTCAGAATAAAGTAAGCTAGAGAAAGAAAATGTTACTGAAATCCTAAGAGGAAATACATTGACAGTGCTGTACTGTGCTTCCTGAACAGATCTGCATGTGAGGGACCCACACAATTCAAACCCATGTTTGTTGCTCAAGAGTCAACTTGACATTTAGATGTCAAGTACATTTATTACTTACTATGGGCCAACACTGAAATCAGGAGCACAGAGGCTCCCGTTTTCCCCCATGTAAAATCACACTCTTCTCAGTTTACTCTCTACCCTTTGGCCTGCTTTTTCTCCCCAGACTCCTTAACCACCGACTCTACATCTATTAGCTTTTGCCCACGTGTTCCCTATGAAACACAAACTCTATGAGAGTGAGGATGCGGTGTCCTTTATTTCTGTGGCCCCAGCACTTAATGCCTAGCATATGGTTGGTACTCAAGTATTTGTTGAGTGGATGAATATGTGCCTAAAATCTCTACTTGGCTTTATAATGCCTTAAGGATAAGCTCTGAATTCCCTAATATCCCTCCTGTGCCTCTCTGGTGTCATCTCCATTCACCCTCTGGTTTAAACCATATACTCAAAGCTAAGGTAAAGAACCTATGTTTTCCAGAAGCTTCTTCTTACTCAGTTTTAAGTCCCTGTCACCCTCTCCACTTCTTTCCCTTCTGTCTTGCCCAAACCCTGTGGAGCTTCAAGACTCAGCTCAGGCTTAGCTCTTTGGAAAAACCTTTCTCAGTGGCCTACACCCTCTCTGGCAACCAGTCCAATGCAGGCCCACTGTGCTCACCATCTTCTCTTCCAATGGGTTGTTAACTTCTCTGCCTTACATCTACACCCAATTCCTTGTGGGCAGTGCCTTCATCTAATTCATCTTTGTACTCCAGGCTTTAGCATGACACTTGGCATCTAGTAAATGCTCAATAAAGTATACGAAGTGGGATAGTCATTTAAAAGTAATATATAGCTGGTAGTTACAAAAAGCCTTGGTGATCTGAACAAATCTTTAACACTGATGTAACTTATGAGTCTAAATTGTTGACACTCTTAATGAGGTGAATCACTGAAGTATTTTGTAACAATTTCTGTGAACATCAAAAATGTATATAGAAGGGTCAGAGATGACAAGAGTAAGAAATCACTACAAACAAAATGAAGTGTAGCCAGGGAGGGTTTGTTAGGTGAGGAACAAAATTGAGTTTTATGAGGTATTCTACACATTACGAAAAGATAAAGTTTATTTGTAATAGTTTCTCTATGATTTATATAATATGCTCTACAGTAAACTAAAAATGTTTATGTTAAAAACCAGTCTCACAAAGGACTAATATATTTAACATATAAACGGGAAAAAATGAACCAAGATCAAAGATCTCGAACAGCTCTCAAACTATAAATAACAGAAATCTAACAACTCAGTAAGTTACTATGTAATGGTGATTAACCTAAAACTCCAAGCACATGCCACAGAGAAGAAACAGCTACAAAGGATCTCATTTCAACAAATCAGTACACATTACTAAACACTATCCAAACACAACCCTGTAAATATGTTAACTAAAATCTCTATATTGTTTTTACAAATAACACAAAAATACTGGCATCAATTAAAAATGGCCCGGAATTTACTTCATTTTTTATGTCAACACTGCCCTACCCCCTTACACACACTATCCTGAAAATGACGTCATCACTGATACAGTTCCATTACTGAGGGTCTTTGGATAATAGCCAGCCTTAATGGAGAACATACTGTGTTTAAGCCTTACAGTAATTCTACAGGGTAGTTACTATTCTCTCTTTTGTTGTTGTTGTTGCTTAGATGAGGAAACAAGGCACTACAGAGGTCCATGAGCTTGTTCATTGTAACACCAACGCAAAGCTAAGAGTTTTTAGTCTGTAGACAGCAAAGCTCACTTTGGGAAAACAAAACAAAAAACAAAAAAACCACCACAACCAAAACATTAATGCTGACAGCCCATGGAATATTTAACTCGAAACTATCATAACAAATCTTTCCATAGTATGAAATCACTAAGACTGTAGCATTAGCTACTGGCAATGTGGGTCCGTTTCTTCTCTGCACTGTGACACATGGAATTACCATCTAGTTAGATCTTCTCATTGGCAGCCTCGGGAGAGAAATATTTAAAGAGCCTAAGCCCAAGTCTATTGCACAGACTTACCTAAGCTTGACCTTGTGTTGGATCTTTCTATTATTGCATGCTTGCTGGGATTGTTTAACACTGAGCGCTTGGCGAGCGAGATATCAGCCGTGACCCTGGTGATGGATATCCTGTTGAAGGAAAACGTAAGAGAAGACTGTGAGGTAATTAGCTGAATACAAGGGGATAGAAGTACATTTCCCAAACTCACTTACGTTTGAAATATATAGTGAACACTGTTTTCAAATGAAAAGATGTTAGGGCACTGAATCATTCATTTTTGCTTATGCAGCACCTCCTTACCCGGCATTTATCATTTGCTTACCAAGAACTAAGTACTGTAGCTGGATTATCTCACTGAATTATCCCCAAAACTCTAGCAGAGAGGCTTCTTATTATACTCCCACTTTTGCTGATGAAGAAAATGAGCCGAATACTTATCCAAGACTGTATACGTCTAAATGGCGGAGCTGGGGCAGGCACCAAGAATGGCTAAGAACAAGACAAACTTGGTCTTCCCTCAGAGAGGAAGAGTCTAGTGGAAGAGATAGGCAATAGATAAGAAAATTACCTGGTAAAATCACTAAAGCTCAAGAGGGCCGTTGTGGAGAAGATAGGGTATTGTGTCGGGTGGTATGGAGTTGGGGCAGGGGGTCATTTTAGGTGTGGTAGAAATGAGAGTAGCACAGTTTGGAAGCTGGAAACAGTAAAATGACTTAGACCAGAGATAG